>CM055731.1:6914061-7139061 GCA_029465975.1 Dallia pectoralis
TAAAGTCATATTTATCATGCATATTCAAATGTTCAAACAATGCACCCTATTTAAACAGTAATATTCTAATTTCAGTACAATTTGCTTAATGTGTCCGGGGATACATAGAATATTGCTCATTTGCTTTCATTATTTTCAAATAAACAGGAATATGCCTCTAAAAAACAGAGCGGAATGGACAAAAAATATTAACAGGCTAACAAAGATATTACGGTGGTTATTTCCATCTATAAGATATAAAAATTATTATTACTTTTACCATTTTAAATACTTGATCCTCAAAAAGCAGACTAGGGACTACAACTAGATTTTAACACAATATTTATACCATTAAAGAAGTATTTTATCATTCTGAGAAGGACACTGGGTTTATATGAAAACATTGAGGTCTTTCGAACAGTCCTTGTGCAACATTACAATACATTACTATTTCTATTTGTGGCACCGCGTTCATGTGAAACCTAATACACTGCTAATGCTCAGAACAAATATTGTCTCATGGGATTTTTGATATAACAAAATCTGTAACTGAATTAATGCATAGGAAAAGAAACATTTTCTTTGCCCTGTGCGTTTCTCTGAAAACTTTTGCTGTCTATGTGTCCTTCCTATTGCTAAAGAAAAGAAAAGCAGTTAAGAAAATATACATAGCCCCCCCTCCCCCCCCACACACACGCAGACAAAAAGCATAGGCTTCATTTGGGTATAGAGTCAGCAACCCTCCCACTCCACCCGTCATCTCCGCACAGACCCCACCACCACCACCACCCACCATGATTAAATCTACCACTCCCCACAGGATTATTATGATTGTAATTCAATCGGAATTTCAGGAACTTGTTTGCTTGGTTACCTGTCGCGGCGCATCAGCGTGTCATATTAGCGCTGATGGCTCACCCAGCCCTAATCTGCTTGAAACAATTTCATTGGGTGCTGGTCTATAAATCATCCTATAATAAGGGTGACACGCGTGGGCTTTGCTAGGTAAACAAATCAGCTCTGTTTTATGTTAGGCAGCAATGAACTTGGCTTTATCAACTTCCCATCGATTCACACACACCACAAGGTCAACATCTCCCCAGGTCCTCATCAATAGGAGTACGGCTTGGCAGCACTCAGCAATTAGAAAACGTATCGGATGGAGATATCACGGCGCATCTCTTCAAACCTGTGTGATTTCATCTGGTCTTGAACATGTTCATCCTATTCAATCCGGTTGCAAGTATGACATTTTCCCTATTCATTTGCAAGGAAAAAAGGATATTAGTTTAGTGATACTCTAAGGTCACTTCGTAATAAACCATCCTTTAAACGTCTTCGAAGCGCTGAGTCAAATTGGAACACGGTAAGGCTTTTTCATAGGAAATAGTTTAAAGTTGTGAGTTGAGTCTGGCTGCACATGGTTGGAATGTTAATTTTTATATCAATTTTGATTAACCGGAGCAAAACAACTGTATGTGTTTTGACAACAGATGGAAACCATGTGGCGGCGATGGAAACAGTTATAACATGAACAAAAGGATTATGTAGTGGCCCCTTTATATTAGTCAGTTGGGAAACAGCAGCTGACAGCTGGAAATGTTACTGGCAATCAAGTGGGCAGATAATGTTGAAGAAAATAATTGTTGTTCAAATATACTGCATTTGATATTTCCATTGACAAACGTATGTTGACACCATCATGACCCATGACCCCCCCCCCCGACCTTGGATTAGATCCTCAATGTAATATTACCCAATATGCACCAGTATGCTCAACTGGTGGTAGATCCGTCGTCCTATTCTGAGATGCTTTCTGAATATTATCTCCAGATCACTCTGTATGCGTATAGGGTGTAACAGGATGATGTAAGACATTAAAAGCTCAATGCAAACAGCACTTGTGTCAAAACAAACACATCTGCACGCGAAAGCAAACGTGCACTCACACATGTAAATGCAGGCCTGTGTGATTAGCGAGTACACACACAGAGCCTCACGCAGTTCTCTATTATCTAATCTAAACGCCAGACTTCGTATTGAATTGTATTGATTACATTGGTGCGAATAATTGAAGACAAATCTCTCTGTCGTTACTATTACTATGAAAAAGCTAAATCATCATTGGTTACATAGAGTGTGTTTTTAAATACTTTTCTTTAAATAGAATGAATAAAGTTTGAGCTGTTACAACCTACCACAGGTAACATTACATAAAGTCATTTAGCCAGGTAGTTAATTAGTGCCTGAGCGTCGTCACTACATCCATTGTCATTGTAATTTTTTACAATGACAATCAAAGACTTTTCCCGTAATCTTCTGCAACCAACTAAAAATAAAATATTGAGGAAAATTCAAGGCAGTGATTCATGGTGATACAGAGGAAAATACAGTTAGCAACAGAAACCCAGAGAAATGCATGAGTGAGAGAGCTAACCCTTTCAATGTCGTGTCATGAGGCCTATTCACACCCATACATCTCCCTAATTCCGGCAATTTCCGGCAGCTTTGCACCCTGAGAAGGAGTGCAAAGCTGTTTTGACCTCCGTGGCTGACACTTTGTAGGGAATTGAAATGTTTGCCAATAAGGAATGGATTACACGGTAAGTATTCAGAGGGTAACGTATGCAGCTTTGCCCTCGGGCCCTAAAACTGCTCTTTTAACCCAAAGATAATCTTTACAGAATGAATGTATCAAATGTTTTTTTTTCCGTATATTACTTTGTGGAGAATCTGAATATTTCAAGGATTTGGGTTGATGGGTTAATCTCTGGGCGTGTAAATACGTGTTTGTAGGTTTGTTTAGGTGGTTTTGCTCAGATTCATGCGTGGATGAGAGCATGTATTTCTTCGGAAAGACAAAACAGCATCAAGATTTCACACATGCACACGTGCCACCGGAAAGTAGTGGTTCACTTTTTTGTTATGTTACAGCTTTATTCCAAAATGGAATAAATTCTTTTTTTCCCCATCAAAATTCTACACACAATTCCCCATAATAACACAGTGAAAAAGTTTGTTTAATATTTTTAGTAGATTTGTGAAAAATTAAGAACGTAGAGAGAACAGAAGTACATAAGTATTCACAGCCTTTCCTCAATACTTTGTTGAAGCACCTTTGGCAGCACCTCTCAAGCTCTATCAGGTTAGACGGTGAGTGTCAGTGCATTGCCATTTTCCGATCTCTCCAGAGATGTTCAATCAAGTTCAAATCTGTACTCTGGCTGGGCCACTCAAGGACATTCAGAGTTATCCCGAAGCCACTGATTTGATATTTGCACTGTGTGCTTGTCCTGTTGGAAGATGAACCTTCGACCCAGTCTGAGGTCCAGTGCGCTCTGGAGCAGGTTGTCATCAAGGATGTTTCTGCACATTGCTGAATTCATCTTTCATTCCATCCGGACTAGTCTCCCAGTTCCTGCCACTGAAAAACATCCCCACAGCTTAATGCCTCCACCACCATGCTTCACTGTAGGGATGGTATTGGCTAGGTTTACAACACAAACTAGATGCGCCATCTACTGGTCATTGTATGTCAGCAACATCATCCCATTCAAAGCATGCATGGGTCAAATGACACATCACGGCGAAACAAGTAGGTGTCAATGTCTCGGTGCTTCAAGTGATAACAAACTAGTAATACATGTTAAAGGTACTCTAGGCCTGTATTTTACTTTAGACTCCTATTACAGACTCCATTCTACAAAATTACCTTTTAAATACATGGCTAAAGAACAACAGGCCACAGAAATATATTATCCCAACGCAATTACAAAAGTGTCCGTTTCAGAGCGACTAAGATAATGGCATGACTTGAACAGTCATCTATTGCTAAAGAAGCAGACAAGTTGTCAGGAACGAGTCACAATTGTCACAACGTATGTTTAATGTCTTAGTGGAAGTGTTTTGTCTGGTGTTTTTGCAGGGAAACTCCATGGATCTTTGCGACACTCAAAACCTCAAAAATCTCTCTTGGCACCTGGGAGGGTAATCTTCTCAATTACCTCCTCTGTGTCTCAGCATCTGATAGGCCCTTTGCCGTCTCATACGTTCCCCAAAATCTTGTTTACAATTGAAAATAAGCGATAAACAAGAAGGGGGGAACTCTTGAAAAACCTCAGGAGGCCTAGAGAAAGAAGGAGAGCGCAAACTCTTTTAACTCCTCGGCTGTAAGCTACGACAGCCGAACAGGAGAGAATGACAGTAATTACATCTCTCTCTTAGCCAACCCCAGCAGCAAGGAGACAGACCCCGACCACCAGAAAGGGAATAGGAAGATCCCCTCCACAGAAGAAGGCACCTACCTCTCACTCAATGGGAGGAGATTATGTTTACTTTGAGTGATGTTCCATTATGACAGTTTGACAACTAACACTTCACTGGTTTGTGGTTGATGGCGTAATATTAACCAGTTAACCGGTGAATACTTTATTCTGTCACGGGTAGAGTACAGCAAAACAAAAGCTTAGACAAAGCCATTTCTTGTGCAAGTATTTAAAGCCTCAACAATTTTGGAAATTTCAAAGACTCATGTCTAATAAATTCCAAAACTGATCGGTCAATTGGACCTTTAAGGTGGTGCAGCTGTTTAAGCACTGTTCCATAGAACCAGTCTGACTCGGGACAATCAATGTAAAGACGTGTCTTCCACACAATACATCCAATGCTGCACTGGTTATGATTACACTGATTGCTCAATCAGGAAATGTATATTGAGTCCTTACATATTGGAAGGAACACATTTTGCCGTCTTTTATCTTAATTTAGTTCACAAGCACCCAAGCTACAATGTGGCACTAGAGTGCAATGCAATCATATTCAAATTTTAAAGTTTATCCCAGATTCAGGAGCCTGCAAAAAAGATAACCCATGCTTTAACCATTGTGCCTGCCTGTTGGTTTTACAGTGTGGAAAAAGGCAGAATCACTTGGCACATATGTAAACAGCAGTTCCTATAAAGAAAGCATACCACAATATCTAGTTTCTCACAATACATTGGGAGTTGTTGCAACAAGATAGTGCTGTAGATACAATTGTATATGACAAAATGGGGGACAGAGCAACTTCTTGGCTGGTTGGCTGTAAAAGACACCACCGCAGTTTGAATAAGTCATCGATACAGCTCGCTACGGAACGTAAACTCAGACGTTTTTTCTATCAAACCGCGTATGAGGACTCCCTTGGCGTTTTTATTGTTAGAGAAATATTGATAGCCAATAGGGGAGATATTTCAATGCAGATGAAAGCACTAACTTGTAACTGAAAACATGTGGTGAAGATTTGCAATTGTTCCCACTATATTCTTCTGCTCTTCGCCTCCAAGTTTCTTTCCTATCAACTCATCTCATTCCCTCCTTTTAAAACCAATAGTCCATAGTATGAATGGAAACACAAAAGTAACTAACTTCTTATGTATATTTAGTACTTTTCCATAAATGTTTGTTTGACAACACTTTCTGGAAACTTCCTCTCCTCTCTCGTTCTCTCCTCCCTCCTCTCTCTCCCCCTGAGCCAGACACTGATTACTATATGTCTCCCTTCATCCTCCTCTTCGCCGCGGTTGACAAGCTCAGTCTGCCCTAACCTGACTTTAAAGTGACTCTAATTGTCATGTCCGCAGACAAGGATCTGCCGCCGTCCTCATGACGGTAGCGAAACGCACCGATATACTTTACAATATGGATAGAGCCATGCTGCCGGAGGCCATTATTGGCATCGACGTTTATGCAAAGGTTGGCTTTTTGAATTGGCAGGTCACGTCACCTGGCGCTAAGTATGCATACAAAATGGAGACTTAAGCTTTTTAGGGCTCCGGTAAGACACGGCCACCTGACAGGTAGGGTTTGGGAGGTCCGGGTAATGAATATATTCCCCACCTCATCCCATGGACGTTGGCTGGATGTAGATGATTGTGTTAGGTGGAGGCAGAGCATTTGGCAAAATGTTCAATGCTCAATAGCATTAGTTGGAATACAGTGCAGTGTCATTTTAGGTGTAGGTTAATGCCTGCTCTCCAAAGGCAAGCTATCAGGACTGTACCTTTAGCTTTATTTTGAAGTGCGAAGGTAGCTACTTCCTGACACAGCCACTGTTCTTTGCATGGTTTATAAAAGTTAATGCTTGATTAATTTCCCTTATTTAATCACTAGTACATTATTTCTATAATTTTCTTCAATTATTCATCATAATAAAAATTGAAAATCCAAATGTCCCATTCCACTATTGGTTATGTCCCATTCCACTATTGGTTATGTCCCATTACACTATTGGTTATGTCCCATTACACTATTGGTTATGTCCCATTACACTATTGGTTATGTCCCATTACACTATTGGTTATGTCCCATTACACTATTGGTTATGTCCCATTACACTATTGGTTATGTCCCATTACACTATTGGTTATGTCCCATTACACTATTGGTAATGTCCCATTACACTATTGGTAATGTCCCATTACACTATTGGTTATGTCCCATTACACTATTGGTTATGTCCCATTACACTATTGGTAATGTCCCATTACACTATTGGTAATGTCCCATTACACTATTGGTTATGTCCCATTACACTATTGGTAATGTCCCATTACACTATTGTAATGTCCCATTAATGTCCCATTACACTATTGGTTATGTCCCATTACACTATTGGTTATGTCCCATTACACTATTGGTTATGTCCCATTACACTATTGGTTATGTCCCATTACACTATTGGTTATGTCCCATTACACTATTGGTTGTGTCCCATTACACTATTGGTTATGTCCCATTACACTATTGGTAATGTCCCATTACACTATTGGTAATGTCCCATTACACTATTGGTTGTGTCCCATTACACTATTGGTTATGTCCCATTACACTATTGGTTATGTCCCTACACTATTGGTTATGTCCCATTACACTATTGGTTATGTCCCATTACACTATTGGTTGTGTCCCATTCCACTATTGGTTATGTCCCATTCCACTATTGGTTATGTCCCATTACACTATTGGTTGTGTCCCATTACACTATTGGTTATGTCCCATTACACTATTGGTAATGTCCCATTACACTATTGGTTATGTCCCATTACACTATTGGTAATGTCCCATTACACTATTGGTTATGTCCCATTACACTATTGGTTATGTCCCATTACACTATTGGTTATGTCCCATTACACTATTGGTTATGTCCCATTCCACTATTGGTTATGTCCCATTCCACTATTGGTTATGTCCCATTACACTATTGGTTGTGTCCCATTACACTATTGGTTATGTCCCATTACACTATTGGTTGTGTCCCATTACACTATTGGTTATGTCCCATTACACTATTGGTAATGTCCCATTACACTATTGGTTATGTCCCATTACACTATTGGTAATGTCCCATTACACTATTGGTAATGTCCCATTACACTATTGGTTATGTCCCATTACACTATTGGTTATGTCCCATTACACTATTGGTAATGTCCCATTACACTATTGGTAATGTCCCATTACACTATTGGTTATGTCCCATTACACTATTGGTTATGTCCCATTACACTATTGGTTATGTCCCATTACACTATTGGTTATGTCCCATTACACTATTGGTTATGTCCCATTACACTATTGGTTGTGTCCCATTACACTATTGGTTATGTCCCATTACACTATTGGTAATGTCCCATTACACTATTGGTAATGTCCCATTACACTATTGGTTGTGTCCCATTACACTATTGGTTATGTCCCATTACACTATTGGTTATGTCCCACTACACTATTGGTTATGTCCCATTACACTATTGGTTATGTCCCATTACACTATTGGTTATGTCCCATTCCACTATTGGTTATGTCCCATTCCACTATTGGTAATGTCCCATTACACTATTGGTTATGTCCCATTACACTATTGGTTGTGTCCCATTACACTATTGGTTATGTCCCATTACACTATTGGTTATGTCCCATTACACTATTGGTTATGTCCCATTACACTATTGGTTATGTCCCATTACACTATTGGTTATGTCCCATTCCACTATTGGTAATGTCCCATTACACTATTGGTTATGTCCCATTACACTATTGGTTATGTCCCATTACACTATTGGTTATGTCCCATTACACTATTGGTTATGTCCCATTACACTATTGGTTATGTCCCATTACACTATTGGTTATGTCCCATTCCACTATTGGTTGTGTCCCATTACACTATTGGTTATGTCCCTGTGACTTCCTTCTTTTTTACAGTTAATCTGGTGCTGTGCTGCTAAATACGTTCCCTGAAAAAAATGTACAGTCTATCTGTGTCATCTAGGTGATTTGTAGCCCATAACATCAAAACTACTCGCTTTCAAGCTTGAAATTGAATGTAAATTATACAAATACCAACAATATATATCACAACCCGGCCTTTTGTTTTGGCCTAAAACAAAGTTTTGTCAATTGTAAAATTGAGCATCCTTTTGCGCAATAACAATCTTATGAGTTTTCATTCAAATGCACAGTTGACCTGAACACTGACCTAATGGCATGGACTGTAGACCATTTCTTTAAGAGTACGGTACACTCGAATACCTTTCTTTCTTGTCTATAGATTTCAGCTGCTGGCCCCCCCAGAGGTGAAATTACTCTGCTTTGGTAAGACACACACACACTCCTCCTTTGAATACAGCCTGTGAACGCCTGTGGGCCTATAAATGTTTCTGAGAGAGAGGAGAGAGAGAAAGTTAAGTTGTCTCGTTGAATTGATTGAACAAACTAAAGCAACCCTTCCTGCTCCTCACATCTGGATATGACTTGCAGACATCTTCGAAGCTGTGCATGTTTCACAGCCGCGAGGAGCCCTACCTGTTAGTGAGGTGCTCCGCTTTTTGCCTACAGGCAAAATGTAAATGTAAAACCTCCAATGAATTGAGCTAACGTTTTACAACTCGCATCTTTGTCCATACATGAGTTCTGTTGTTCTGTTTATTGGTATAATGAAATAATTCGGGTCAATTTCTAGATTTGCAATTAGGATTCGACAAATTGCTCCAAAGTCACACTAAACCACATTACAAGCATTGTTATTATAATTTGATAAATTGCTTAGAGTTGCACTTAATTATGCTACAAATGGTCGCAACATCCCAAGACCAGAGGGTCATTCACCTTCAAATTAGGAATTGAGAAATGTATTGCCTAAAACTGCTGCAAATTATGTTCTTATTTTCGTTAAACACGATTATGTTTGGAAGCACACATAATTCCTTTTTCATGTGAGGAGCACATTCAACGCATTTTATTCAAAGATATACACTTTTTATTCAGCCTCGGTCCTTGCGCTTTCTTTCTTTCAACGAAAAAGGGGCTTATTACTTTGAAACTGACAGCAGACTTAACCTAAATTAATTTTAAGATGCCTTATTCGGTCCTCGGCCTGCTCATTGTAAAGTTTAGAATTGAGTGTTGTTGAATGTCATGTTCCATAAAACAGGCGAACCTAACTATATCTCTCCAAAGAGCGTTGATGAAAACAAAGAGAGAAGATCAATAAAACTGAGACCAAGAACTTTTAGTTGGCCAAGGGAACGGATTATGGCCAATTTTCCTCATATGGGTCTGTCATTCTCAAGCAGTAAAAAGGGGCATTCATGTTTGTACATATGTGCGCATGCGTGTATGCAGATTTGTGTGTGTGTGTGTGTGTGTGTGAGGTTTGAACAAAGCTTTCCTCTCAATTTTCAAGTGTGTATATTTCCCCTTCTTTTGAAAGACCATTATATATTTATGCCAAGGTTAGACTTAGGCCACGACAACAAAACAAACGACAGGCCAGAAGCTAGCCATAATAATAATGATTTGGCAGATAAAGGAACCGGTGTCAGAGCACGTCCCCTCAACATAGTCATTACGAGTCACATTTTAATCACGCACAATTAGTTTGGTTTTAATAACACTCACAATTAAGGGACCTCTCGTTTGCATAATTCATGACACTGCGGTGCCGATGTCAGAAATCAAATGTAACAAATTAGAAAAAACATGTTTGAGACGGTGTGATTTAATTATGGGCCGGGGAAACATTGGGTTATGCATAATTGAAGGGCCAGCATGGCAAGAAGAGACATGTCAGTCCCGTCAGACCAGACAGCAACTATTGGATTTGGCCTGTCACACACACTCAAATCAGCCCTGTAAAAATTACAGGTTACATTGATTTTGTGGGGGGGGGGGGTTTACGAGTGTGTGGGCGCTTGTGTCACGTCATGCGGTGACAGAGCAGACCGAACAAAAATTGAATAAGGAGAGTCACATAAATTAATCTCCTAGTGTCTTTAGTAGATTAAAGTAAATCCGACTTCTATCGATGACTCGTATTGATTCGGTTCTATAATGTGTATTGCTATTTAAATACTGCACACCGTCTACAGGGGGATTTCTCCATCCGTGGTCGGATCTTGATTGTGACTCAGTGTCAAAATGTCTCCCCTTCCTAGTCTCCGAATAAGAATATGAATAGTAAAAACGACATTTCAACACATTCATATATTCAAAAATATTGAAATACTTAGCAGTGCTAAAAATAATTTCTACATCCAAGCAAAAGCTGAAACGCTAGGTATGACACATGATTTGCTCAGGGGACGGTGTAGGTTGTCCTAAAAGCAAACAACTGTCTGAAATTGAGAGATAAATTATGCATGGGAAATTACAGATTGTCATTGTATTTAATTAGCACTGACCTGATGGTCGCTGTGGTTGAATCTTCGGCCTCGATGTGTAAAATCAGTAGGCCTTTCATGCGCGTACTGCGTTTGGATTACATACAAGTAGGAGAACATATTGTATGCGAATATGTGTGACTGGTTGCGTGCGTATGAGTTGAATATAAATCAAGGCTGGAGTGCCATCCAGGGGTGATGGCTGTGGCCACATCTGGAGTCGGGAACACTTAGTGGAGATGATGTGAACTGCAGGCCAACCCACTGGGCTCTCAGGCCAAAGCATCATTACGGATATGACTGCAATTGTAACCGTGCTATTAGCGCAACCAACACAGAGTGACCAACTAGATGCCCAGAATGTAGAGTGAATCGTCACATGTTGGTGAGCTGCAACGTGATATCGAAAGAGGATTTAGTAGGGCCTTTTTATGATTGAACAATGACAACTATAATGTTGAAGTGAAAAGGAAAATGTGTCGTGTTGTTGGGGGATGTTAGGGACATTTTATACTATGTCACATGGCTTCTGTATGTTCAAGTCGGGATAGCGTGACCAGAGCATAAACCAGGGATCGCAACCAGCATAGCTTAGTGTTGGAAAAATCGGATGGCTAGTGAATCTGTTAACGTTCATGCACATTGTTTTTGTAGAAAGGTATTTCAAAGTGTCAGATTTTTTACATTTTACTTATTTAATTAATCCTGTCACTATACAAACATTGCACAGCCATTGCCTAGCTAGATGTGTGCATGCTTACTTGACAAAGAAGTTAAAGATACAAAATGTGTTTTGGGAGAGTGGATATGGGGTATGGACTGGAGTTTGAACTTTTTGAAGTTAAATCTACTATGAAATGTAATAACACTTGAGATAGATTATGCAATGTGGCTGGTAGCATACACACAAACACACAAACACATACAAATGGTTTTCAGGTGGCAGACCAACCACTGTAAGACGTCTTTGAGATGGGCACAATGACTGCTTGTCATGGGTAAGTTTTTTTCCTTTTTCATAAAATAGAAATAAATATTATCACCCTGTCGTCAGCCTTAAAACGAGTTCTGCTCTGCTTTTATTCCTGGTTATGTTTCATTTTCATGTTATGTTTTTGGAATTGTTTTCAGCCTTTAGAACAACGCACTAGCACAAAGAAAGAATCAAGACAAAACTGCGAATGGATACAGCCATAACGTTAATTAGCACCCGAACAAACATTTCTTAAAGCGGCAACATGTGGGTTTCTGGTTTTGAAGAAATCGGGTGTGACCCTTTTCCCCTACTTGTATCCAGGCCACATGGGTCTCTGCTCAAAATCAGTGCACTAACATCCGTTAGAGAGTAGTGTGCCATTGGTGATTTGGCTCTTGTTGAATGGCGGTTCTTGGAAGGAGGAAACATGTGTTTGTAAACTATTAGAGCAGGCCACACGTTGTCTATAGAGCATGTTGCTCCTGACTGGAATATGACTAATGACTAAGGACCAATAGCTCCCCTAAGTATCGTCACAATCTCTCCTCTGAGTGCTTAATTGAAGCCAGACATGCTAACCTCAGAGTGGCCTCCTGTCCTTGGAGTAACCCTGGTCTCTCTTTCTCTCTCTCTCACTCATCAATAAAGTCGTTTTTAATTGTTCCTCTGTCTGTCTTCGCTCACTGTCTGCATTGTTTACACTTAGTTTTAATGTCCTTATTCCATCTTCCATCCCTGCTTTCTCATTCCGTCCGTCCCTGTCGCCAACCTCCTCTCTCTCCGTCCTTGACCTCCTGCTCTCCCCTGCCTCCTCTCCCAGATCTCACCCAGCTCCCCACCAACATATGGGACATTTTTCAGGCTGATTACTCCAATCTGATTAAGGGAAGTTATGTAGTTGCCATTTATCGCCGCTCCTGTGAACCGGTTAGCAGCTGCGTTACTTATGTTCCCAATGCGCGACTCTTTATTTTACGCTCTGTCCGCCTGTTCTGATTCCAGCAACTTCATTAGATCCACTCGGATTTCACAGCGAGTGATCTCTGCCAAGGCTGCTGCATTATCATAACACTGGCACACGGAGAGAGATCAGTGGCGATTTTCTTTGGTGGTTTCACAACTTCTCCACTGTGCCCACTTAAGACAACAGTGGACTTTAATCTAAGTAAGCGCTGAGATTTTAAGGCAGAGAAACAGAGAGTTATGAAAAGAAGGCGAAAGAGAGTGACGGAGAGACTGAGGTAAAAGGAGAGAGTGACGGGGAAAAAAAACGGAGAGCGATCGAGATAGGCAAAGAGTGTTGAGGAGACGAGTGAACACACCACAATAGAAACATTCTCTGATGAAACCTATTTTCTCTCTTCGGCGTTGCACATTAACACGGTTATTCGGGGTTCAACAATAGCAGGAGTGCGACAGTTGGCCTGAGGAGTGGAGCGGAGAGCGATGGAGTGGGGAATTATAAAGTGTTTAGCCATCTCCAGACACAGGGGATAAATGAGCCCTGTGGCTTTTTGTGTTATCTAATCTCGTTTGCATTTCCTTTCAACATCTTGAAAGAGAAATCTAATAGGGCCCTGATTTTGTTTGTTTGGTGAAAATTCTCCTTTAGGGGGGCGTTATGTTTCCATGAAGGGGAGTGACCCCAATCCTTTGTGTGTGTGTGTGCGTGCGTGTGCGTGTGTGTAAAATAGAGCTAAATACCACAAAATGTCTTCCTGCAAGGACCTCTCTTCGCAAACATAATGCACTTACACATGTACACAATCGTACACAAACACAAACAGAATACACCTCAGTGTGCTGTATACGTAATGAAAATACATTGATAACACTAAAATCTCAGAGAATCCAAGACCCTGCATGTAACAATAGTAGATTATATTTTGGAACGTGTGTCAAAACGAGCGCAGATTATCCAAATTACAATAACACGATCATACCTATTCAATTAACCAAATTCATAATTAAATGACAAAAAATGATGTTCTGTAGTAGAGGGGCTTGGTGGGGTGACCAAGGTTCTGTTTAGTCATCGTCCTGGGAGGTGGTTGTGTAGCAAAACATCTCTTGGACCGTATATCTTCCTGTTCTTTTCCAAAGGTGCCGTTTTGATCATTTTCTGTACAGGTTTTCATTCATGTAAAATACAAACACTTGGCTCTGGTCCAGGAGTACTCTTCAGGCTTCATGCAATATGGAACTCCTCTCGAGAGTCCAGGGTTCAATACCCGTCCTTGCCCTTTACCAGGGTTCAATACCCGTCCTTACCCTTCACCAGGGTTCAATACCCGTCCTTACCCTTCACCTGGGTTCAATACCTGTCCTTACCCTTCACCTGGGTTCAATACCTGTCCTTACCCTTTACCAGGGTTCAATACCCGTCCTTACCCTTCACCAGGGTTCAATACCCGTCCTTACCCTTCACCTGGGTTCAATACCTGTCCTTACCCTTCACCAGGGTTCAATACCTGTTCTTACCCATCACCAGGGTTCAATACCCGTCCTTACCCTTCACCTGGGTTCAATACCTGTCCTTACCCTTTACCAGGGTTCAATACCCGTCCTTACCCTTCACCAGGGTTCAATACCCGTCCTTACCCTTCACCTGGGTTCAATACCTGTCCTTACCCTTCACCAGGGTTCAATACCCGTCCTTACCCTTCACCAGAGTTCAATACCCGTCCTTACCCTTCACCTGGGTTCAATACCTGTCCTTACCCTTCACCAGGGTTCAATACCCGTTCTTACCCTTCACCAGAGTTCAATACCTGTCCTTACCCTTCACCAGAGTTCAATACCCGTCCTTACCCTTCACCAGGGTTCAATACCTGTTCTTACCCATCACAGCAAGGTTACGACTCTGTCTGTTTTTCACTTCCAATAAATCCCTGAGAAAAATAATCTATATAAATATGCAACGAGAGAGTGTCGACTCCACTAAAATAAATAAAGAAGCAAAGAGGGTGCAAATGGGGTGCAGGGGCCTGATGTTCCGAAGCTGAACATGACAGGATACTGCTTTTTAATTGTCTATAATAATAGAATGTAATAGAATGTATACTCTGTTGCTTCTAAATAAAACATATCGAGGCATCTGTAAACACGTTGAGATGTATCAGACCCACCTATTTATCCCATAGGTACTAAAAGCCAATATGTGGCATATGTTGTCTGACAAAGGCAAATGTTCTGTTGTGTCAATCAAACATCCCACTGCTTTTGAAGGGCAAACAGGTTTACTTCGGCTGCACATACCCACCAAAGTGGAAGGACAGGCCATTTGACAAAAGAGAGAGGAAAAGCTCTGATACAAGTGGATTTGGCATGGGAGCTGTCAATGCATCCATTGATCACTCTCATTGACATCTAGTAGAGTACTGAAGGTCCCCGGGACGTTTTGATGATGCGGGGTGTCAGGTGAAGGTCATGGCAGACTGTCACTCCACTGTCAGATCATATTACCCATGATGCTGTCTGTTCAAGGCTCCGTCCACATAGAAGATAGAGAGGTGTCAATCACTGTGCCGTGTAAAGTTTTCTTTCCGGATTTTGATGTCTGTGACCTCGCAATGTCACTACAATGAATAATCCTAAACAGTACAGCTTGTAGTTCATAAAATGGATTGAGAAAAAAGGGTCTGATTGTGCGTTTGTGGTATTAGTTTGAAAACAACTTTAGGAAGGACTGCATAATGTCATTTAGCTGGCTACAGAGCCTTGAGTACCAATATTTAATACGAATTTAACCTACAATATTGCCAGCGTACCATGTAAGCCATTGGTGCAATTTTAATCTGTAGTATTTTATAGTATTGAACATTATAATTTGGAAATGGACAAAAGAGGGTTCTTTGTGTTAGTGACCTGTAGAAAGATCCTAAGGTGATTTATGTGGAGCGACATGCAGGTCTGGCTCTTTTCAGTTAATTTCCTGTAAGCACATCATTACCGGAGGTGACGACGAAAAGACACGGCAATCTCTTTGATTCTGAAATACATTCATATTGAAGAAGAAAATAAATCAGAGGAACAAAATCATACATACAGCAAAAATAAATCCTGCTAATGATGCTTTGAACGACAGAAATACGCGAACACGAGTGGCAGCCGAAAGTGGAACGTGGCAAATATGAGATAGAATCACTGGCTGTCTTCAAAAACATGTCGAGCAGGTTCTGTAATGTAAGTCATAAAGAGAATATCTTTGTTCCTCACTTCCCACAAAGCGCCGTTACGCGAGTCAACATCCAACACCTTTCCACAAGGCCGGGCTACCTACTGATAATTAGCTGACTGATGGAAGAAATAAACTGACCTGAGAAAGTAAATTTAGCATAAAATATATCAACGCTGATGTTTAACTTTGGCTTATGTGCGTCCATTATAATGCAATTTATAACAATCCATAATCTGTCATACTTGTGTCAGTCATCTAAAAGATATTCTAACATTTCAATGGCTATACTGAATCTCAGAATTATTTCAGTATTTAAGATTATAAATAACTTCTAGTGAATATGCTGTTACATAGGCAGCATTTTTGAATTTTGAAGAAGACAATGTTTGTATTAAATATTAACCTAAATCAGCAACAAATATAAAACCTGTCTGTCATTTTACATTAGAGATTTTAATAAACAAAATTATAGGTTTTGCCTGTTGGAGACAATGACCTGAGTCAAGAATGTCCACGTCACTGTTTTCTTGTAATACTAGCTTGCTTAGCACTTCTAATGATGGCTATCTAAGCTGAAATAAAGTCTGGATATGAATAAATCACTTCAGTCTGACTCTCCTGCTTCGGCCACAGACAAATAGAACTATGATTGAGAAGTTAACTGCCATAATCTTCAAGTCCCATATTATCAATATGAATACATTTAAATTTTGACCTGCAGATGTACTGATTTTACAAATCAAATGTACTTAGCTCAATGATAATTAAATATCATTGGATGCCTTGCAAGAGTCAACAAGCTCTCTTTACACATGCTGTGACCCATAAGCATTACTTAATTGTATGTGATTTCATGGAATTAGTTCCAAATAGGTTGATAATGACTCTTGACAGGTGGTGCACTAAGCTAGGTCTTAGAACAAACCACAGTGTCTATATTAAGAATTAATCTCCACCATTAAGACAGTGTGAAAACATTCAGGGAACTTTACTGTAGAAACATTTGGTCTCAATTATGCGTTTTCTCAATCTGTTGAATGAACAGTGATTGCCAATATGGTACCAAATACTCTTCTTCTTCAAAAACTGACCTTGGAGTAAACAAACCAGAACACATAACTATTTAATCCATTCGTTAATTTGAAATCAGTAATAAATGACATGAAAATGGACGTAGATTGAGTGGCTACTGTATATCTGTGTATCAGGAACTTATCAATTAAAGGATCGACGAATCAATGAACCATAACATGAAATGTTTGGGAGCTGATTAGCAGAGTTCTTGCTTTGTATCAATGTTTCCCTGGTTCCACCTGAGGACTGGTTACGGACGGCTAATTCGCTCTCGAGGCCTGCGTTGGCAGACGGCCCGTTTGTAGATAAGTGTATTTCGTGTTCTAGGGATCAGTCATGAGCAAGTAGGGTTCACCTCAGTACACCTGGACCACTCCTGTGGGGGTAGGGTTCACCTCAGTAGACCTGGACCACTCCTATGGGGGTAGGGTTCACCTCAGTAGACCTGGACCACTCATGTGGGGGTAGGGTTCACCTCAGAAGACCTGGACCACTCCTGTGGGGGTAGGGTTCACCTCAGTAGACCTGGACCATTCCTGTGGGGATAGGGTTCACCTCAGTACAACTGGACCACTCCTGTGGGGGTAGGGTTCACCTCAGTAGACCTGGACCACTCCTATGGGGGTAGGGTTCACCTCAGTACACCTGGACCACTCCTACGGGGGAAGGGTTCACCTCAGTACACCTGGACCAGTCCTACGGGGGTAGGGTTCACCTCAGTACACCTGGACCACTCCTACGGGTGAAGGGTTCACCTCAGTACACCTGGACCAGTCCTACGGGGTAGGGTTCACCTCAGTACACCTGGACCAGTCCTATGGGGGTAGGGTTCACCTCAGTAGACCTGGACCACTCCTACATTACAATTGTTGCATGGGAAATTACACACACACACACACACACACACACTCACACACAGAAGTTCCTTGGTACTAACTGACATTGATATGCCTATAACAGCAGGTTCTCTCTCAAACAAACACACTGTGGCCACTCATTTCTACTCCACTCCTTTAACTGAGGGATGGATTACAATGGTTCCACTCTGGGCTAAAGCTAACACCTATAACAACAATGAAGGTCATTAATGGGCAGATGTCAACTGGTCTGGTTGGCGTGACAACCCCCCCCACTGGCCCCCGCACCCCCCTGCCTCCCGTTTTTCTCTCTCTCTTTCCCAGCCCCCTCCTTTCTCCCTTCTATTTCATACGTACAGGCCCGCCGCCCAACCGCGCACGTTCACACACACGTTCACACACACGTACACACACACACGTTCACACACACACTGACACACACACGTACACACACACACTGACACACACACGTTCACACACACACGTTCACACACACGTTCACACACACGTTCACACACACGTTCACACACACGTACACACACACGTACACACACACACTGACACACACACGTTCACACACACACGTTCACACACACGTTCACACACACACGTTCACACACACGTTCACACACACGTACACACACACGTACACACACACACGTTCACACACACGTTCACACACACGTTCACACACACGTACACACACACACGTTCACACACACGTTCACACACACGTTCACACACACGTACACACACACACGTTCACACACACACTGACACACAGAGCTCCCCCCTCCATGAAAACCTCCCGATCCCATTGCACCCTTTTTATTTTCAGACTCCTCGCAAGATACACAAATAACAGCGAGCTGCATTTACGCTATTTATATAATCTACCAACCCAAAATTACACGCCATTTAGATGAAAGGCAATTAGACAATTAAGCCTAATGAGGCCAATCCTTTTCTTTCACCCCAGAAAGTCCACAGACTTATTATCAAATTAAAGAACGCTCCCCCCGTTCCTGTCTGTCGTAAACTCAGGGATATTTGAGAAAGGCAAACATTGGCCGGGTTCTGTGAAGGCTGAGGAACAAGCAGGCAGCGTTTACAAAGTGATGGGTGTATTAATCACTGTTGAAGTTAAGACTTCTCCATGGTGCCTTTTGCATTGCACACACACGCACACACACACGCACGCACACACACACACACGCACTCATTTCGACACCCCTTCCAACACCACAGTCCTCATTGGCAGAACAGAGAAGTACTGAGTCGAACAGGAAGCGTGTTTCCGCCCACTGGAATGGATCTGCTCATACAACCAGCCAGGCGTCTTCCCAATGTTTAGGGTGGTCAGGTAGAAATTCACCTGACGAATATAAAACGAAAATGTACACTCAGCCGTAAAGGATTTCACACTGCTTTCTGTCGAGTACCTCCTGATCCCAGTATGCTTGCCTAACTTGGCCATAAAATCTCTGCTTTACACTCCTGACTGTACTCAGTCAACCATTTCTGTTTTGGTCCGGGTGAATGTGTAGCGTTACCATTACTGGATAAATTGGGATAAAGCTCTTAAATTAATATACATAAAAAATATTTGACATTTCTTTAGAGTGATAATGAAAAACAAAGGCTGATATGGAGCAGATGAGGCCATTGTTTCTGCTAGACAGGTAACCTATACTTTCTTTTTAATAGCATCCTAGCATCCTACTTTAGCTAGTAAGCTACGCACATACACCAATCAGCCATAGCATTATAAAAGGGGAAGTGAACAACCTTGATAATCTCATTATTATGGCAGCTGTCAGAGGGGGATTTATTGGGCAGCAAGTTGATGTCCTCAAAGTTGATGTGTTACAAGTAGGAACATTTGGCAAGCGTAAGGATCTGCGACTTTGACAAGGCGAAAGTAGGCGACATGAGTAGGCGACAGGTTCAAAGCATCACCAGAGCTTTTATGTGGGGTTCCCACTATAGAGTGGTCAGTACCCTTCAAAAGTGGTCCACGAAAGGAAAATGGTTGAACCAACATGGCTCATTGATAGGTGAGCTCTTACTAGGGAGCGAAGGCTGGCCTGTGTGGTCCGATCCAACAGACAAGCTACTGTACCCCTGTTCACTGACAGAAGACCCAAACATGGGCACCTTTACAACTGACCCCTGTTCACTGAGAGAAGACCCAACCATGGGCACCTTTACAACTGACCCCTGTTCACTGACAGAAGACCCAACCATGGGCACCTTTACAACTGACCCCTGTTCACTGACAGAAGACCCAACCATGGGCACCTTTACAACTGACCCCTGTTCACTGAGAGAAGACCCTACAATGGGCACCTTTACAACAGTGTTTACTAAGGAGGTCATCATTTTTTGGCTGATTGATGTATACAGTATTTATCTGGTGCCGCACATCTAGCACATTTACCAAAATCATTGGATCGCATGTTTTCTTATATCACAGACAGGATAGCTTTAAAAAATCGGAATTACAAATATATATATATATACTTTGTGACTATGAACAGGGGACCACTAGCCTATAACGACATAGCTAGACATAGACAACAAGCTCATGAGTGTTTTTTTTTTTTTTTTTTATTTAGCTAAATTGCCTAGCTGTTTAAAAGTTCATCTAGTACTGATATTCCTCTTAAATGTATAGCTGACAGTTCTTCATGTCTGACACAAGCACAGCACACACACACACACACACACACACACACACACACGTGAAACGGAAGATCTCAGCTGTAGTCTTGATTTTTCAGAGGTCTAATTATGAAATGTATTTCTACTAGTCCTACAGCAGTCCTCAGATCTGCCACTTGACTTCACCTCAAATGCTGTGGTAAGATATAAATACAATTAAATATTTTAGTACAATCCTTATCAACCAACTCACAGTAGTGGGTTCAAACATTTAGAAAATGTTTTTCTTTATCTAGAATGGTTCAAAACCAAAATCGTAGCTGACACCATCAATTCCCTATGTATCAGGTGATTTTTACTGGATCTAATTGTTTTTGGGAAATCTTGGGACATCTAAATAAACACTATACACGCAAGTAAATGTAATGTGGAACTTAAGGAATGTATTTCTCAACCTGTTATTGGTTGAACTACAGCTGCACCTACTGGTAACTAACAGGTACGCTCAGCTTCACACTGTTCCTCTCTATTCCTCGGTCCAAACTGAGGCCCTGAGACAAAAAGTACTGACAAATGTGGATAGTTATACAAAGAAAATCACAAGTATCGTGTTTCAAGTCCCTCCCCACATAGGGCAGTGTAACAACCATTCCTCTTTTCTTTCTTTATCCTCCACTTTCTTTCCCTACCCCCCTTCCCAATCATGTGTAAAGCCATGTCTTCCCATGCCACTTGTTTTTACACTTGAAAACGGAAAGAAGGTCAGAGGTCGAAAGGTGAACGAGAGGTTGTTTTCACACAGCCACCTCGCGTTCGACGAGAGAGTGCGGCAGGCACTCTTACAGGTGCGGGTTGTCTCTCGGAAACAACTTAAATACCCCTCCAACACCCAACCCAGCCCTCTGTGGGATGACAAGAGGGAAAATACACCCCTAATCGTTACCTGGTTCTGTGAATGCTAATCCAGAATTCACACTTTGTTATTCTATATTTCCACACTGTTTTCCCAGTCATAACTGAAGGTGGAGGTGGATAGAGGAGGTCAGGAGAGTTCACAGACCCGCAGTCGTGCTGGTATCTCCGTCTGTCATCTGTTTTGTACCGCGGAACATTAACGGTGTTCCGATTCTGACGTGGGCAAGGATGTGATAAGAGTTGGAGCCCGTCAGACCCGGTGACAAGCCTTGTCAGGCGTCCATCTCAGACTTTTATGCAAAGCGAGCCCCTTACGTTTTCTTGTGAATTACCTTCTCGAGTTAATTTTCCATGTCTTGCTGTGGCACGACTTGATTAAACGTAATAGCACCGCATTGGCATTCCAGTTTGAAGTGATTGTATACAACACGCACCCAAGAGTGCAACACATCTCCCACACACACAGATATACACACTCACCGTCGTCTCACCTCAGACGTTTCAACTGCAGGATGAGGTGTGTTAAGTTTTGTTCAGTTAGTTTAGATCCAGGCAGTGAGCTTTATGCCTTAGACATTCCTCTGTTGAATATAAATCCACACAGACAGAAAGCTCTGTGTCTTTGTGTTTCAGCTGTTTGTTATGCATATGTAAGGTAGCTGATGTGACCTTCCAAGTCTAATGGGATCTGGAATAATACAAAGTTTCCAGAGAGTGGCAGAGAATTAAATGATGCATGTTTTTTAGCTCATTGGATTAATGCTGATTTTCTTTCCTGAATCATTAAAAAAAATCCCTCTACCAAATGATTTTGTGTAATTGGGGTTCATATCCATGCCCCATTATATAGAAAGGTATTTTATGTGAGAACTAATCCTTTTCGTTTCTAAATCAGAATCAGAATCAGGTTTATTCCCCAAGTCTGTTTACACACACAAGGAATTTGTTCTGACCCATAGCTGAAGCATTTAGGACACAGGATTTTAAAATATGCACGAACATTGCAAACAGAGCAAAACGCATAACATCAACTGTCCGACAAGAGAGCATGCCTAGTTGGCATATGTAATGGTTAAGAATAGAATGTGTTATTTGTATCTGAATGAATAGTGCAAGGGAGCAGATTGCACAAAAAGAAAAATGCCCCGGTTCTAAAGACGCATATTGTTAAATAATTGCTTTGATAATGTAGTTTTGTTCAGATATGTTTGCAAAATGTTCTGTGGCGTGCTGCTCCTCTCGTGCTCCATGAAGTGGCAAAAAAAATCAGGAATGTGGAGAAAGCACACCAGGAGAAGGCTTAAACCTTTTTTAGAGCCAGGAGGGTGCGGGCTGGGCGAACTCATCAGCTTGCTGGGACCTTTGTGAGGCAGCTTGCAGGGAGGGGTAGCTGGTAGGGAGGGGCAGCCCCACTCCTCCACACCTAAGCCTCTAGAAGAGTAATCTAGTCAGCAAGATAGAAAGGAGATAAAGCCACTTGGAGGTGTGGAGGAAAATAACCAACCATCAACAATACTGTGAACCATCAAGCCTTTGATTGTGCAAACCATTGAAGTGCTTATAGTTTACGTTGTGTTTCTGAGAAAGGAAAGGATAAAGCAGGTACTCCCAGATGTGCAGCAGCACTTGGAGAACGTTCTGCAGCTTAGCAGAGGGTTTACAACTTGTCCGTCCTTGTCCAAGAGTTCCAGCTAGGGGATAAAGAGGTAAAGTTGCTGCTTGGTAGCCCACGGGAGGACCAGGTGTTCCAGGTAAACATCCTCAAGTTATAGAAACAACATATACGCAGTAATCATTTATAAGAAATAAAGCATGAATATCAGCAAAAATCAACATACAATAAAACAGGACATACAAGAGGGGACTTAGTACACAACCCTGAGGGGCGCCAGTGCTCAGGGTCAGTGCAGAGGAGCTGATGTTCCCCATGTAAAGAAAGAATGGAGGTAGGATGCGCTTTATCAAATGCAGGGCAAAGGAGGGGTTTATATTGGTTCCGTATTTACGAATTGCATTAGTCAAGAGTCTGATCACCACAGGTAGGTTAGTTGTGTTGGTCATATTTTGGCAAAACTGACCTCATATTTGCCCCTGTCATGTTGCCAACAACAACAAAAGCTGCCTTAGAAGTCCTCTAGTCTATTAACTGCTTTGCATAGGTCGTCTAATGTGCATGTTTTATGTGCCTGCAGGGGTATGTAGACAGCTGTGAAAATTGCAGAGCTTCCTGAGGAAGGTAGAAACCAATATGGTTTGCAGCACCAGTGTGCTAAAAGTACTGCAACAATCGAACCCCAGCGAGAGATAACTATAATTCAGACCACTCCGCATATACTTTTACCAGATTTCAAAGTCATTTCCTGCATGTAGATGGAAAAGCCACAGCCGAGTCAGACATCATTGGGTCTAGCCAGGTTTCAATAAATGCATGCTGCTGTAGTGAATAACCAGGGCTGAGGAAACCAACTGATCAAGGGCTTCCTGGCCCTGCAAGAATTCTATAATAATAATAATCTGAATTTTGTTTATAAGGCACTTTATATTTTTTTGAAAAAAATCAAGGTAATCAAGGTTACAAGGTAAAATCTACAACAAAGTAAAGGATAAAGTAAACAGATTATAAATAAAATCTGTCAAAAGCCCTGCTAGACGGGTGGGTTTTTAGTCCACGTTTAAAAACATCCACAGTCTGTGGTGTCCTTAGGTGCTCTCGGAGAGCATTCCATAGTCTAGGAGCAGCTGACCAGAATGCCCGATCTCCCATCGTGCAAAGCTTGGTCTTCAGGGGATTTAGGCGGTAAGTTCCAGCGGATCGGAGTGTTCTTGATGGTGTTTGTGATGTGAGAAGTTCTTTGAGGTATGGGGGGGCCGCACCGTGGAGGCATCGATGGGTAAGAAGGGAGACCTTAAACTCAATCCTGAGTGAAACTGGGAGCCAGTGGAGTGACCTGAGGATGGGGGTTATATGTTCATATTTTTGCACCTTCATCAAGATCCTAGCAGCACTGTTCTGAATGTACTGCAGTTTCTGGATGCTTTTGGCCGGGATCCCGATGAGGAGAGCATTGCCGTGTTCCAGTCTGGAGGAGACAAAGGCATGGACAAGTTTTTTTGCGTCAGTAGAGGTGAGATGGGGACGGAGTTTGGCAATGGTCCTAAGGTGGAAAAATTACATTTTGGACAGATGTTTGATGTGAGCCTCAAAGGTTAGATGAGAGTCAATTTTAACACCCAGGTTTGTGATTGTCGGTAGGATTTGAATATTCCTGGCCAGAGAAGACGATGCTGGGGATTTTTGATGACCGGACCTGATAAGGGGTGCCGATTAAGATGGCTTCATTCTTGGAGCAGTTTAATTGTAGAAAGTTCTGCTTCATCCATGCCTTAATCTCCTCCAAGCATGTGTTTAGCCTGGCCAATGTCTGGGATGTTGAAGAGGTTTGATTTGTCCTGATGTATAGTTGGGTGTCATCAGCATAACAATGAAATGAGACTCCAACAGAGTCCTTTCAACAGAGTGATAACATGGCCAAGGGGGAGCATGTATATGATGAACAGGATGGGACCAAGCACTGAGCCTTGGAGGACACCACAGGTTACATTGTGAAGCAGCAAGCACATTATAAGAAATGGACATTCTTAGGTGCACGCCACAAGGACCACGGTCCAGGACCTACCCTCTCCAAAGTGGGACTGGGGTGTGGGGGGTAGCTTCTTGTGAGGAAGGTCGCGCTGAACATGGACGTTTGGGCCCCTGGTGATGGGGGCCAGTAGGGTGAACCCCAGATGAGCACTGCAGGAGGCAGATAACTTTGGCGCAGCTGGGGATGAAAACCTCACATCGCTACATGTGTCTCTTACAAAGAATAATCGGTATGGAGAAATAGAACAATAAAAAGGCGTCTGAAAGTGAGAAGGAATATAAATGACTAACACCACGTGTGTGTATCTTTATGATTGTGAACAAAATCAAAGTTCCACCGCTACAAACCTCATCTCTGCATGCCAGTGAAGTGCCAAACCATTGTTATGAGTTCTCATACTCATTCTCTGCTATATTATGTCTGAATTGGTAAAATGAAACACCTCTATGCATTAATGTGGAGTCCTGTTTCGTGTTCTTGCTTTGCCCCTCTACTTATAATAACATATTACTCCTGCACCTGTGAAAATCCTAGATGTTTTGGAAATGGGTGGTGATATCATGGTTTTACATGAGTCATTAATCAGCAATCCTATTTTTCTTTCATGTCATTTGCGTGTTTTGGTTATCAGTTTAGGCGATCTTCCACACAAATGCATGTCGTGAGTGTTTCCAGTCCCACAACATTAGCAAAGGTCACCTCATAGATTCAACCAGTTTTTTTCACAATTTGTCAAAGGACAATTGGTGTATGGATAATAATACAATATTATAATATGCATATTGCTAATGTACTGCAGTTTACATTCACTCAGGTATGGTTGACAGCGTTTGAGATGTACAGCTACAAGACGTTATTACCAGAGCAGCCTCAGCCTGCCCATGTGTGTTTTGCAAGACTAGGGGACATGAAAAAAAAGAGAATTGATGAGTTTGGAATCTGTCGTCTTTCAGGATGTGTGTGTGTGTGCGTGCATGTGCGTGTTTTTGGGAGTGGGGGGGTGAACTATTTCACTTCAGCGACGGGAGTGGGAAAACAATTGTTCCTGACTGATTTTCCCCTAACCCCTTAATGAACCCCATGTGTACTGCTGGCCTTTCAACAGGCTGAAGAACTTAGGCCTGGCCAAGCGACTCAGCTTGATTAAAGCGCCAGCCACTCTCCTGTTCCTCATTAGCCTTACATAAGGGCCCGACGAATAACTAAGCACCTGTATGTTCCAATGCCGCATGCTTTCTACACATATGTAATATTTTTAAGATGACAGGTTTATAAATGACGGGCCCGGAGTTAGTGCAAGGGAGATGCTGCTGCTGGCAGAGAAAACGGAGAGAGGGAGGAGGAGGAGTAATTGAGAAAAAGCAGAGACGTCCTGTGTTTTGGTGACCATGGCGATAAATGAGTGGCTGGGTTAGGAAACACAGGTTCTTCCAGTTAAAAAATCTACTGTAAAACACATGCAGGCACAAGCTTTGAGCTTTGTTTGGTCAGTATAATATTAGAATAACACGACATTCACGAGTACTCCGACAAACGCAAACGAACCAGGCAAAAGCACATTTAAAAGAACATTTATAAAGCAGAGCATCCTTACTGTGTATGTTCCTACCGAACAGAAGAGTACACCTTACATAGTTGGACGTTTCCTGTTGTAGCAAAAACAAGAAAAAACAAAGTGTCCGCCATTACTGTGCTACCAAAGGAACCTTTTATGCACAATCATTTTGACCTTTAATGTCATTCTCGTTTCTCTCCAACAAGCGAGTGACACTTGACCTCCGCCTGGTCAGCATGAACGCATATTAACTCTTTCAGGCTCTGAGCAAAATGTAACCAATTTTGGCAAATTATCTCTGTGGCCACTTTTCTTGGTCGTGCTCATTACCTAAGGTGCAGAAAAAAGCTAGCGTGCGCGATAGACAGAGGGCCCATTTCCATACATTACTGCAGCCTTGCTTTTTCCCAGCGATCTGCAGAGGAAGCACCTGTTACCTAACTTTATTGGCCCCCTCTCTCTCTCTTCTCCCTCCATCGTCTCTTTCATCCCTGCCACTATTCCATCAACCGGCCATTTGGCTCCAACCGGTCCACAAACAGGTGTTTTCTTTCAAATCGACGACTCACCCACATGTTTAGGGTGAGGGCCAGGAGAGAGATAAAGACAGCTAAACAGGGCACCGTTGTAGACCTTTCTGGGAAGTTCTCTGTTGGGGGTGGGTGATAGGGTTCAGTGGGTGGGGGGACCACAGGAGATAAAGCACTGAAACGAATGAGCGCTGGTCACCAGGTGTTTACTTTAATATCTTCAGAACGCATCAACCACGCGCTGAGGTACAGTTTGATCCCCTTGGGCCCCTCCACTCCAAAACAAATTGTCAGAGGAGGCGAGGGTGGGGGTAAAAAAGAGTGTAAAAGAGAAGTCTGTTCTGTCGGCAGAGGGGTTAAAGTTAATTTGATCGGGCATGTGTATTCTGGGCGAGGAGAACATCTGCATTCAGTGGCATGGCCCCATTTGTTGCAATTTTGGGTCTCATTTCCATTTGCAAGAGAGATAACTGCTCGCATATGGAAGCAATAGATAGAAAAGGTCAATGCAATTTCTTCCACCGGAGGGACAGAGAAAGAGCAGGAGATATAATCCTTATGCAGTAATCTCAGTTGGCATAGGAAGAAACAAAGAGGTGGTTTTTGGGGTAGACATTTCTTTCACTCCAATGAATCCTTGATTCCTTTTCTGCCAGCCTAAAGAAGAATCATCCGCATACTCGCTTCAATCCCTGCTATTATCAACTGATTGGCTCTGCTGACATGATCTTCAAGTGCTATGCCCCTCGTGTATGTTCTCTCTCTTGGCCATGGTAATCATCGACAGAGGCACAGCTGAGGTCTGCAGCCAAGCAGCGTTCACTCTGGCAGGAAAGGCCGTAGTTCCTGTGCTAATTAGGCAGCAAACCGAACCTGGCAGAAAAGTCTCTGGACGTGCTGGGAAACAATAAAGTGACAAATGACCTGCTGTCAATTCAAGTGATTTCCAAAACCTTGTTAGAGGTGTTCTGGGGGGATAAAATGCCTCTTTAGAGAAAAAACTCATAAGGATTTATTGAAAACGTTAAATATGGTCCCCCCTAACCCCCAAATCCTATCCCAAACACGTTCATATGCCATCCTTAATGACAGAAATGTGGTAAAACTTAGGCGCAGCAACTCTGTCAGTTTTGATAGATTGTTTCGGTTCTTTTTTTGTGTAAAGTCAGGGCATTTTTACGCAAGCTGTTTCACTTCTGACCACACCAGCTTGCTATAAAATACCCTAGTTTGGCTTTATAATATATTTCTTTCAGTAATGGACATGTGATTTTCTTCCGAAATGTTCAACTTAGTTAATTATCTTTTTCATGCTATTTGGTATTACCTGTTTTCTTGTTATACTGTGTATGTGTCTGGATACAATATATAAATACTGTATAGTATAATATACAACTTTTTTTTAAATAATTGTATAATTGTAATTATTCCTCTTAATAAACAAATTCAAAACTAAATATAGTGAATCATGTCATCTCTTACAGCATGGCATGTGAAGGCTCATTGGTTCTGGATTTGTTTCCTATATCGTTTTACATTAATGAAACTTTGTCCATGTACTTGGAATTCATCCTCACACATCATTATATTACAAATTAGCCTTGAACTTCAAAAAATGCACAAGCAATAGTCACAACAACTGCTTTTCATATGCATTCAATAGCTAAATGATTTCAATCTCTTCTTTCATATGAACCATTTAAGAGCCAGCGATCACTCACTCCATCCACGCTCTTCTGGAAATTCTCTAATAAGGCAACTTAAATTCCCAGCTTCCAGTGGTATCAAAGTCACTGGAGAGCAATTAGAATTTAGCCGGAATAGTTAGCGATAAGACCAGAGGAATCTCATTTCTACCATAATGCCAGGACTTTGGAGACTCGTCTAATTGAGTGTCTTTTTTGTGTGTGATTATTTATGATTAGAAAGCGTTAGTGGAGAAATCTGGAGGAAATATCAGGGAATGGGGAAATGTTTGATGCAGATCAGTGTCACAGTAATTCCGCTGACTCATTAAGCCTGTTATGCCTAATAGGGCGCCTTTCGTTTGGGAGGTTTCCATTTTGAAATAAAAGGCCCTCAAACTTTTTAACATTTCACTTTGATGGAAAAATTGAGTGAATATGAATAATTTCTTGATGTGAAAGATAGTGTGTTCCTTCACATTTTGGGCACTGGAGTGTAGAGGGAGCGAGATGCAGACCCAGAGAATCACGTTCGGTTTGGCGTTTAATTACACAAATTAAAAACGACCACATAGCACAAACGTAAAAAACATGTACGCTGTAATACTGAAAATAAAGTGCGCTTATCTTAGCGGGTACTAAATAAAACAGTACTATCAAACGAACAACACTCATCTACACGTGAGACTGACTTTCATAAATAACAAGCACCCATGAACCTAACCAGGGACCTTAAGTAGCCCACTGATTAACTAACCTATGCCCGGTGCTTAGCTAAACCCAAAACAGCTGTGCTCCTAATCAACACAATACACAGAAGTGCTCTCCCCTAACACCCTGTGACAACACAGCTCACCCATATGTGATAGCATCAGAACACCTAAGCTTCAAATACGGCAGGTTTTAAGAACGCTGAAGCATCAGAAAACAGCTTTTGAAATATACATTTGAAGCATGTACATTGCTAAAATAAAACTATGTCTCTACAGGCATTAAGAGACCCCTTCTACTTTAGAAGTACCTCAGAAGTCCTCATTTCCTGCGGTTGGGCAAAGGAATTGGCTGTGGGGCACTCTGTGTCCCCGATGGGACTAGGCTTTGGCCAAGGGAGACATTAGTCTTGATTTGCACTGTAGTAAAATGTTATCCAAGGAAAGAGGGTAAATTAGCTCAGGAAGTACCTTGCTGTACAATGAGGGACATCCTTGTTTGTGCCTACTGAATACAGCCTGGTTAGGACACCACATGATCCATAATCCACATACCAACTGTGGGTTGAAACCAGCAATTTAAGATTGTGTGTAACTAGCAGGGGCCTTGGGCCAATATAAAAAGGATACATGCATTGCCTTCTGAAAATAATTACATCCCTGCACCTTGTGCACGTTTTGTTGCGTAACTGACACCATTGATAATTAATTAAATTGATGTGTTTTTTTGCCATCAGTCTCCTCACAATACCTCATGACACAAAACATGTGTTTTTTATGCGTGCCAATGTATTACAGGTTTAAATATTAAATATATAATGTACTGTCAAGGCCTCCCCAGAAGCTCTATGTTCACTGGGGCGCCGACTTCTGCGTTCATTGTCAACGGCTTTCTAGCCAGCTCCGTTTCATTGTTCATCACATCATTGTCCTGTCATGTCATTACATGCACCTGGTGTCCATACCCTCGTTAGTTTAGACTATATAAGTTCCCTCTGTGTATGGTAGTGAAGGGTACGAGACCGCCTATGCCGAGTCCGAGTCAAGACCGAGTCTTTGAAGGGTCGAGTCCGAGTCGAGAGCGAGTCCGTTGTTTTTCAAATACAGTCGAGTCCGAGTCAAGACCGAGTCTTTGAGGAAGCAAGTCCGAGTCGAGATTTTGTCTCGACATGTCAGTTTTGATATTCATGATTTAATATCACCCCAGTTAATAATCAACAGTTAGGCATACAGACTAAGCTAGATTGGGAATTGCTTAGAGGAGCAGTCTTAACGTCTTAATATGGAGTATGGACTATGCTTTTACTATCATTAAAAAATAGTGATTCCGAGTCTGTGAAGGATCGAGTCCGAGTCGAGACAGAGTCTTTGAAGGAACAACTCCGAGACGAGTCAGAGAAAGCTGAAATCGGTCCCGAGACCGGACTCGAGTACTACATCAGTAGTGTATGGTGTCTTTGTGTGGTATTGTCACATGTCAGCCGTGCTGTCGTACGTGAGAGGAGAGAAGGGAGTTATATCATCATGTTACATTGCTGCGCTGTGATTGTCATTTTATTATGTGTGAGTGTACTAATGAGTACCAGTTACTTTTGAAATGCGTTTGTTTGTTTGTTTGTTGGTGTACTTTGCTTTCAAATTGAAAAACCACATGCTAATTTAGTGCGCCTGGTTTCACATTTCTTCCTGCACCCTCACCCAGTCATGGCAGAATACCACACCTTTCTGCAACATGGAGCCAGCAGGAATAGCTGAACAATTTTAATCACACCTGGACATGATCACTTCACTGGCGGAGGTGGTGAACTCAATGAATGTGACGCTCCAACAGATTACGCAGAGCACCACTCCCTCAGAAGACCCGGCACAGATGCCATTGCCCGTTAGTCTGGAAGGAGGGTGGAGGAGTACTGCACAGCTACATGGATTTTGCCAGGCTGTGTTTGACCATCCACATGAGGGCAGAGAGTCAGAAGAGCGACTAGTCTGGCTACGGCAGGGGTCTTGGAGCGTCCAGACTACGCTTTGGAGTTCCAGACCCTGGCGTTGGGGGCAGGTTGGAATGAGCGGACGCTCACTGCAGGCAGATGTCCGCTGAGAGCTGGCATGCCGAGATACCATGTCATCCATCAACTAACTGGTTGATATGGCCATCTGGTTAAACAACCTGCTGGTTACTCGTGGGCATTCGGGGAGTGGTGCGCTCATTCTACCTGTATCTGCCGATGCTCCTGTTCCGATGGAACTGGGTGCGCTGGTACCCTTGGAGACCATGGTTCAGATGGAGTATTCCTCTTGTGGCAGGAGAGGACACTCCTGTAACATCCCGGGTAAGCACACCACATAACCTATCTGAATGTTCTGCAGGTTACTTTGGTACCTCTCGACTGCTATCAACCCATCCCTGCGTAAGATAGCAGACTGCTAGGTACGGGTATGGTCAGGGCGGTCACCGCTCGCATCACCATGGTAACTCAAAACACTCACACTGAACAAATTATCACCTAGTTTCCTGATATTCTTGGGTCTTCCCTGGCCTGCATGTCATGACCCTGAGTTTTCATGGCCACGGAGGTTTCTAATGAGGCGGTCGCCTGAGTGTCGTGGTAAGTGTCTGGGTGTTTCCATTGACGGGTCCTCGGTTGAGAGTCCAGATAATGCCTCCCACGTGTGTGTGTGTGTCCGAGTATAGCAATTTCTAAGAAACCTCATCGTCCGGGGGATTGCGCAATTTATCTGCGGGAGGGCGCGGTGCTGCCACGTAGTCATGTCTATCCCCTGTCACAAGCGGAGACTGAAGCTATGCAGGCCTACGTTTCTAAGTCTTTGTGTATGGGTTGATCCGCTTCTCCACTTCATCCGCCTCCTCGAGAGTTTCTTTTTGTGAAGAAGAAGGAAGTGGGGTTGCGTCTGTGCATTGACTACAGGGCATGACACAAAACGCAATATTAGACCTCAGGAGCGTGTATGACCTGGAGCGAACCCGAGAGGGAGACGAGTGGAAAACAGCATTTAGCACCACTACACGTCACTATGAGTACCTGTTGATGCCATGCGGGTTGATGAATGCGCCGTCGGGTTTCCAGTCCTTTTTGAACAATGTGTTGAGAGACAAGATTGGTCGCTGGTGATGGTTTACATCGATGACATCCTGGTGTACTCAGCTACACGTCACCCAGTCATGACATGTTCAGACTCTTTGTCACAACTACAAGAGGAGAATAGATGCATTTCTCATTTGATCATTCTTGCGATGGCTCTCGAACTGATTGTTGTCCACCTGGGGCGAATACATTTCACTCTTTTAAGTTAATGTTTTAATATTATTTTTACACAACATTGATTAGGGAAGCTACCAAGAGGCTATTGGCTACTTTGAAGGACTTACAAGTCTTTATGGGTGAGATTGTTGTCACATGCACAGACCTGACCAATCTCACAAGCTTTATACAAGGCTGGTCTGTATGGCAGGGTGGCAAGAAAAAAGACTCTTGTGAAAGGCCAGTCTTGTTTGTGATTGCAAAAAACAAGTTGCCATGTGGCAAAAACTTTGAGGTCAGATGAGACAAAGATTGAACTTTTTGGACTGAACGGCAAGCTTTGTGTTTGGCGAAAACCAAGCACAGCACACAACCCAAATAACACTATATATACTGTAAAGCATGGTGGTGGCAACGTTATGTTGTGGGGGTGTTTCTCTTCAGCTGGGACTGGGCAATTGGTCAGGTTTAAAGGGGAAATGGATGCTGCCAAGTACACCCACAGTTTGGAGGAAAACCGGTGGCCCTCTGCAAGACCGCTGAAGATTTGCAGGTGGTTCACCTACCAGCACGACAATGACCCTAAACACAACGGGAAAAAAACAATGCAGTGGCTTAAGAATAAAAAGTTGAAGGTCCTTGAGTTACCAAGTAAGAGTAGAATAGGAAGAATAGGCAAATATATCCCAATCTAGGTGTGCAAAACTAAGACTGATAGCTGTAATTAAGGCAAAAGGTAGCTCTAGGAAGTATTAAATCATGGTACTGATAATTTTTCCAACTCTGTAATCCTAGATTTAACATATTTTTACGTTATTAAACTGTTGCCTTTTTACGTGACTTGAATGTTGTAGGGAAAATGTCTAAATAAAGCTGGAACCAAAAATGTATTTGATTAGAATTTGATTTCAGGCTGTATGATAAAAAGGGGTATGATGAATTCAAAGGGGTTCGATGATTTTCTATAGGCACTGTATTCCTCATTTAAACGTTCTCCCCGGTCAGTCTATCAGTTTGGACTCTCCTTATACTCACATTAGACACTCTCAGTATAATCATTTCCACTCTGGATTTTTTCATTTAAAAAAAGTCAGGAACTATTTAAGGGGCTTTTGTGAGCCAACACACATAGCTCAAAGGCCACGTTTTGCACACCTGTGGATTCAAGAGGAGATGGTAGCTCAGTGGTAGAGTGCATGCTTTGTGTGTATGATGGCCTGAGTTCAATCCCCAGCTTCTCCCCTGGTCGCTGTTGCAAATGAGAATTTGTTCTTAAATCGGCCTACCTAGTTAAATAAAATAAAAAAAACCCGGTTCAGTTTGCTATTTCATTTGTCATGGAATTAGGGACAGTGTTATTCTATTGCACTTTGGCCTGGGTTTTCTCACTACAGGCTTTATTGAACCCCAGGCCGTGTCTGAGGGCGCACTGTCTGGCCAAGACAGTGTGTGTACAGGGAGAGCTCATTAGGAGGACCTGTGTGTGTTTAACAGATACCAAGAGCTCTTTTTCCTCCAATACCAACTCATTAATGAGGGTTTGTGTGTGTAGAGGAATTAGCACTGCTGTAGTCATGAATCATGAGACACATCAGTCTTGTGTTACAGATCTGATCCCAAATACACCAATGACAGGGATAAACACAGCAGGAATCTGAGAGCCAGCAAGAAGAATATGCCTGATTATACAAACAGCTATACGAAGAGCTATACCCCTCTCCTTCTACCAGGTATTGTAGCCCTCCCTCCCTGGCGATGAGAATCCAGGATTTCCTGGACGCTGTAAACTGGCCCACCCTCCACTTCCAGCGGAGGAGGTGCTGGTTGCTACACGATGGGAGGACGCAAGAGACTGTAGTGAACCGGCTTGAGGAGGGAGGCATGTGATCTAAAGACCCTCCTGAAGTGTGTCCTCAATAGCCCACCGTACAGGTCCAACCCGACAGGCGGAAGGTAAAATGGTGTCTAATGTGAGTTGGGTTGTTGCGCGCTCAAATAGTCGAGACAGGGAATCTGCCTTGGCCTTCTTCTGTATGTAAGACCAAAAACTGGAAACGGTTAAAAAAATAGCGACCTGATGGCCTTCTGTAGATACTCCAGATTACGATGATCCGTCAGCTCCTGAAAAGGGAGTCCAACGGAGACTATGGGTCTTTTGACTGGTCAGAACAGATAATAGGGCAGCTGTCATATTGAAATATCTAATACATCTTTGATAATAGTTGGAAAACCCCAGAAAGCGCTGTAATTCCTTGGTGGTGTTGGGTCATGGGCGATTATGCAAGGCGGCTACCTTCTCCTCCTCCTCCAAACTCCATCCCCCGGTGTTAGAATGGATCCCAAGAAGGACATGGTAGTGATGTGGAACCTGCTGGACATGAGATATATGTTCAGACAGCGAGTGAGAATAAATCAGGATGTCATCAATATAGACGATAACAAAACGGACGATCATATCCCGGAAGATGTCATTCATAAATGACTGGAACACTCGTGCCCCGGAAGTCAGGAAACACTCCAGTTGACGCACAACCCCATTAACTGACAGGCTAACAGGAACGTATAGCTGCTTAAGAGATATGTTTAACAAGTGGGAAAGGCCTACCTGGGTGTTCTAGGTGGCGTTGTTCTCTCCCTGACAAGGAGGTCTCATGGGGCACAGGTTGACATTGCCTGTTTCCCGCAGTACAGATAAAGCTGTTCTCTTAATTCAACAGTGCTTCTCAGTAGTGGTCAATAGTGACTGTCCCAGCTGCATGGGTTCCGAATTGTAGTGGGTCCTGGTTTCCGGGTATGTAGCGGATGCCTAACAGTAACCAAAAGCACCTGAACATTTATGCTCTGTAAGGAGATTGTCACCCCATCCACTGCAGCCCAGGTAGGAAAATCCAAGGCGTATTCTGCCACGGTGCGGGAACCCTGCTTGATGTCACTAAGCTGATCCCCAATGTTGCATCTGGAGACACGAGTGGTCAAATACCAAGAATGAATGTCCAAGAAACCCCTCATTCGGATGAAGCTTGGGGCTATTAGCAGCCCATAGCGTGGTAGCCCAATCCGTACAAGTCCTTACCAGTCAGCAATGACACCTTGCTCATTTCATTGGTGAATGACTGGGGTTGTGTGCTATATACTGGGCACACTGCATCAAGAACCCCTGACATTTTCCGGGAGCCCCATCATACAAGTCCGGGATCGCGACCGAGGTGTAGCTACGTTTGTTGCCGGGGCTTCGATGAGAGGAGCAGGAGAGAGGAATTGTCGGAGGAGACAGCTCCTCGATTCTCTCCATTTGGTGTGAAAGACACGCCTGGAGCTGCGCTGGATCCATGATGAATGGCGTGGTATTCTGTAATGAATACAATCCGACAGACAGAAGATGTTTCCAATGGCGGAGGGCGCGACATAGATTTAATACGAACACAGCACTCAATAGACAGACCAGCACTAGTCGGCAACGGGAGATCAGGCACAGGGTGAAGGTACAGAAAACTCTAGGCAAATGTCTAAGTCCACAGGGGAAGTCAGAACCGGAGAATAACCTACAGAAGTGAAGACAAGGATCGGGCATTGAATAAACGTTCAGGCAGAAACGAACGTACACGACAGTCAGGCTTGAATTCTCATCCAAAACCCGGTCCATCAGCACTCCCATCCAAAACCCGGTCCGTCAGCACTGGTGCCCCACAGGGGTGTGTCCTCTCCCCGCTGCTCTTCTCCCTCTACACAAATGACTGCACATCAAAGAATTCAACTGTAAAACTCCTGAAGTTTGCAGATGACACCACCGTCATTGGTTTGATCCAGGATGGCGATGAGTCTGCTTACAGACAGGAAGTGGAACAGCTGATCAAATGGTGCAGCCAGAACCACCTGGAGTTAAACCCCGGAAAGACTGTGGAGATGACAGTGGACTTCAGGAGAAGTCCCCCCCCTCATAATCCAGAACAACACAGTGTCCACTGTTGATTCCATTAGGTTCCGGGGATCAACCATCTCACAGGACCTAAAATGGTCTATCCACATTGACTCTGTCCGGAAAAAGGCCCTGCAGAGGTTATACTTCCTGCGACAGCTAAGGAAGTTTAACCTGCCCAAGGAGCTGATGATCACCTTTTACTCAGCCATCGTTCAGTCTGTCCTTTGCACTTCCATCACTGTCTGGTTTGGGGCAGCCACCAAACAGGACAGGGCCAGACTGCAACGAATAATTAGAGCTGCGGAGAGGATCATGGGAGCTGACCTCCCATCCAATCAAAACCTGTACCGGTCCAGGGTCAGGAAAAGGGCAGCAAAGATCTCTGCAGACCCCTCACATCCTGTCCACAAACTCTTCAACATCCTTGCCTCCTGTAGGCGATACAGGGCACTGTTTGCCAAAACCAGCAAACACAAGGACAGCTTCTTCCCCCAAGCGGTCACTCTGTTAAACGCCCAATAACAGTCCCCGCCCTACACTGAACAATATAAACCAACACTGTTCTGCTTACCTACCTCATGTATATTTTTTCCCCCACATCTACACAAACCGTTATTAATATATTACCATTGCACACGATCCACTTTGCACTATATTTATTTGTATACAAATCTATATTTCTTACAGTATTTTTTTATATGTTTTACTGTCATTTCTGTTTTTATGCTCTTATTGTTTATTTTGTAGCTTTTTTTAGTAAAGTGAATGTTGTACATTGTTGTACTTAGAGAGTTAAGTTTACCGGAGTCAAATTCTTTGTTTGCTTACGCAAACTTGGCCAATAAAGCTGATTCTGATTCTGAATCACAACACAGAGGAAACCTCAGCAAGTCGAAAACGAACAATACCTCGCGCAGGAGTGTAATGACAGGAGTGGCTATTCATGATGACAGGTAATTGGTAACAGGTGTTTCAAGACTCAGGTGATTTAGGTCTGGGATAGTTATTCCTCCTGCCTTCTGGTAGAGGGCGTTCTGACACAGGCAATGAGGTGACTGTTGAGCCGACCTTACAGGTACCCACCAGCCCACGAATGCGGATGAAGTGGGACTCATTGGACAAGGCCACCTTTTTCCACTCTCAATGTTTGACAGCTCTGAAGTTGCTGAAGACTTGCTGCAAAGAGTCAAGACCATGATTGCAAGAGCAAGAATTAGAATAGTTGTGGGGTTAGGGTTTATAAAAAAACAGTGCTTGTGTGTTTGTTTTACAGGTGCGTGTGGAAATTGATATTAAGAAACACGCTCAATATTTTTGGTGGATGTCAATGACTGTTGTTATGTTCTGGTTATGTTAAACTCGAAAAGAGAACTAAGCAATCCACTTCTTTGCACAGTCAGAACCGTGACATTTGGACTGAACCAAATCTACATTTGTACTACAAAATGAAAAAATCCTTCAGAATTATCTGTTCATTTACAATTCCCTATTCTGAGATGCCAAAATCCATTTACGTCCAGTTATTCATCATTGGGATAGTGTGTTTATTGGGTCTAGAAAAAGTCATAATTTGAATAATAATTGAAATAATAATATATTATTAATAATATAAATAATATAATATATATCTGTTCATCTGTTACAGAGGGGTGTCAATCAATTTGTACCACCTGCCAATAAATTAGGGATTTGGTCAAATGTTAAGACAATACCAGAAATACTAGTAGAATATTACATTATATTATATAGTTCCATTCACACACTTAAACAAATAGTATTCGATGCATGTGTGAAGTGGATTTGTGTATATGCAGATCACACACAGGCAGTCTTTGAGTTGTTCACCCTCAGAGAATCGGCCATTTCTTTTCAGCAACCCCAGTGCTATTTGCTAAACTGAATTGCTGAAGGACAGAATGATTTTCCATCTTGAGGATTCAAACTTGCAACCTTTTGTGTTACTGGTGAGATTTTCTAAACCGTTGGCTACTGGCTGCCAAGCGAGGTGGTGCTACTGGCAGAACAACTGAAACAGCATTTAACACATCGTGGACATGTAACAGCCATGCCCGGGGTCACCATGAGAGAAAGAAAGACGGAGCGAGAGAAAGTAAGAGAGAAATAGAAAATGAGAGAGTTTGGCAATGACCGGAGGTAAGAGAGCATGGCCTTGTCATATAGTAAATACAGCCACCGTGTAATTGGCTACAGCCACAGAGCCCAGCTACTGTCCAATGATAACGAGTTAAGCTGGGGATAAATGGCCTGTGCTAAAACTGGGGATTAAACACCCCAGAACAATAGAGGCCCTCTGAACCTGCAGGTGCAAAAGCCATGAATAAATGCTCTTCATTTTCTCCCGATCACTTATGACACGATATTAACCGTTTAAAAACAACAATAATTAAGTTAAACCAAAACCCCAGTCCTGTTCACAAACTTGGGCGGAGGTGAAAAAGGCAGCTGCAATTAAAAAAATAGCGAGAGAGAATGTTTAATCAGATATTAATGATTTATGGTCGGTGTTTGATATAAGCCTGTTATGTGTACAATGATACCAAATACTTGTTTGCTAACAATAAAAACATTGTCTTGTGCCGGGAAGGAAATGCAATTAAATAGGAATATATATTCCAAATGGGGGAGGGTTAATATTAGCTGTTCGATGGGGGATTTTCCAGTGTCCTTGATTTACATTCAAGAAAGGTACTCTATTTCAGAAATGACCGGTCTCATCTGGGTTCTGCTTTCTGCGTGTTATTACCTATCAAAAGGTTCCTCGTTTTTATGAAGTTCTTTACAGAGCATTTGACAAAGAGAGAAACTAGTTTAACAGCTTGCTAAGTCAAGGCATGGCCCCACGAAACACATGGAAATGCGAAACACATGTGCTTTGATGGTATCCTCCTTTATATTATTAGTTTGTTTTAAATTAGTCCTCTGGATGCATCGTCCAGGGAAACTTTCACTAGTCATTATAATCTGGATTTGATGTGAAAAATATCTTTCATCTCATTTTTATTTAGACAGGACCATCCTGTCATAGAAACATGGTCGATTTGAATAATAAAAAATGCTGTCAATCTAAATTGGACAAAACAGTATCATGGTAGACTGTATGGCAGTCCATCACGATAGGTTAAAAGCCTGGTCTGCTGAAAACACCAGGTACTATGTACAATCTTATAGCTCGCTCCACGTTCCCTGCACAATAGCAGGTAGCCATTCAAAGTGGCAGCCTGGTCATGACCAATAAGGCATCAATGATTGGGCCTCCTAGGGTTGGATTTATTTGAATTTACTAATCCTGTAATGGTATAGTCCCTCTACCTACTCATTGAGACAGGGTGCAGCCCATGCCCAGCCTGTCTCACTTTTCGGCCTCCCTGGAGAAGTTGCAGAGCTGCTAAGTGGCATTTGACTCCTTAAGCTCCTAGAGGACGAAAGGTGAGGGGTGCTCGGAGTGTTGGAATGGGCGGGTCAGGGGGTATTGGACAGTTGGTCGGGGGAGGGGTAAAAGATGAAACATTCAACCAACGAAATGTCGCACTGTGCACGACTCGATGGGGGCAAAGGCAGACTAATGGGGAAATTATTTATGAACTATTTGCAGTGCACCTGAAAATACCTCCAGTGAAATTATGTTTGGCAACCTGACTGGCTTTGAAGTCGACAGAGTGGCAATAAAAATTAGGCCTTCATTAGAGGAACCAGTCTTTCAAACTGAATTGGCCCAGTCTGGGCAGGTCAAAGGCAGTTAGGCTTCGCTCCCCTCCACTCGGTTCTGGCAGACCCCAAACAGATGGAAGCAATTTTCCTTGATTCTCTGCTGTTTTTATGATTTTCCCCTTTCATTTTTTTCCCTCTCCCTCTCAGCGCTGTGCTCCTTTTATGTTGCATTTAGGAAATTAACACTAACCGACAAATTACTTTGTAAATGAAGGGGGTATAGTTTAGAATGTTGAAACCAGGAGTAGCCCAAGGGCCAGTGTTCTCCCGGCAACAAAGGAATCCTTGATAGCTGTTTAGATATGCCAGCCCACAGCCTGACTTTATTTTATCAAGTGCACATAATTTTTCAATTGAATTAAATGTAAGGCATTCATTTCCCTGGTGTCCACCACTTTTGCAACATGGCCAATCAAGAGGGGAGTCCTTGCAAGGATGTGGGGGTCATTTATAAAGTCCTTTAAGTTTCCGCCAAGAGTAGACGAATCTCATTCACAAGAAGAGATGGGAGCAACTTAAATGAAAGACTGTAATCTTCAGAAAGCCAGACGCACGAAATGCCAAGGGATTGTAATCTATGAAGATGTAAGCTAATTACTTAATCACTTACATTTGTAAATCGCATTATTGTAAAAAGAATGACTGTAGTGATTACATTACTGATATTTATCTCTTAATAGCGCTGATTAGCAGGTGATGTTAATCTGTCATTCTGAAAGGCTGATATTAACAGCATCAATCTAAAGGAACAATAAACAGCTAATATGAAAGAAAACTGTTGTCTGCAGCGCGGCCAGATGGGCCACTTTACTGTGGAATGTGCAATATTCTGGCCTGGCTGGCCGCAGAACTAATGATGGGAACCACAAACTGTTGACTTATTTAATTTTGTTGTTTTGGCCCATTAGCCTTTCCCCAACGCAGATCAAATAGGTTCTGCAAAGAGAAGTGTTTTGGTCTAAAGCATAAATACAGAACAGACATTAAAAGGATTTTAAATATTTTTTTGGACCACTTTTTGATCAAGCGTTCACAACAACCATACATAATGGAACTGTTGGGGTTATCCGAGACAGACTTCAAAATGAATTATTCAGATTTCTTTTTTTTAAATAAAAAAGGCCTATTATATTACATTGAACAAACTAGAAGACTCATTGAATGCAATAATGTGTGAAGCAAAACCTGAGAAAAATCCCTTACCAGTCAAAGGTTTGGATACTAACTCAATCAAAGGGATTTTTTCAATTTTGCTATTTTCCACATTGTAGAATAATAATAAGACCTCAAAACTATAAAATAGCTCACGTGAAATCATGTTGTAACAAGTGTGAACAAATCAAAATAAATGTGTTTCTTGGGCTTCTTCAAAGTTGCCACCTTTTGCCTTGATTACAGCTTAGCACATTCTTGACATTCTCGTAATTAGCTTCATGAGGTGGTTACCTGCAGTGCATTTCCAGCAGTGTTTAAGAAGTTCCCACACATTCCCATTGCTCAAAGTCCTGTAGCTAATGTTGTGTAAAGAGATTGCAAAAAAGAGCAATGTCCACGTTCTAGTTTCAAATTGTGCAAAAGAGCAATATCTAGTTGTGTATATACCAGAGGTGGGACAAAGTCATTGTTATGCAAGTCACAAGTAAGTCTCAAGTCTTTGCCCTCGAGTCCCGAGTCAAGTCGAGTCAAAGATGAGGCAAGTCCCGAGTCGAGTCACAAGTCAAAGCCAACAAGTCTCAAGTCGAGTCCAAAGTCCTACCATTTTAGTTTCGAGTCATTTCAAGTCATCTTACCAGAGAATTTATACAAATCATGTATGTCTGTAAGATTTGTATTTATTTAAACCTCTTTTTATACAATGACATTAATACAGTAAAAAACAGAAAATTTAATTTCACAAAAAATGCTTGAATTTCAACAGCATATTGCACTAGAACAATGCACAGCAACTTCAGCCCTGTATTGTATTGACCTTAGGGCTGGATGGAAAAAATTTATATCACAATATATTTCTTAATTTCGGTCGATACGACATAATTCCGATATCGATATGAACAATATAAAAGCCTCAGAAAAAATGCCATGAACACCCACAATGGATGTCTGTATACAATCTTTTGAAAAATACATTTGCCAAGTCTTTTGAGCCTCCTCCTATAAAACTAAATAATATTTTAGAAATAAAACGGTACAAATAAATTAAAGTTCTTTTATTTGATTTTAACCTTCATACAAACAAGAAAAGTCAAATAAGCAATTTGACTCTGAGACTGACCTTATTAATATATTTAACTTTAAACAATAACATAGGCTGATTATATTATTCTTTACACAAAACTTCCTGCAACAAAACTTGTTCTTATAAACATATCGTTTAAAGTTAGTGAACATGTTAGACAATGAAGAGGTGAGTTCATGAGTTCGCTACGTGACCGTGGATTTAAGAGACACGACAGAGAAGCTCATGAACGCGCATGTCGCAACATGCGCTGAGAATGAGAGTGCTCAAAAGCACATGTCCATCATGACGTCATGGGCCAGTCAACGCGGAAGATCCAAGCTCCTATGTTGGCTTTATGCGCTTTTGAGCCTCTCATTCTCCGGCACATTTAGCATCACGCTGAAACCTGAAGTTTATCAGATTTCAGAAAGCTGAACCACTTCCCTACCACTGAATTAGTCTTTCCTCTCATATCAACTGTCTGCTTTCTCCTCACTTATGGAAGCTCGTTCAGTCACGTTTGAATTGCGTATTTTGTAAACTTAAACTTGCCGTGTTGGAGATCAGCAAAAATATTGAAATATCGAAAATGTGTTTAGAAATCATATCACTGTTATTGATTTTTTTTACCGCGATATATATTGATATTGAATTATTGTCCAGCCCTAACCTCATATTGCAAAACAGTTTAACTTTCAAATAGACATGGGTCCTTTTAGCCTGAACTTTTTTAAACATGTCATTAATAAAATCCTCACTCCTCAAAATGATCACTTCTGAAAAAATGGACCAACCTGATAATATAATTGGAATGACTCCATAGAGACGTGTGTGCGTGTGCGTGTGAGCGTGCGCGTGCGCAGCTCCGTCTGTAATCTTCCACCCACATGTTTTGCAAATTGCAACTATTTTTTTGTCGACTACCTCGTAATTTTTATAGCCAAACGAAACTATATTTGGTATCATTTTGCCAACTGGCGCGTTGTTGCTTGTGCTTCATTGGTTGTCTTGCAATGTGCTTGCTTGGATGCTGTCTAATCAAAACAACGTGGGACTACAGTGATTGGATGTCCAATCAAAACAACGTTGGACTACAGTGATTGGATGTCGAATCAAAACAACGTGGGACTACAGTGATTGGATGTCGAATCAAAACAACGTGGGACTACAGTGATTGGATGTCCAATCAAAACAACGTGGGACTACAGTGATTGGATGTCGTGCAGGCAGCGCGCGTGCTCTCTGCATGCATTTTTTTTTTCACAGATGCAGATAAACTGAGAGCGGCGCGGCCGTGTGAACATTTTCTTCCCCGGTTTTCATGGGAAGTAGCAAGTCTTCTCGAGTCAAAAGGCGCAAGTCCAAGTGAAGTCACGAGTCATTGATGTTCAAGTCCAAGTCGAGTTGCAAGTCTTTGTACATTTTGTCGAGTCGAGTCTGAAGTCATCAAATTCATGACTCGAGTCTGACTCGAGTCCAAGTCACATGACTCGAGTCCACACCTCTGGTATATACAGTTGTGCAAAAGAAGTGCAAGTCAATGTCAAGTTATAGTTCAGGATGTCTATTGAGTTTTTTTGTATCAGAGCTGATAGTATACAGGGTGAGTAATGCGCGGGGCGGGCTAAGGGCAGTCTACTGCTAGAGGCATATTCCTTAGACTCACCGTCGTGGGTAAGAAGCCTTTGTTGTGTCGAAATGTTTTGTTCTTGATAGACCTCAGCCGTCTGCTATAGGGGAGAGTTCTGAATAGTCAGCTACCTGGATGGGACGGCCTCAATCTTTACTGCCAGCCTCAGTAACCTGGCTTTGAACAGATCTTTGAGAGACAGCAGCTTACATATAATGGTCCGCTCCGCAGAGCAGAAGATGCGTTGCAGTCTGTATTTACGCTTGACAGTGGCTGCGGCGTACCAGACGGTGATGGAGGAGGTCAAGATGGACTCAATGATGCCACAGGCAGTACAGTCTTTGTTGTGCTTTCTTAGTGAGAGAGGTGATGTTCAGCTCCCACTTGAGGTCCTGGGCGATGATGTTGCCCAGGAAGTGAAAGGAGTCCACTGTGTTGACGGGGGAGCCCCCCAGGACATTGGGACGAAGGTCAGCTGGGCTTCTCCTGAAGTCCACTTGCATCTCCACTGTCGTTAGAGCATTGGGCTCCAAGTAGTTGAGACTGCATTAGGACACCAGCTGATCAATTTCTCTCCCTCTAGGCGGTCTCGTCCCCAACAGAGATTAGAAAAATGAAAGCAATGTCATCTGCAAACTTCATGAATGTTTGTCAGAGAGAAGAGGGGACAGGACGCAACCTTGAGGGTGGCCAGTGCTGATGGTCAGAGAGTCCAACAGGTGTTTCCCCAACCTCAGGTGATGCCTCTTATTGGAAAGAAGGTCTGTGATCCATTTACAAGTGCATACGGGCACCCATATGGTGGAGAGCTTATCCTGGAGGAGGGCTGGGATTGTGGTGCTGGAAGCAGAGCTGATGTCCTCAAACAGAATTCTGGCATAGGTTCCCAAGGAGTCAAGATGCTGGAGAATGAAGTCGAGAGCCATGTTGATCGTGCCGTCCACAGACCTTTTGGCTCTGTAGGCAAACTGCAATGGGAGTTGTCAATTGGGATGGTTGGTTGTGGGAGAGCCCTGGTGGTCGCAGTCTGTTGGTGGTGGCAGGACACAGCTGAAGGGGGTATTTGGACATGCCCACACCATTGTGTCTCAAATCTGCAGTTAAACTGGTTCAGGTTGTTGGCAAGTTGCAGATGGTCGCTAGCCTGGTTTCCCTGACTGCAGTTAAATAAACCTTTTTGAAAATTGGTGGATTGACTCACGTTCAAAAAAGTAATAATGGGCTGTGGTTTCACCAATATGTTACAACATGGAAAATAAAAAAATATCAGAACGTTTGACTGGTACTAATGCCATGTCCGTTCAGAAGCCGTGTGTAAAAAGTAATAAACACCTGGCCGTGTCAATAATTGTAAAACATTCCGTCCCCCTAGACTCACACACACACACACACACACACACACACACACACACACACGCAAAATAGTTTTTCATTCTTATTGTTTTGCACTTTTTTGTGCTCAGCACTAAATTCTCTGAAGAACATTACAAACGTCGAAGATTTTGGAAAGCCAACCAATTCTCCGGTGTTGGCAACAATGCTACAGAAGTTGCTATAAATTATGCATCAGTAACATGTATATGTATTGACTTTAATAAGAGTTAGTTCTTTTGTGCCAGCATTTGTATTTGCTTTTGGATCACCGGGGGGTATTAACACACTCACATTTCACTTCCTTTACCCCCTCACCAACCCTCCTGCCGACTTTGACTGCTGTCTCAAGGCAAGCAGTGGTAAATAGTAAGAACAGTGCATTATTAAAATAAAAAAAGTCTGTTTTAGGGGCTCAGTCGCCATGTTGTTTCCTTGCGTTTGCATTTGATGACAAAGGCTGAAACATGGTTTGAGACTGTAGAGGAGTTTTAGTGGGGGTACACCGTTAACTGCAATCCGCCTCATTGGTTGCATTTACACTGACAGATGCAGATTTGTCTTCCATCTGAGCGTTCACATAATATTCAGTCTCAGATTCGAATGCCTGATGATAAGACAAAACATGATAATTCCGGACCAGCCACAACATATCACAGTCCTAGTTATGAGATGCTACAGCACAAACACAGGACCTCTGGGGTTGCGTTGGTTCGCCTGTTCCTCCGTAACCCCCGCCCAATGTCTCATCTGCTTCGACCGGGGTTAAGGTTCACTGTCCTGGACCTGTTCTACATCCACTTTGCTTTCTTTTAGACTTGCTGGCTGGCACGTGGTGCCAGATCTGTGGAGAAAGGTTTACGGAATGCTAAAGCACATTGCCCTGCCCTGGGCAAGATCATCTTGAGGTGAAGAGGAGAGGGATGTTGCTGTTTGTTCGCAACACAGAGGCACTGGAAATCTCCAGAATATCACTTAAATACATGTAAGCACTAAGACATGGACACATCACAGTTGGTGTGACTTTATTGTCAAAACGGGAATACAAAACACCTGTTTTGGACTGAAGGGTAGTTCACGCTCTATTAAAAACCAATAACTCTGTTTCGCTATCACTTTTAGATGAGAAATTATATCCATTGACAAAGAGTTTTGAAGAATTGTGATTTACTTTGTCATATTGCTGCCTGTGAAGCCAATGTTTTGTCAACGAGACCAATGGATATGAAGATTTTGAGCATTCATATAAAATGTTTTTTAGAAAAAAAATGCTAAAAAACATGGGATAATTTTATACTCAATACAGACCGCCAATAGGTGAAATATTTAGGTAACATCTTCTCGTTTAAAATCACTCAACAATATAATACTCAAATAGGTAAATTCATACACCAATTATTTCATCTGATCAAGATCAAATCATGCAAAATGATGCTAAATAATATGACATGGAACAATTGTAATTTTCAGATGGAAGACAGTGTAAAAGTAACTAGTTACATTATATTCTGTTATGGTGCGCACTGTGATCATATGATCTTTTGGACACTGATTCAGTTTTTTTCATATATAATTAATGAGTTCTCACAAATAGTTTTGAAGTTAGTTCATGCACTTTATCTGCAATTGCTTAGGTGTCCCGAGTCGAAAGACGGACGCTTAACAGTGGCGACGTCCTGACAGCTGCATGGGAGTGCCGCTTTCAAGAAGTATGCCAGCACAACCAAAATGGAGGCCGTTACAAGGGAACACTGATTGACTAAAAGAGTCGACGACTCATCACCCGCTTAACCACGCGCTGAGTGACTTTTGCACTTTGAAGCAGCCGGGATTGTAAAGGCCTGGCCTGTCTACGGCTGACCACATGGTCGCACGCGAAAACATGGCATTCCGGCCGCCGCTCTGCGTGATATCTAACAGAACAGGTGCGATGTTACACAGAGCACTGTCTCTCCCACTCTGTTGGGGTTGTTGTGGGACAATCATGTTCTGATTGAGCTAACAGCTGTAATATGACATCAGCCGGAGTGTTCTCTGTGTTTTCACTCACTGGGGCAATTTTGTTCTTAAAAGGTTCCATCAGTATCACTCTGCCGGGGTGCAGAGTGTTGCTTTTCATCTCTTCAACAGTGCAATCTGCCAGCTGGTCAAATGGGGACCGTGGTGAAAAACAGGGAGCGTTAGTGGCTGTAGTTATGCCATTCTAAGGTCATCTTTGTCCATATGCTTTTAGGTTAAGAAACGCAAACACATTTTCTACACATGCATTGACACAATGATGTCAATAAACACAGTGTAAACACGTACTGTAGGCCTACATACATTTGTGACAAATTGTTTAAAGCCATTTATATACTATTAATCAGCTGTAGACAGCCTTTTTGAGTCTTCCATTGGGTTTCTCATTAATTTGTTTCTATCCATCCCAGAAGATAACAATTACCTTGGACAACCCACCCATTTTGTGTAACTTTGTATTTTATTATGTATATTGCTATTAATTCAAATTTGGGCTGCTAAAGTTTACTTGCTAACATGTCTGAATCATTTAAAATGTTTAACGCAATATTTTGTTTTACACATTTTCCTTTTGCACTCTTAGAACAATCCATAGTGCAAACACTATCAAACAAATATTTGCCTGTTTGTCAACCTACAGCTGATACCACAGTGAAAGATACCACAGTGAAACTGTAGCCAGTGCCACTGTAGTCTCAATTTGCATAGTTTGAACAGACAGTCCAATGAAGATCAACACAAATGTATACATTTTGGAGTATTAACATGATGACTAGACACCTTGCTAGTAAATCTGAAAAAGATAACGTAGTTTCATGTTTTTCGGGGGCTGATATTTTTTGCATCTTTCTATTTTATCGCAGCAGTCCTCCCATTCAGACGGCCAATATGCGGCAGCAACAGGTGTACCACACGGACAAGTACTACAAAGACGATTGGTTATTTGATATTATTTGAAAAGTGTAAAATAGGCATTTAATTATACTTAACCAAAAAAAGTATAGAATGTTGGCAGTGTATTTGGATAGTTTGATGTCAATATAACTATTCGTCATACGGATCAATAATTTAGTACTTACAAAATAAAATATGTATTCGTTTTTGGTGATTTTTTACAATGATAAGGCTGGTACCAAAGAAACAAAAACTTGCTCAAGATTGTAACAAAAAAACAAGGAACACACATGTGTGTGTGCAGACATGAGGAACATTGAAGTGAAGAGTGATGATTTTTAAATTACACCAACATCAAAATAAATGCTTAAAAATGTTCAGAAATAGATCATTTTTATTTTTTGGAATGCAATATCACATAATATGTCTGTCACATCATTCAATGTTTTTTTCAATGTCTGCACATTCTAAAGTTTTGTTTGATTTTGATTGGGTTAGGGTTGATTGATTGTTTTGATTTGTTCATAACAGTTGACAATCTTGCATATACTTGTTGTTAAAAATGTAAATAATTTGACAGCACTCATTTGAATTTAGTGTTTAACAAGTGATGAACCCCTTAGTGCCCAGAAAAACAACGTTAAACTATTTAAACAACTTCTAGTTCAATCACATGGAAGAATAATTTACTAGTCATACTGCATTGTTGGCCGATGCAGATTTTTTTTTTTAAAACTGCTTTATTTTATATGAAAAATCACAACAGTAAAGAAATGCTACAGATGAATATTTTGAATGACAGAACGGTTAACCTTTAATCTTTCTTTTCTTGATTTCTTTCTGTGTGTTGAGTCAGAATACAAACGGACCATTTCCCTGTCACCTGTGACACTGAATGGGCTTCTTGCTGTGAAATGTTTTGGAAACATTTCCCAAAATGTGGCATGACCTTTGATCCCAGGTACTTGTGAATACATTTTCCATGAGTGGCTCTATCCCGCTCTGCACTGTAGCCGCGGCTGCTGCAGTCTGGTTTCTGTTCCGCCTACAGGGGCCTCTTAAACATACTAAACTCCTGCCCCTCAGAGTACACACTGTAGCATTACCAACATAAAACCACTTTTTCCTTCCCATTTTCAGTCCAAGTATCTTTCCATTGTGACACCCTGGGACCAATTGCGAATGAAATCTATTTGCACCGCTCTGGTGGCAGTGTTACATGCGTCTGCGCAAGTGTGTGTGTGTGTGACAACTGAGAAGAAAGCACACTGCCTGAAGTGAGCAAGTCACAAGGGTGGAAGAGTGAAAAAAGAATTGGAGAAAAATGAGAAACAAGGCTACAAAGCAGCTTAGCACACTTAGCATGTGCTTATTAGGCCCGGCGAAGCGTTCACATTGCTGGATAGCTGGCGCTTTGGCTGCTGAGAGTATTAGGGGAGTTACATGAACTGGTAGAGAGGTCTTGGGGTTTCTGACGAAATATAGCGACACACACGCACACACACCCACAAACACGACGAGGAGGCCCCAGAGATGCCTGTGGGCTTCGGGCTCCTCTCTCTGAAAGCAGAAAATAAATCAATTCCTCAGATGTGGATATACTAATGTGTGGGTCTGTGAACCCCTTCTGTTTACCCACACTGTTTACTAGGGTGGGTTTTCCGTGTTTTTCTATTAATACTCATTTTGGATCTGAGATTGGCAATATGCCGCAATGTTTTACTCAAGATCAGCGGTCAAAATTGTGTGAATAAAAGTAGGAAGGCAGGAAAAAGAGAGATTTTGTTTCAACTGTATTTGGTCAAAATGTGTCTATTTGCTTCCAAGGGCTGAAGCAACTAAACGTCCCTTCTACTGCATTTAAAAGGAGATGAACAAATGTTGAATTCATCGAAACTCTTGCACAGCATATCAGAAACAAAACATTAAAACGTTTAAATCGTTTCTCCTTGTACAAGCCGTGTGCTGCTCAGTCCATCCAGGGAATGTGAGCAGAGTTTCAATTGAAGTTGAGCTACACTAGCTTGACCCTACATTGGTTAGAGTTAGCCTAGTTCTGCCCCATCAACTTTAAGGACCCGTGACAGGTTCTCACAACATGAAATCACTCCTGTGCATGTCGAGGAAGGAAATAAGAAGCATTGTGACGGGTCGGCCACGGCTAATCTCTTTGTTTCCCTGCCAAGGCCTTTCAGAACACAGCCATGTTATCCAGGCTCCATTCTCACATCAAAACCTCACCACTCAGAGATGGTTGTTCAAGAGTGGTCAGTGACCAGTTATGTTTTTCACACTTTTATGATGGGTCTTGTCAAAGGAGACACACTTTCTATTTACAGCAAAAAACATCGGAAAAATACTCTATACATGTTTTGTATTCTTCATTTTACACTTTGAGTCACTAAATATCCGGTGCCGGAATATTGAATATTGTTTTTTTGTCTTTTTGTTAAGCCCGTGGTGGACAGAATTATTCATGATAGAGAATGAAGAGAGATGTTGTTTTATATGCAAGATTATTATAATAAATGTTGTTCACACAGGTTCGTAGGTTCGTTTGATTGTGTTGTAGAGTTGTTTTGTGTGTATAACTGGTTTTATGTGCAGTTTGTTTCAGATACTGAAGTCAGTTAGGATCACCACTATATTTAAAAAATTTGAAATGTCAGAGAAATAGTAGTGAGAATGATTTATTGAAGCTTTTATTTCTTTCATCACAATTCCAGTTGGTCAAAAGTTTACAAACCCTGAATTTGTATTTGCTAGCACTAACTTTAAATTGTTTACCTTGGGTTAATCATTTTAAGTAGCAAGATTTACACAATAGGTTGGGTGAGTTTTGGCCAATTCCTCCTCACAGAACCGGTTACTGCTAACACCAACTTTTGCAGATTTGCCCAGATATTTTCGATAAGATTGAGGTCAGGCCATTGTGATGGTCAGTACAAAACATTGACTAACACTGGAAGCAATGAGGCATTGACACTTAGTGGTTTCGCTGTGATGGGTCATTTGAACCATGCATTATTTGAATGGGAGGGTGTTGCTGAAACACAATGACCGGTAGATGGAGCATCTTGTTCGTCATTGCACAAAATTTCGGCGGCAAAGTCAAACCAAATGTTAAAGCCTCCTTGCAAATAAATATAAATTGACTAAAAGTGTCCACAATCATTTAATAAGTGCACATACATATAGTCATTTATGGGACCATGTTACCACACTAATTATTTTCAATTAAATCAAATTAATCTCCAAATATTTTTCGAAAATATTGACATGAAAGACAATTGTACATTATAAAAACACTGTAATGGATTTCATTAATTTCCTTTATTCAACCGGGTAGGCCGATTGAGAATACATTCTTATTTTCAACGGCGAACTGGCCAAGGAAAGGCGAGAAATGTGCAATACAACGTACAATTACGTAATAAATACACAGAAAACGGAATATAATAAACGATTAAAATATTTGGAAGAATTAAAATAACAGATTTTAAAGGGATTTTTGTTGCGCCAATATTAACTCCAAATGTCTGGTTTATTGTTCTTATTTGCTAAAGTAATTCATAATTTTAAAGTAAACCAAATTAATTTACAGGAAATTGCATTTGTTTATTTGTATCGCCCTCTGCAAATTTGCTATTTTGCTATATTGTACAAATGAACACCTGCAAAGTATATCAGCCGAACTGAACAAACAAATGACCGAGCAGGCATCACAAGTGACCCACTGAACCGGTTCCTCCGACACAGAGTGGATCACTCGAAATGAATGAGAATGTGAGACTGCCGCGCAAAAAATAACATTAGTAGCCCTGCATTTGGATCCAAAATTTGCTCATAACTCTCAATGTTTTATTTAGAAAATCTGGTTTCGTGCAAAGCTGTCTAGTTTTTGTCATGATTGAGCGCTTTTGCTGACCCAGTGTTCTGGTGGAGCTGTCCAACATCCCACCGTTTGGACCCGGTTTAAGGTCTCTTAACTCAGAGAGTATTTTACTGGGAGACTTGGGATTTGATGAAGGTGATCCGAGGACTTTTGGGAGACTTGGGCTTTTGAGGGTGGGCCAATTCTATTGTTTCTGTCACAAGTGTGGTGAGTGTTGTTGCACACAGGAGATTTAGTGGGGTGCACTTCCTGTGTTATGGTGATTGTTTTGAAGTGAGGGCTGTGCACAGATGTTGTGCCCGCAATCTGACAGATTTGGAGAGCTTTTGCAAAGAGGAGTTGGCAAATAAGTAAAGATGTGCTATGCAGAGACTCCTACAATGAAAAGAGCTTCAACAAAATATTAGTTTAATGGAGTGCACACTTGTGCTACAAGATTATTATGGTTTATATTTTTCGCCTTCAAAGATTTGAGTTTGTTTTTCAATAGAATTGTTCACATTACAAGTCACAATAAAGTTGGAAAAAGATTATATTTTTTTCACATCACAAAACCTGTCATTTTAACGGGGTTCGTTTTAAGGGGTGTGTAGACATGTTATATCTACTGTATCTAGGAGTATTCCTAAATGGAGGTTTCTGTAGGTTTATAGAGAGCAGCAAAAATATGCGCTTCTGGGTCAAATTAGTGTTAAGCCATTTTGCTATTTCTACAGTATACTTAGGGTAAGGGTCCATCTGGAAGAATCTTTTGCAGACCAAGCTTTAACTTCCTGATGATGTCTTGAGATGTTTCTTCAGCATATCCACCAGGTTTGTCATCCTCATGATGCCTCCTGATCCTCATGACCCCCCCAACACCATGCTTCACATTAGGGATGAAGCCTCCTATTTCCTACAAACAGATGTTCAATATGGCCAAAAAGTAATATTTTTATTTCATCAGATCAGAGGACATTTCGCCACAAGTGTGATTGTCACCATGTCCTGTCTGTATTTTTTACGGCAGTTTTGGAGCGGTGGCCTTAATGGTTATATCAGAATAGGCCTCATTTTACAGAGGAAATGATTGCTTTTGTACTTATTTCCTCCAGCATCTTCACAATGTATTTGAACTTTTCACACCATTCATCTCTATGAGACAAAACATGTCTCTTACCTGAGTGGTATGACGGCTGTGTGGCCCCATGGTGTTTATACTTGTGTACTATTGTTTGTACAGATGAACGTGGTGCATTCAGGCATTTGGAAATTGCTCCCAAGACTGTACCAGACATGTGGAGGTCTACAATTATTTTTCTGAGGTCTTGGTTGATTTCTTTTGATTTTCCCATGATGTCAAGCAAAGAGGCACTGAGCTTGAAGATTGGCCTTAAAACACCTCCAATTGATTCAAATAAGCTCACAAGCTTCTAAAGCCATAACATACTTTTCAGGGATTTTCCAAACAGTTTAACAGCACAGTCAATATGTGTATGTGAAACTTCAGACACTGGAATTGTGATATAGTGATTTATAACAGACTTGTCAAACTATCATTTGTTAACATGAAATCTGTGTAGTGGTAGAAATGATTGTTTTAATTATTTCAACCTTTGTGTATGTAAACTTCTAATTTAAACTGTAGCGAAAGATGACATGGGCTGTTTTTGCCTGTTTAATTTGACTTTTTTATTTTATTCATAAAGGATAATGATCAAAATGTTGGTGGTAATCAGGACTTTAATTTCAAAGGACCTGGCCAACTTCCAATAAACCAGTCTGTCTCGCCAAAAGGGATAAATGTCCAACTGGTGATTTTTAAACTCAGAAACTCCCAGTGGATTTGTGACAGTCAATAATAAACCTTTTAATGCATAGGTAGTCTTTACGCGCCAGAAGGAACACACTCTCTAGAAAACTAACTCATTTGAGCTCGAAGGCGCCGCTAGCTTAGAGTTGCTCGAGCACAACCAGTTAAGGCCACATAATTCCATTTACCAACTCCACAAACCGGTAGGTTCCATATGGGATCCCTGGGCTGTATAAGGGCTTACAAAATGAGAATGTAAAGCCATCTAATTAGCTAAAGCTAAGGTGCATCAGAGTTATGTAGAAAGATAATGACCCAAAACTGGTACCAACCTGTACTGCGCATACAAGAAAAGCAGCAAATTAAATGTTTTGGAACCAATCTTAATGTTCAAATCTAATCCCAAATGAGACGTCTTGGCAGGATTTGAATTCAGCAGTTCAATTCTTATAGCCGGAAATTGTTGACTGTTAGAACATCAAAGAATGGGCCAAAATCTCTCTACATAGATATGAGACTGATAAACAACTACTGTTTGTGTTTGTCAACCATTATTCTATTCAGCAAAACAACCTGGGAGCAATCTGGGTAACTGACTCGGGAACAGAGAAAAGGGTTTTGCTTCTCCAGTCAGGTCAGAAAAAAATCTTAACCACTTCTTGACAGGGCCCCTGACCTCAATTTCCACCTAAAATGATCCACCCCAATCTAAATGGATATCGCTCAGAACCATGTAGGAATATTTGGTAAAAGGTATTTAAAAGAAAACAGTCTGAATTCTGTGGAAATGTTCAATTAATTAAGGATAATGTAAAACACAATATCTGGCATGAGCTAAAACAACAAAAAAAACATACGTTTTTTATGTTTCAGTGATTTTGAAAATGTATATCTCAGACTCATATGTTCCCCTAAGTCTCAGCTTTATGCCAGAATTTTCAAGTTTCAAGTCTCTAGCTCAATTCACGACCGAGATACAGGTATTTTACTGAGAGTTGGTATTTTTTCCCTTCAGTCTAGTGTGTGATGCAATCAGCCCCTACACTGTCAGTTTTCTATGTAGACAAATGGGAGCAAAGCCCTATGGGAAATGAAGACTTTACCTTCGATCAGGTAGTGTTTTCATCATGGAGACTACAGTTTGGAGTGAAACAGATCGGGTTACATGTTGTAAACGTCTGGCCTCGCCTGAAAGTTGAGTATTATCCAATACTATTGATCATAAACGATGCGAATAATATCCCTGGGAATATAGGAAATGAAAAACAATCAACTTTGGCTGATGTAAGTACAATATTATCGTATTTTATTGCTTTGGTTAAAAAGTGTTTACAACAATGATGACGTCATCAGCGCCATTAGCAGTCCTTTTAATTGCTAATAAAAAGGTATGTGTTTAAGCTATTTTAAAAGAGAAAAACTATGTTAGAAAGGGGAGATTCTAACCTTAATGCACAATATAAGCATGTAGTATATTATTAAACTGACGTTTTTGAATTCGCGATCAAGTTGTAATGGTTGTTTAGGGTACTGCAAGTATCCAAACATAGTATCCATGTGAATCCATATGGTGTGTCCAAAACTTGGGCCCTTGCTTTTCGTTAAAATAATTTAAATATGACAGATAATCTGATGGTATTTGAGCTTAATATTTTACTAATATTGTTGTTATCCTTGACACTACAAAGACTGTCTTTTAGGTTGGATATTTACCGGTTTGAGTTAAATATTCTTATACTTTCAAAAAAAAGTAGTAAATCTTTATTTGGTCATTTTTTTATATTGCCAAATGTAATCTTTAATAAAATATGCAAGGTTGTTTGGAAAGAGAGAGTACAAACTTAGATTATTCTGCTAAATTATTGTGTTCACTTTTTACAAAAAAGTATATATATAGAAAATATTTTATATATTATCAAAATGTTTCAGAAGTCTGGAACAGCTGTAAATATGCTTAGAAGAGGTCACATGTGCACATTGCCCCAATGCACAATCAGGAAAACGTTGAGTGAGGCAGAGAAGAGTCCAAGGATTATAGTTTCAGAACGGCAGATTTAAAACGTTTTGTTTTGTAATCTTCTGTAGTGTCAAATCTTTTTTTTTGTTGCAAAGCAGACCATTGGCATGTTTGGCGACAAAAGGTCAAATAGTAAACTATGGTGGAAGATCTTTGATTTTTTTAGTGCTGTTCTGCTACCAGGAGCCAGGGGCTCGTGATAAGGTCAATTGCATAATGAATTCCACTAAGCACCAGAATATTGTTGCCCAAAAACGGTTTGTCCCTTGATGGACCTTTTAACAAGGCCTACAAACATACATGGAAAAAAACACACAGAAATGGCTGCAGGACTACAAAATCAATGTTTCACCATGTCCACTCAGTCTCCAGACTTGAATCCAATTCAAAACATGAGGGATGAATTGAAGAGGCAGTCCACAAGTGCAAACCCAAGACTATCAAGGTTCTTGACATGTGGCGCCTGGGGGAGTAATCGCCAACCGTATCGGACTTTACAGGACGAGCCCTCTGTTATCCACTCCAAGGGAGGCTGCATAAAATATTCATGGTAAGGGTGCCAATACTTATAAAAGTATATCTAATGATATGTCCCCCACTTATAATTGAGCCACAATATCACTCATTGTTTGTGTATTTTTTTTTGCATTCACTTTTGCTCAATTTCAAGATGGCCGGGAATTCTTGAGTAGATTTTGTTAACATTATATATTTTCATATTTCTTGACATAGCAACGATTTTGTCCTAGCATTAGTTCAAAACTCCTGTCTTTAGGAGAACATTGGCTTGTAATTTCTTGAGGTGTAGTGCTTGCCCAGGAAGCTTATGAAGGGACACTTTTCCATAAACTTCTTGTCCTTTCATCCATTTGCCACAATCTCCATTTCACCTTCTCATCTTTGTCTTTCTTGCATTATAAACATTTCCCTCTCTCAATCACGTTTCTCTCTTTCTCTTCTCCACGCTTCAGCCCATTTTAATCTGAATCCAACAATTCAGCACACACTTCTCCAAGGTTTCACTTTGATCTGGAGAAACGTTGGGAACTCCTCCCATCTTTAGCTGGTCCCCCCGTCCACCCGCTCAGTATCACTCTGGCCTCCATCAGTCGCTGCTTCATTAACCAACCTTTAGCTTCCGCACAACAATTAGGCGCGTTGCGACGCCTGCTACGGCTCGACTGTAACGTCGCTTGCTGGCCCCCCCTCGACCCTCCGTACCGCAGAATAAACCCTGACTAATGACCGGCTAAAGAGACCTGACAGCATGTTACAGCTGGAGCAGTAATTTAATATAAGCTCTAACAAGCCTTTGAAAGAGTGAAATATTTCATAAGCTTGATGCAATTTGGTGGGCGCACATAATGAAAATAATGAATGTGCTCCCTTCAGATTTTAATGTGTAATTGACGCCTTTTCTTTTTGTTCACTGCGAATAATAACAAGCTCAGACAACGAGACACAGATGCAGACAGCGGATCATCAGATGTTGTCTCGATCCTCCACTGCATGTTGATTAGACCAGATAACACCGTTGTTTCCTGCCATTTTGTAGCCTTTTACATACCAATTTTTTTATCCCTGGTGCTTTTAACGAGACTGATGTTCCAGTCAGGAAAACCCTTAACTATAGAACATGGTGGCCCTTGACAAGCAATGTATTCATAGACGGACAATGCACAGCGAAACGAATTCATTTAATCGTTACACATTTTCCATCTGTTAGTGCGATGTCTAGTTCAGTGTAAACCCTTTTTATCTATCCCATCATACCCAGTCAAATTGGCACAGTTTTTGTTTTTACAACCTTACATATCCAAGTTATTGAACTCAGAAAACACACCCCAATCAGGAGCTTTGGAAAACAAACATTTAGTTTTGTGAGCCACCCAGACTATCATATAATGTAGCATTTGAATAATAATTGGAACCTCCTCATCTCAAGAGTTGGAGAGCGGGGCAACAGCGAGGGAGGAAAGTTTTTAGTCACCACATTGACCCAAAAAAATGCCCATCAACACCCCCTCCAAAAAAAGACAAACTTGAAAGATCAAAACGACTTCCAATATCACAGTCCTGTTAATCAGGACATTTTAGATCAGAGTGATGTCACAGGAGCCAGTAAATTAAAGAAACAAAATGATGAATTGGACCAAATTACATTGAAAAAACAATCAAATATTAAAAGAGGGTACAGTATGTTTCCCTTTGACATCAAGGGTACACAGACAGTAATCGGCCAAATGACGTGCTCATCATTTCCTCCGTTTAGGGTAACAGTTATAAAAGACTTGTCAGAGGCTTGGATTGAAGAAGTAGTCTGACCCCTCATTACCCAGAGGAATACAGTGTTTCCTGGCCTCTTAATCACGACAATATTTAGCCAAATAAGGTCATTATGCTAATGGCCAAGCTGATAATAAGGCACTTCCTTGTTTGTTTCCTGGTTTGGGAATATTTATGTTATATTAAACTGATGAACCAATAGACAGTCTATTTGATTGTACCCGCGTCTTTGATATTGGTTCTGCGCGAGGAGTGGAGGAAGGGTGCTTTGAATTCACCAGGGATGAATCAAGATGGGGATTGAATATTTAAACAAGGCCCTCCTCCAAGGTTAATTTAGGAGAGGATAGTTCTCTTTGTATTATGCTCTTTTATATGAAGTCATTAAGCCTACCTGTGTTACTGAGACTTATCTAGGTAGCCTATCAACAAAGTTGGCATTGAAAAGTCCTCAGAACTCAATTAGGTTGGTCAAGTGAACTTTTCTAGTCAATTATTTATGAACCAATTATCTAAGTCGAAGGCAGTTAAGCAAACTCCTTTCTCAGTTAAGCTCATGAACTTCTCGAAGGTTTACATTACAGGTGGTAAACAGGTCAATCCATGAATTCAATTACGAAGAATCATTTCCTGTGCCTCAAAAAAGTAAAAAAGCACAAGAGAAGGCACTTATACTTCAGAAACGTCTCCCATTGAAGTTATTTAACAGACATCGTTGCTAACGACAACGCTGCACGGCCCTTATCAAAAAGCCAGATCGCCGGCTAAGCCGGAGGGACAAGACATCTTTTTGCCGTCCTCGAGTCAACACACGGTCCCAAAGCTGAGAAACAGGTCAGGTGATAATCAGAAAATATCTGTTTGCGTGCGTTATAAATCCTCTCCTAGACACAACAATTCCAGAGAGAGCTAAATTAGGAACTTGACTTAGAAAGGAGCAGGCGACATGCCTCAGACGAAGGGAAAAAGGGGGAAAAAAGACTGAATTAATTTGACGATGAGTAACTGACAGCCATTCCTGTGTTAATGTGCCCACCCCCCAACACAGCGCACACTCTGTCTCTTTTCTTAATTGTGCAGTAGACAGCTTTAAGCACGTTGGGGAATTACTGGCAGAGATTATCAGTCCCTCTGTGCTTTGTTGCGGCACTATTTGCATGATGATTAGTTGATGGCGCTATGTATTTTACTTTATTTATTCTTTTAACAACCATAGGTGCACGGAGAGAAGTGTAGTGCGACAGAAACAGACGGGGGGGGCGAACCCTTGTGCATTAATTAGAGCGATTGTAATATTGGCTGAACTTTGCCTCAATGTGTTTATTAAATTAGCGCGTCAATTGATGGATGAGCCTTCCATTTCCTCACTGTCATTCATTCAGGCTGTTCGGGAAATCCGTGTGCGTTCTTCAAAACACAGTCACCAGCGGGGGACCAGGCAACGAGTGGCCCCACAGCTCACATGAATAGGGGCCGCTTAAACACGGCGGGAAAATAAGATCGTTAGCAATATCGGGTACGAGGATTTGAAGATCCGTGTTTAAGACCAACGTAAAGCGTGCGGTATCCAATTAAAAATTGATGAATTTCTCAGACAAAAAAATCACCAACCCCGTAATCCATGGGAGCCAAAGACGAATATTCCATAACAACACAGAAAATATTTGCGGGCCAAAGAAAAGAATAATCAAAACAATCGAGCAGAGAGACCTTGGAACTTCACGGCATCTTGACAGTGTGTCAGTCAAAATGATGGTGAACCCCCACCTACACTCATGGAGGGTTTAAGTAAAGACAATGGACAAACCAATGACACACACACACACACACACAAGCCCGACCTACATAACAATATCAGATATTAAAACGAAACCATTTCCTTATTGTTGGCCTGTGCTCGTCTGTCTCGCTTCCACAACGCACCTGGAGGTGGAACAAAGTGAACAATCTGTGGTGGGCGAATAGAAGCCAACAGTAGGTAAGGTGAGCGCACAGAGTGCTCAAGGATGCTATTTGCCTAGAGAGCGCCTGAAGATCCGGGGCCGGTCTGCGCTGGCGATGGAAACGGCCTGTCAGCTGGCAGCCAGCGATAATTGCTTCCCATGGCAGGACCCCACCGACCAGGGGAAGAGCTGCGCGGCATTGGAGGCAAGAACGGGCCCCAGGAATCCCATCTTCACAACACACCCAATCATTGTTTTGTGAGGGATGCAGAGACTTGTTGCCAATCGGTACGTCAGGTCGGCGCTCTGATTGACACTCATTGACCGGAGAGAGCAGGGGAGATGGAAGAGGGAATTGTGGGGGATTGGAGGGAGGGGGGGAAGGGGGCGTAGACCACCTCAGACTGCAAGGCCTTGAGTACATCGCAGCGAATGTCACTCAGCGGAGAGGAGAGGATTTGGAAAGGTGGAGGAATATAGGAGAAATTAAGAAGAAAAGGGAAAAATGAGGAAGAAAGCAGGGGATATGTCTCACTCGGATACAATGAAAAAGGCATTTTGCGGCTCTTTTTGCGTCTCTACGCATATGCCGTAATGCTGGCGTATTGTTATCCAATATTCAAATTAATTTGATCATATCATATATTATTACTTATATCCCAGGTGAGTTATTAGTTTGCCAGCTTATGATACAGATACAATCATTTCCCCAACAGTTCTCTATTGGGAGTGATGCATATTTCATCCCTGCTAAGCAGCACGGAATAACTATTGATCAGAGTAATAATTAATACGTTTGTCTGTAGAATGAGTCAAATCTCTGCCAAACTGAACAGATGAAATCTATCATTGACTGTTTTTAAATAGGACATTATCATATCCTTTTACTGTTCAATCTGTCTCTTCTGAGGCAACTTATCTGTCAAGCGGGCGCACAACTCTGGTCTGCTCTGATCCTGGTGAAAGCAAGGTGTGCATGCCAAATGGGAACCCTGTCATCTCAGTAGTGCACTGCTATCAGCAAAGAACCATATGGTCCCTGGCGAAAAGTAGTGCACTTGACCGAAAAGGAGATGTCTTTTGGGATGCAGTCCGGGACCTTATCACTCCCTTGTCCAAAGCTAATTCCTGCTGGTGTCAAGCATGGGATTGGATTTAAAGGCACTGACGCTGTGACGGTCTGACTACTGTCAGCTGGGTCTCTGTCACTTCAGACAGAAGGCTCGCTAAAGCGCTAGCGCATTCAATGTCACTTCGACATAGCACAAACAGGCTAAATTGATACTTCGCTAGCGTTGGGCGTCTCAGGGCTTCGGAGACAAATGGTGTGCTGTTTTCTATCAAAGATAGATGGTGGAGGGAGAAGGACGAAGAGAGAGCGAGAGACAAAGAGAAGGAGAGAGGATACTGTTATCAAGAGATACATGATTCTACATGTGTATCCATCACAGATAGCTGGGATCAGGCGGATGTCGTGTTAGAATTGGTCCCTGGTGAAGGTTTGAAACCTGACAGGGGCACAGACACATCCTTTATGGAGGATAATGGAAAAGCATCTTGGGAAATGCAACTTCGGTCAGGGAAGTTTTGTTTTACGGTGCAACAAAGCTTCAGTTTTGACATAATGGAAGAGAATGTAGTGTTAATCTATGTTTTGCATACCAATTTATGAGTGTTTCAAACAAGCTGGGTTTCGATATGTACACTAAATATTAAAAAACACACGCGCACACACACACACACACACACACATACAAAATGGCAGAAGCAAGAAGGCTGTGTGTTTGAGTTACACCTACCGGTAGTGGTATTACACAATATCACTGGCATTTGCTGTTTTGAACCCAGCTGGATGATTTCATTTTTTCAAACTTGAATAGTGTGCCTTGAGTTCTCAGGTTAACATTTCTCAAGCCGCTGACCAGACTTTGTGCAGAATCCACCGGAACAATCCGCGTTTGCTCCTGAAACCAAAGCATGCATGGTTTTCCTCTCACCAGGCTTAAGGTCACAGCTGTATTTAAGGGCCCATCAGATTTAAAGCGGGTGATTTGTGGGTTTCCCGTTTCCCCTCAGGGCATCATAGCAATGAGAGAACAATACAGCGTTGCTATGCTGGAGCACGGTGAAATAAAGGCCCTGAATAAAACAACGTAGTATACCGCAGAGATGCCTTGCTCAGGCAGATTCTACGCCTTCCGTACTCTTCCCCCACGTTGTTCGCCTGCTCCAAAAAACGCACGATTAGGAGTGTAACTTTAGGGACGTTTGCCTCATATTGCTGCTACTTTTCTCTACCCTCGTATTGTTTACGAAAGATGGACGAACAATCTCTGTGCAGTAAGAGAAGCCCAGCTCTGTGTGTTTGTGTGTCTTGGGGGTGTTTGTACCTCTGTTGTGTGTCTGCGTCTGAGCGCTGAAATCTTGTGATCTGAGCCTGGTGTCCTTCCTCCTGTATTTACACCACTATCGAGTCCTTACTGTTTGCCGAAACAAACAACGCCGCGAGAGTGAGAGTAAACGAGTGGATGTGGTGCCATTTATTCTTCGCGCATTAACTAACGCCTGTAGCACGTCTGTCACACTGTGTAACTTCTACGGTCAGGTCGAAATCCACAAAAACAGCCTGGTAATTGCCGTGGTAACGGAGCTGTTTAGGGATTGGTTGGGGTCAAGGGTTAGGGATTATCCCGAAATATATGTGTATTTATTTTTCTGAGGAAAATGGCTGCCTCGGCCGTCTGGTCTGCTTGCTGTCTTGTTGTCCTTGAGGCATTCAAATTGACAAGTCTCATTAATTCCCCCTTTCTCTCGTCGTACTACTGTCAGTCTCAACCGGTTTGTCCATCTCTTTACACTTAACATCGCGCCTCTCTTATAACAGACTCTATATCAGACACATCCTTACCAGGAGAGAGCGTGTATAATTAATTTACCTGTGCATCTATCTGTGAGTGCAATAAAGGCCCATCGGCTGACAGACTGACAAGGTTCCCCTTGTAAACAAACCGCGTGATTTTACCCTCTGCACTGCGCTGCAAATTAGAACAGGACTGAAACCTCTCTGTCTTTCACAAACACACACACACACGTCAGTACCTTTTCAGAATCTTAAGTATCTTGTGCAAACTGTGTGTTTGTTGGGGAAGGCGCGGGCTGAGCACTGATGAGTGTCTCATTAAGGCAACACCAGCAGTATCGCATAATCAAAGCCTGGGGGTACAGATTAATTATCCTTTTGAATAGTGATGAAATTTTAAAAAGCTTCTCCTTAAGGCTCCCATCATCCGCAGATGAAACAAAGAGCGGCACAGCTTGTGCGCCCAGGCTCACATGTGTTTTTACATCTGTTCAGGATATTTCAATTTGATGCTCAACAAGCAGAGACTCAGATTAAAGGATAATGGTGTGTCATCCTCTCCCACAAACAACTCTTGCGTGGTGCGATGATAGCACGTCGCCAGGCAGGCGTGCTCTGCTCCTGGAGAAGAGGAGCTAGCAGCCGTCACAGACGCGGTTGCTGCGTCCCACTCGTCTACAGTCGCGGCTGCGAGGCAATGCCTCCCTCACATCACATGTGCAGGTTGTCGGGGAAGAGAAATCGAGTGAAAGCGAGGGAATGTGTGTATTGAGACTTGCACGAAAATAAATATTTATGAGCTACTTTTCTTTTTTTAAGAGAGCGTTGTCTTTAATGAACATGTTTCAAGATTGTTACTGCGTCTATAATTTATAACGCGAGGCTTCAGGAAACGCCAGAGAACGGGACTCATTTGTACGTGTAAATGTGTAATACTGAAAGAGTACATCCTGCACAGGTGCTGTCATGCACCTCAACGGCATGAGACTTCTGGATTATTTCACTGTTACGGACATATGCCTATTGGCAAACGTGCATCGCCGCGTGGATAATAACAACGTCTCTCACGTTAAAGCCGCTGCATTGCATTTTAGCGCAATCATTGCTACGAGGGTTCAAATCCCAGCCATGGTACTCGACATGAGCTTTGGGATTGGTGAGGGCAACGTCTGATAATGTTGCCTTTGCCCTCTAGCAACAACAGGTGCTGGGTTGCGTGCCAGCAACCTTCTGGTTGTTTGCTGGAGAATGCAACTCCAGGTGTGCCGCTCCCAAACTAGCGATGTTATTAGACGTAGAACCACTTAGCGAGGTGTGCAATTATTTTTCTAAATCTTTGATTGTCCCATGCATGCTAAGAGTTGCTAGCATGGCAGGGCACTGGTGTGAATTAGACATCACATCATAGAGTACAAACTAAAAACAAGGTATATGTTTCTCTAACCAGCCCTAATAGCTTGGTCATTCAACTAGACCTCGATTAGAAGCCAGCTAGACAGATCTCTGAATCACAGTGCACCAGAGATTGCCGAAAAGCTTTTCAGCTGTATTTATGGTGAAAAAGCAAAAGTCTAACAGGGTGCGAAGTCAAGGAGCACACCCAAATACAAAACTCATCAGACTCCCTCTGGATTTGTGTAATGTTTGTCAAGGTGTCTACTTCAATGGCCATGGAAGAACAGGTCAACTGTAGAGAACGCAAGAGTTGGTGAACAGGTGAGGTCACAACCAATATCGAAGAGAGAGAATGGACCATCCCCGGCAGCATGAGTCTGGATAAACTCTATCCACATCATTCTCAAATAGAGCTTCATATTCTGTGTGTTTCGGGTGTGAGGATTAGCAAAATAAACAAGAAAAGAAAATATCGGAGCTGTCAAGCCTTCACCCTGTTTGAGTATTTACTTCACGCGTGTCTCACTCCATGCGCACACTACACACTCAGTTTGCAAGCAATTCTTCCATTTGTCAGGGATGTTGGCAAACCTGTCACCCTCAAGCAGCGAAAAGCCAACTTATTTATTTATCTGACTTCAGAGTAATTAGAGGTGTTACCGTGGCGCCTCGCCGCCATGACAACACTTTCTAGAATCAAGTGTCAAGAGTGCGGAGAGTTAACGCATGCCAAAAGGAAACAGTAGAGTTCTCTTCTCTTCTAATCTTTCAAGCAAATTAAAAAAGGGTGAGCTGAGATGTTTTCTCTCACCGTCTCTTACCACTCCCTCTCTCCCTTTACTCTCTTCAATATCTCAGTGAAGGAAAGCGTTTGTGAAACAGCCAAGAATATATTCAGAGAGCACAAATATTGTTTCCTGTCGGGGGCTTCCATAAATGTTGGTCCTCAGGAATTTTTCAATATGACTCACTGCGTACAAGTGAAGACGGCACAGGGAAAACACCAGAGTCAAGAATCCAATAGAAGGTATTTGTTTCCATTTCCGGCTATTTGGTGAAGACGAGACTAGATAAATATGTAATTCATTCCTCCTGAATGCAAAGGCTTCAAAGGAACCATGTTGATATGGTTGCCTCTTTTCTTTGACTCTAAATAATTGAACAGAGAGAGGAAGGCCTCTGCAGGGTTCATATTGAGTTTGACAGTTTCCGCACATCTGTTTTCCCCGTGCGTTTCCACGCGCATGTACACCTCTGCACAGACCAGGTGACAAAAAGCCTGCCTGTGCATCAACTGCTTTTGAGCTCTTTGACAAGGCGCAAAAGTAAAAGACTATGTGGTCAGACTCCGCTGGGTTTCACCAACAGTAACACTCCATCACCGCTAGCAGTCAGGCACCCAGAGCCCTGACAGGAGACATTAAAAACAAGAGGATGGGAACAAAAAAAGCAGTTCCCCCTCCAAAACACAGCCTGTGTTCTACGTATCCCTCTCAGACAGCTTCGGGGACAGTTTATGCGAGAGAGACAAAGACTCTTTGACAGTGTCAACTTCTGTCACTGATGCAGCAGATGGTTTCATAGTTCCAGTTGTCGGTACAGCAAAGCTCCCATCCGTATAAAAGCGATGCGAGTTGACTCACGGTTTTGTGCTACTGACTGAACAACCGGGGAGGTCTTATGATAATGAGTGCCTGAGCCAAGCGGTAGGCTAGGTGTTCTCTGACTGAAATAGTTCAGTAACAGGCCTACATGAAACAGTGTGGCTCCTGGCTGAATCGCGCACAGCGTTAGAATGAGGAACGGCAGTGGATGTTCCTTCTGCCACCTTACGAGGGCAACGTGAAGCCGTGCTCCGCGAGCACAACTCTAAACACACCACCTGAGAGCAAGAAGGACGATGTTTCCCGGAAGAGGAACAATTAAGGATAATTAAGAGTCAACTGTAGAAATGTACTCGTCTAGTTTGTTGATTATCATGATTACTTTTTTTAAGTAGCTTGTACAGAAACATAACCGGGAGCCATATTTACTGGTGTTGACTTATTAATCAGGCCGCTGTTTTCTGTAGCTTTTAAAAGAATGTTAGAGGATTTCGCAATCCTCTAACATTCATGCTGTCATGCTGTGAAAAATATCAATTTTCAATAAGGTCATAATTGCATTAAATAAGTAAATGACTATGTCTTTTGTCCCCCACTCATAAAAAAATGACTCATATCTCGTATCTTAGGCCTTGTATCATCACAGCACATCACACTATCAGCAGGCTCCGGAGAGTAAAAGAGTGGGACAATCCGCTAGCTGACAACCCAAATTAGCAACCAGCAACAATTAGCTAGAGACAACACTAGAACTCGTCATTGCAATGACTATCTCTCCCATCAATCCCAAACAGTTCTACGGCGCAACGAGGCAAGGCAACCGATCTGATGAGTAACTCCCACACCTGGAACGTGCTGGTCAATTCCACCACCGTCCGAGAGCCATGGGCTGATTGGCAAGCAGGATTTAGGAAACCCTTCTCATTGGTTGAGTCACAAAGAAATGTCTCTTTTGTTAATATTACACTCTTACTGCACCACAGTAGTTCAAATTGTTTTTTTATAGAGCATAAAATGTGTGAGGTGATGGGATAAGGGGCAATAAAAAGTATATGAATAATTTTTGCATTTAGTAAAAATAAAAAATGTATTATATTTTGAAACAAATTTGTCAGTGTTACAGGATGTAAAATATGGTCCAACACTAGAGGAATCCCCAAAGATCCCTAAGAAAATCTAGATATAATAGATGTAACATTTTATATATATATATATATATATTATAGTATGCAGGTGAGGGCATTAACGACAAACAGGTGTCCGTAACCCAAATGATTGAGTAAGGGTGTTGGATCTGTGGTCCCAGGATGTAACAACAGGAAGTTTGGTTGTAACTATTGTGTTTCACAATGGAAAGCATCTGTCCGAGCAAAACAAGTGACACAATTTGTCATTAAGAAAATGTATTCGATAACATTTAGAGATGTTGTTGGCAAGATACATTATGATTCTACATAATCAAGTTCACATTGAATTTTCACGTGGATAAATTGCCTGACACAAAAACCCACGTGATATTGTGGGATCTTTTTGTGTTGGTAAAATAAACCATGAAAGAAAAAAATATAAATCATCAGAGCATGCATTTTATTATATGAAATGAGATTAAATTAGTTACAACGAAGAGTGTGCTGTCCATGGAGACGAGATACAGACGTACCTTTCTAATAAAATTAGTTGTTATATTATTGCAGACTGACTAAAGATAATTACAATGATATCAATATAATCCCTGTCATTATACTTATTAATCATTATGGACGTTGGCCTACTGTGTCTCTGACCTGTTGGTTCCAGTTCGTGTACGAAGACCAGTGTGGTTACCATAGCATTTTTGTACATGGTAAACGAAGCTTAGTACAGAGCATGTACACCACGCATTCGTACGAAGCATTTAAACTGGAACAGGTGATCCGCTTGGTGGGAGCAGAAAACAAATGTGGGAATATATCTTATTGTATGGCAGCTACAGGTGATAAAACTTTATTATAAAAATCCGATGAGGCTCTTAACTTTGACTTTAATTTCGGACAAAGTTTTCCATCCAGTGGTCAAAAAAGCCTCATCGGACCATAGCTGTTCTGGAAAAATGTACATGGAACTATGTGTGGTTCAGAGACCAAAAAAGATTTGGAACCATGGACACTAACATTGGCCAGCTGGTCAGGTCATTCTGTCTTTAATCTTTGGTTTTATTTTGTACGACTTTTTGTTTTTCCTTAATTGTAGTAGTCTGGAAGTGAGTGATACACCCCAGTTTAAGGTTATATCTTCTGGCTCTCCACCATCCACCACAAACCCCCAGATTTGCAGGTTCACTCTTCAAATAGATGTACCCACCATGGACTAGTTGGTTTGAAAGAAATATGAAACATTGATTGAAAAGAAAAAAACCTGGATAGAGTTTTATTCCAGAAGCTTGGTGGAAGTCATGAGAGGTTCAAATGGATGATGTTTTGGTGAAGTGATGTTTTGATGCAGATGTGAAGGATGTTAGTGATTTGATACTTTATTTATTTGTACATTTCACACAATTTGTAAATGGTTGTGTTTTCTTTTTCAGCTCCAGACAATAGCATTGAGTGGTTAATACCAAACACAATGAGTGCATGTAGCTAAAAGATTTTAGATCGTACTGATTTGATTTATCATTTGATTCTATGAGAACAGAACGTATGCCTTATGAGCATTAATATACTGTTTTACCTAAACAGAACCCAAAATAAAAGCTGGTTTAACTACATTTACGAACAAAAGAAAAGCAAACAAACTATGCAGCATTCATAAGTGGTTCGTCAAACATTTTGACATCATGTACAGGTGGTCCTTGAATTCAGAACCCAGTTCATATTTTTCCGAGTGGTAACATTTCTCCAGCCCCATCTCGGTCAGATTCTTTCAGAAACAGGAGCAGAGATAACGCTTTGTGTTCTTGAAACTGATGACTCACTCTTTAACAATAAGGACACAGGGATAATGAAGGCATTTGGTCATTTGTTTGGTCATGTTGCAAAACACAGAGGAGTATTCCACCAGAAACCAGTATGTGCTCTACAACATGTCATTTTATACATATACTGATCGTCCCATTGCTTATCTTCTGGGTCTTCTTATTGCAGCAATTCGACAAAGATCCGGCATGTTATATTTCTGGACAGACTGTCAGGATTCCATCACCTTGTTTTGACTTGGATATGGCGTCACACTGATTATGTATACACTTATAATGCACTACATGCACATTCAGCATTTTGATGAGCCATTAGCTTCCTGTTTTACCAAGCCCCTAACACTGAACAAGCTGTGATTGTTATAGTCATACTGCCCTCCTCTGGCCAAACGTGATATCGCAGTCTGTGTGGACATGCGGTAACATTGAGTCGGTTCGAGGAAGCTGTAATAGAACTGTCTAGTGGGTGCCTGTCAAGTGAGTGTGCTAAATCACAATGCTGTCCGTGGGGTAAAGTGAAAGTTGCAGTGGCTGAATGAAATTCTAACTGTGTATATGCTTTATATAAATTGTAAGAGAAGCCCTGCTATTGACCTGTCCTAATCTGAAGGAAATGGACAATTTTAGAGTGGCTGGCAGATAGTTTAGCAGTTAGTGTCTGACTTATAATAAGCAAAGTGAAAAATGAATTGTATCTTGTCTTTGAGCAAGATACATTTAAACGTAAAAAAAAAAATGTTATGTTAAAAGTATCAGCTACACAATGGAGTAATAATATTTGGTAAACATTTGGGATGTCAAAGTGAACAAAAAGCGATCAAGACAATGGAAAAACGAGCCAGACACAGACTAACAAGATTATTAATATGGGGGGAAAATCTGAAGGAAAAGGCATGGGACCCAATCTGAAAATAATAATATTCAAACAGAATGAATAGCAAATCAAACACTAATTCAAACACTAAGAAATATATCCAAAGGAATATATATTTTTCCTGTGGAGGGAACGGGAATGGCCTGTCTTGACCCTGTAGAGCATTAGGATGTTCCCTTATTTCAACGTTCTGCTATCTGGTGCTCCTGTGAGTCCTCCGTGCCCGTTATAAAGGGGGAAGGAGAGACGTGCTTATCCCCACTGGTGCTCAGTATTAAGCCTGAATACGTGTTACACGCGCGCCGGACAGGGCTACTGTTGGCATGTTATACCTTACTCCGGACCTGCCACACATGTGTCCCCTCAGGACCGGCCCAGAGGGCCACACGCCTGATGCTTACCCCTGGTCACACCGGGACAGCGCGTCTTCATTCCCATGCCTGGAGCCAGCCCTTAGGATGACACGGTAAGATAATGTTTGCAACGTTAAAAACCACCGGGCAGCTGCATTTTGTTCTCTTCCCTACCGAGTATCCACTAAAGAGGGCACGGTCCTTGACCAGGAACCTCTGGCCTAACATTGGTCAACTCACTTGATTGTCAGTTTTGTCCTCCAATTACATCCAGATCAGTGTTGGCTGCTTACTTAGCTTTTATTGTATATAGCTGTGGGATGCTGTGCATTGGATTTGCAATCTTTTTGCTGCTCCTGTTAGTATCTTTTATGTGAAGCTAATGATCAATCATGCATGACAGTGTTGGGAGTGTTTAGACCGTATTTTGTAATTAACCTTGAATTGATAAATGTTTATTATCATGTTATATGCTTCACAAATAATGATTTATCCAAAGTGTCCACTTTTCGGTATATTTGAAGCCAATCTCTGTGTCCTCCATTTAAAAACAGTGTATATATTTTCAAGCAAAGCCTTTTGCAACACTTTTCTGGCATCTACTTGATCATATTAGAAGTGTTTCTGCTGTTAAAATATGATTTTCCCTTTCACACATGTTGCCAAAAAAAGAAAACTAAGCAGTTCTGTTGTCTTTTCTTTTACCAGCTCTACTGTGTTATATTTTCATTAAATTACTATCATTAATTCAGCATTTCCACAAAGATCAAAGTGTCTTCCTTCAATATTAGACCAAATATAAGTCTCTAGCTGGTTGAGGGAGTAGGCTACAAGTATTTATATTTAAGAATGTCATTTATGGCAGAAATTGAGGTTTTGGCATGCTACTTATCTTAAATGTAGCTGCCCGTTGAAAACCTGTGACGTGTCTTAAATAACATTGGCCAACATTATGTATTCACCTTTTAAGAAGATTTATGTGAAATATAAAAAAAACATGTTGCTAATTTCAATTATATCTAACAACATTTTAGGTTTGGAGGTTTTTGCTTGCCTTTCTCCTATGCTTTATTCAGTAGTAAGTGAAGGCTCATACAGCATTTTAGAGTCACAAGGGCTCAGAGTGACGACCACAATGTTAAAGGGGCATGAAGTACGGTTTTAGTTTACAACTAGCAGCATTTCAAATCGAAATGACAAGTAGACACACGCATATGCAGTTAATGACTTATAAAAATGGGTCAAATAATGATTTTCTACACAATGTTATTCCAGAGATGTTCCCCATATTATTGTTATAGTCTTTCCCTGTTTATGTTTGCATTGACTTGTAATCTTCTTATACTCACTTCTTCTAACCCTAAACCACCCTGGACTAGTGAATACTATGATATTGCCTGGAATTGGATATTGTCAGTAGGCAAAGCCCAAAACAAATGCTAGACACAAAATGCTAGACACCTAATCAGCTGGTCATAGTTGTAAAATAAATCAACACTGGAGGGAGTCTAGCGAGGAGGATTCTGCAGGAGTTGGCTTGTGAATGTGTAAATACCCAAAACACACTGCACGGTTCCAAAGACAAAGGTACGCCCCTAATCCAAATCTTGACATTATACCTAAAGAGGAGAGTTCCTGGAGGCTACACTAATTAGAAGGCAGACCATGCGTGCTCTGTCAAGGGTGCTAATTAAGCTGTTAGCTTTGGATATAATCTAGGAGAAGTGGATGACCCACCATTTGTAACATAACACATTTTTGAATGACAAAAAGAATCGCCATCCTAAACTCATCCATGGTGCCACATTTAAAGCAACAGATGAGTTGAATTTCTATCATCTACAAACCCATCTGATAGAAACACTGTTCCTAATAATCATATTGCAAACAGATCTGTACATTTATCTGACACGCATTGTGTAACACCCTGTCCCACTTTGTTTACCTAGAACTTTTAGCCACACTTTCGAAGTACTTGAGCAAATGTTTGTTGTTAGTTTGCAAACAACTCGCCTGACGATACTGTCCCTTTATTTACTTGTCACTCTCCTTGCATGTTTCCGATATGCATTTTGACACATGTAAAGAATCCCTAGGACTTGCAAGTTTCTGGGTTAGAAGAAGCCATTTCACATTCGCATCAAATTCCACGTCTTCCCCGGAGCACTCGCCGTGCACAAGGAAGTGTACACATTTTTCCTAAAGGCATCGCGATTCTATAATGAAGGAATTATAGCGTCCCAGGTTAGCGGGGGGTCTAGGGTGAATTTAAGTTCTCTGTTCAGACTGCACTCTTCAGAGTCGGTTTATTTTTGTTTCACTGTTTGTTGATTTTTGTTATCTTCACCTGAATAAGTGTACTTGTTCGTGTGGTGCTCGTTATCTTTTGTTCAAGTGTACAATTGCTTCAGTCGTCCACTTGGAATGAACACATATACTATTTAATATACAGAAAATAGAATTATAAAAATAAGCTGATTGGTGGTGCAATGGGTAATTGGGACTTGGGACTCCGCCCATTCATCAGTGGCTGCAGCTGCCTGGGCTCTTTAAAAAGCCCAGTCTTGGATCAGTCCGCTCTCTCGGTTCCTGCTGACTGGTTGGTTGGTACCCTATGTGGGGATCCTTATGGTTTTTTAGACAACTTCCCTAACATTTTTGTTTAGCACCTTTGACATTGTTTTGGTGTATTAGTTAACCCCAGTTTGTGTTCCAGTGGGAACAGCAGGACGGAGCATTTTGTTTGTTTGTGATTGTTGGTGATTAAAATTTTTAATAATTGTCTTTCTCTCCTTTGTTGTTCTTTAGGGAGTTGGGGAGTAGATTTAGAGCTACCACGGGGTATACATCACCCGTAAGTATACTTCTGTCTAGAAACACTAGCTAGACCTGGGCAGACCACCAGTTGTATGTTTGGGTAGGGCACCTTGGTCGTGTGCAAGATAGGGGTTCTTATGTGTTATGTTACTTGCAGGTTAGTGGTTGTGTTTTGTTTATTTCTTTGCTTTGGTCTGTCCACCCCTCCCCAATTTCCCAAAAACATTTACTATTGTTTAGTATTTTCATTTACGTAATACCGTGGCTGAATAAAAGCTTTGTTTTTACATTATTTGAGTGTCCTTTTCTCGCACCACAACACCATACTTCCTTTGCTGGCATCGGTGGGCCTGAGCAATGGGTTCTCTGGTTCCCCTCCCTTTTGGGAGCTGGATCATAACAGTTACCTTGATCACTATTTCGCTTCAGAATTACAACTAGAACAAGAGTGTTTGCCTGGTGGATGTTTGTTATCAATGGTTCTATTGGTATCGGAGTTCCACACTTTGTGAAATGCAATAAGTTCCTTAGTGCTTCTAGCCTCTCAAATGGCTTGTTTTGTATATTTCCTTGCTTTTCCCTCTTTTTTAAATTAGTTATACAATTTTGGAAGGAAACATAATACTTTCTTTCTCATCTCTCTAGGTATAACTTTTTGACATGACCAATGCTAACTTCTACTACTAAGCACACCTCAACAACATCAAACTTCCTACTAAGGTGAAAGAAGAGAACTAGAGAGGAACCATACTCCGAGGGGCAACAGGAATCATCAAGTAGCAACTTACTCTGCAAGACAACTAGTCTAGGGTGAATTTGGAAAGGAACAACTACAAGTCATTTGGGTCAGGAATTTATTAGATTTGGTCCAAGGGCCCATGTGCTCCTGAGTTTAACCAGGACAGCAGTATAAGATAGAGAAAACATTCTGTTGAATCTGAAGGATCCTTCATTATATGTTATATTTCCAGCTGACCCTTTTCCCCATCAAAAAGAACATATGCAACGTATTGGGACTTTATTTATCCAGGGACATGCATTGAAACCGAGGCCTCATTTACAAGCGTGCCCTGGGAACATCAACTCACAAATACAAACAATTAACAGACATACTGACTTAACATTAATCATCTCAGTCAATTAAAACAAACACAATCCTCACTATAAAAATCTAACAGAAATTTTTATAAATTGACCAATGGAAACAAAACTCTAACTGGTTACAATTGCACAGATGAGGTGCTTTAAAAGAGAAGGCCAAACTATCCAACTCAGTAGTTAAAAAAGGTGTTTGTAAAACTATCTCTGAGATCAAGTATTGAATCCAGATGATCTATGTGTCAACAGTGATATTAATTATACTGGAAGCCTGTGGAGTAGGACTTTGTAAAGGAGGGATCTGCGCACTTTTAAGGAGGTCCAGCCAACTTCCTGGTAAAAAATGCAGTGATGATTATTATAGCTGTCTGCAGAATATAAAACACAGTGCACAATGATAAACAGAGTTAAGCAACTTCAGAGTTGAATCAGATGCGCTTTGGTATATTGTATAACCATAGTCGAGCAAGGGTAAGAGAGTCGACTGAACAATTTGTTTCCTGTTCACCAAGGAAAAGCAAGATTTGTTCAAGTAGAAGAAACCCACTTTACACATTTTAACAAGATAATTGGTATGTTTCTTAAAGTAAAAGTCACTGTAATCCAAATTTCAAGGTATTTGAAAGATAATATAGCAACATAAAACTGAGAGAACTGAGAAAGTGGATCCCGCAGAGACATCGTGGACCCATCGGAGGGTGACCGCAGACAGAAAAAACAGTCAGGAAGCAACTTCACCCAGAAGCACCAGACCAAAGATACACCTAACACATGCAGTCTAAGACATTCCAAGTATAGCCTGCACAGTTTATTAAAGATGGAACAAGAGTAAGCCAGAGACCACTCAAATGGAGAGAGGACATCTCATTGGAATGACTTGCCATTTATCTTCACTCCTTTGGGCCAGTTCACTCATAGTACGAGGCCTTACTGAAGACAGAAGTCCTTAGTAGGCCTCGCTCACCTTAATCTGCAAATCATTCCACAGTGGTAGAGAATATATTCTGCAAGTTCCAATGATGGAAGCTCTAGAAATATATTCCATATGTTCATCAAAGTAAAGATCATGGTCAAGGGTAACGTTGACAACCAATCGCTTTCTTTCTAGTGTCCTAAAATGAGAAATTTATAGTATTAAAGCAACAAAAAAAATCCACTTTTATATCAAAAACACAAGCTCAAGGGCAGGTAACATTTGGGGCTCCAACAGCTTGTTGTCTGAAGAGCAGTAAAAATGGACATTAGATTTCCAGATGACACCACCAACAGGCAGCTTATGTAGTGAAAACAATAGTGGTCCCAAAACCAAGCCCTGTGAATCCCCACAACTTATCTTTGATATGTCAGCTGACAGACCATTCACACGAACATGGTATACAAGGACACCCAAAGGTTTTAAAAAATTAGACAAAGATAAATCATGTCAGAACATTTTCCACCTTTAATGTGACCTATAACGTGAACAATTCAATTGAAAAACAAACTCTTTGAGGAAAAAAAATTATTACAATAACCTGGTTGCAGGTGAACTAATACTTTGTTGAAGCACCTTTTGATTTTAATACAGCATTTTTTTAAATGCAAATGAATACTTCATTGTGAAAGGTACCGGAAATCATCCCAGGTAACGGTTAACATCGAACAGCGCCTGCCACAATAGCCCGCCTGAATTTAGAGACCTTACCAGTGACATTATCTCAGTGATGCAACAGCCTACGGACATGAATTGTCGGCTTTTGACAGGGAGCTCAGAATGAAATAAACAGCAAGCTTTAAATAGGGGAAATCACATAATCCTACCTGGAGCAGTCCCCAATTGAGAGGCACAGCATTAAGTATGATCATTTTGGCCCATGTAACACTTAGTCATTATAACACATAGTCAAGTCTGGTTTCATTGGAAAGGTCTTTTCACCTGCATAACGCCTGTTTTGGTCCAGTGAAAATTGCACTTTCCTAGCGGAAGATTTTTCTTTTATTATTACGGTTGGAAAGGGAATTCAGCCCCTGATCACGCCAGGCTTGGTGCCGCAAAAATCAATGCATACATTTTTCTTTGATAAAGTATTTCATTCCTGGGACGCACACATGGTGAGAAATGTATGTTATACTATCGTTCTTATTTGTCATTAATGTGTGTATTAGGTGAGGCAGTAACAGGCCAGAACAAATGCCTTGTTTGTTGTAAAAAAGGACTTGGCGAGATAAAACTCTTTCTGATTTTGATTCTGCTATGATGCAGTCTAAAATCGGACCTCATAATTACGTAAATATGATTTGCCTAATGCCATCTTTAGACAACTTAAGTATCTAGAGCATCTGCGTTAGGGATTCTATTACAGGCTTAAAACTAAATGAAAATATGCTGGACGAGTGCTAGATGCCACCTTTCAAGCATGGTGCATAAGACAGGATGGTCCGGTGGTGCTTTGGTGGTGGTAAAGTGCAAGATAGTGTGGTGGTGCTAAATTGGAATGTAATGTGGTGGTGGTGGTAAAGTGCAAGATAATGTGGTGGTGGTAAAGTGGAATATAATGTGGTGGTGGTAAAGTGGAATATAATGTGGTGGTGGTAATGTGCAAGATAATGTGGTGGTGGTAAAGTGCAAGATAATGTGGTGGTGCTAAAATGGAATGTAATGTGGTGGTGGTGGTGGTAACGTGGAATATAATGTGGTGGTGGTAACGTGGAATATAATGTGGTTGTGGTAACATGGAATATAATGTGGTGGTGGTAAAGTGGAAGATAATGTGATGGTGGTAACGTGGAATATAATGTGGTGGTGGTAACGTGGAATATAATGTGGTGGTGTTAACGTGGAATATAATGTGGTGGTGGTAACGTGGAATATAATGTGGTGGTGGTAACATGGAATATAATGTGGTGGTGGTAACGTGGAATATAATGTGATGGTGGTAACATGGAATAATGTGGTGGTGGTAACGTGGAATATAATGTGGTGGTGGTAACGTGGAATATAATGTGTTGGTGGTAACATGGAATATAATGTGGTGGTGGTAATGTGGAATATAATGTGGTGGTGGTAATGTGGAATATAATGTGGTGGTGGTAACATGGAATATAATGTGGTGGTGGTAACGTGGAATATAATGTGGTTGTGGTAACGTGGAACGTAATGTGGTGGTGGTGGTAACGTGGAATTCAATGTGGTGGTGGTAACGTGGAATATAATGTGGTGGTGGTGGTAACGTGGAATATAATCTGGTGGTGGTAACGTGGAATATAATGTGATGGTGGTAACATGGAATATAATGTGGTGGTGGTAACATGGAATATAATGTGGTGGTGGTAACATGGAATATAATGTGGTGGTGGTAACGTGGAATATAATGTGGTGGTGGTAACGTGGAATATAATGTGGTTGTGGTAACATGGAATATAATGTGGTGGTGGTAAAGTGGAAGATAATGTGATGGTGGTAACGTGGAATATAATGTGGTGGTGGTAACATGGAATAATGTGGTGGTGTTAACGTGGAATATAATGTGGTGGTCAGTGTTGGGAAAGTTCACTTTCTACATTAACTAGTTCAAAGTTCAAGTTCACACATTTTAAAATGAACTAGTTCAGTTCATAGTTCATAGTTCAAATTTTGAACTAGTTCATTTATAGTTCTTTTTCCATATTATTGCCAGAGCCCATATAGAACCACAGACATGAAGAACAAGAAATGTTAACATCATGAGTATCATTGCAAAAATGATCACAGTAATATCTATTAAAGCAATTGTGAGCTGAGGCAATCACTGAAATAATTGGACATGTTTATATTGAAACCCAGAACTATAATAATATCACCAATAACTATTGATTGAGACTGGGTATTTACTGTAATTATTACCAATAATAATATTGTAATGTAATCACTTTTTATTCCTGAATATTAGACCACCGATGCTGAGGAGCCTCATACTGGAGCGCTTGAGGGCAGGGCAGTGTTGTGTTTTATGGGGTTAACAGTGTTGTGGGTTTAACAGTGTTGTGTTTTATGGGGTTAACAGTGTTGTGGGTTTAACAGTGTTGTGTTTTATGGGTTTAACAGTGTTGTGGGTTTAACAGTGTTGTGTTTTATGGGGTTAACAGTGTTGTGGGTTTAACAGTGTCTGTACCTTCTTTCTCGATGGCACGTTTTTGGATGGCTGCAACCGTTTAATTAAGTTAACGAAAGCTGGGCTTTCCACTTTACTCAAAGGCTGCAGGTCTCCGACAATCTACTGCACCACCAGGTTGTCCAGCTGCGGCTGGGAGATGACAACGGAGCCGCTATACTGTAGGCAGTTATCGGGATCTGGGTTGATTGGGTCGAGGATCTGTTTTAGTTTTTTGTCGTTGATTGTACTTTAATTCAATATGCCGTTTCAGGGTGCTTTGGATGATAATGATGTGGGTTTTTTTTTTAAAACCCGGCGGGCGAAGTTTGCACAAAAACGTCTGATTTTGCCCATCCTCACCGACCTCGTCATAAAACTCATTAAAAGTACAATTCGACGCCTCCTTGCTCCTTTGTCGCTCATAGATACTTTTGGGTTTTGTTTTGATAATGATGCGGCGCTGCGACACTAGTGGTTGATGTTGCCAGATTGGGTGTTTAGTCCGATACATATTAATATCTGTTGTTGCCGGGTTTGCGCAAAGAAGGCACTATAGAAATCTGGCATCATATTAAACGAGGGTAAACTAAGAGAACGTGCCGTTCAAAGACACCAGAATGAACGAGTTCACAGGAACGTTCATCAGCCAGTAAAGCAGTACGTTCAGTTCACGTTCGCCCAAAATATGAACGCGTTCATGAACTATCGTTCAATGAACGCGTTCAAGCACAACACTGGTGGTGGTGGTAACGTGGAATATAATGTGGTGGTGGTAACGTGGAATATAATGTGGTGGTGGTAATGTGGAATATAATGTGATGGTGGTAACATGGAATAATGTGGTGGTGGTAACGTGGAATATAATGTGGTGGTGGTAACGTGGAATATAATGTGGTGGTGGTAATGTGGAATATAATGTGATGGTGGTAACATGGAATAATGTGGTGGTGGTAACGTGGAATATAATGTGGTGGTGGTAACGTGGAATATAATGTGGTGGTGGTAACGTGGAATATAATGTGGTGGTGGTAATGTGGAATATAATGTGATGGTGGTAACATGGAATAATGTGGTGGTGGTAACATGGAATAATGTGGTGGTGGTAACGTGGAATATAATGTGGTGGTGGTAACGTGGAATATAATGTGGTGGTGGTAACGTGGAATATAATGTGGTGGTGGTAACGTGGAATATAATGTGGTGGTGGTAACATGGAATAATGTGGTGGTGGTAACGTGGAATATAATGTGGTGGTGGTAACGTGGAATATAATGTGGTGGTGGTAACATGGAATAATGTGGTGGTGGTAACGTGGAATATAATGTGGTGGTGGTAACGTGGAATATAATGTGGTGGTGGTAACGTGGAATATAATGTGGTGGTGGTAACGTGGAATATAATGTGGTGGTGGTAACGTGGAATATAATGTGGTGGTGGTAACGTGGAATATAATGTGGTGGTGGTAATGTGGAATATAATGTGATGGTGGTAACATGGAATAATGTGGTGGTGGTAACATGGAATAATGTGGTGGTGGTAACGTGGAATATAATGTGGTGGTGGTAACGTGGAATATAATGTGTTGGTGGTAACATGGAATGTAATGTGGTGGTGGTAACGTGGAATATAATGTGGTGGTGGTAATGTGGAATATAATGTGGTGGTGGTAACATGGAATATAATGTGATGGTGGTAACATGGAATAATGTGGTGGTGGTAACGTGGAATATAATGTGGTGGTGGTAACGTGGAATATAATGTGTTGCTGGTAACATGGAATGTAATGTGGTGGTGGTAACGTGGAATGCTATCACTCCATTTGGCAACAACCCTGTGGATATCACATTATTGGAGCCAATTTCTTCCAACAAAAGGACAATCACAGCACAGCTCCAAACTATACAAAAACTAGTAAAAAAGCAGTCAGGTATTCTGTGTATAATGGAATGGCAAGCCAAGTCACCAGGGCCGGTATGTACGGTTTTGTCTTAAGTGTGTCAAAAGAATGACGTCATTTTACTCTTATTCTTAAGAATAAGTGTGATTCATAAAGGTTCCTAAGTGTTAGGACAAGGTCTCAGCTCCTAAATTTTTTAAGAGAGCTGGAGAGGTCTCTTAACCAGTTAGGAGTAACAAGATGGCAGCAGAGAGGTGGAGGCCGCGCAGTTTCCAACAATGTAAGAATGTGTTGGAATTATATGATGACAGAGATTTGATCAAACGATACAGGATTGATCGTCAGGGTTTTCTTTTTGCATCCATTTTTAACAATTTGCAACTATTGTCTTTCCTTTATATACAGCTGTGACCTGTGAGAGCAATTTTTTATTATGTGATTCATAAGCTTAATTACTTAAATAGCATCACATTTGTCCATTTAATTAATGTGTTTAAACTATATTAACATTATGTGAAATAAATGCATGTACTTATTTGTAATTTTTTTGCACAAAGCAAAAATGAATTATTCTAAATATATTGAAATAATTGTTATGTCTTAATTAAATAATGAATTAATTGTGTCATGCTGCTGTGAGCTCACCCTTGCAGGCTCACTATTGGCTGATTCAGAGGTTCAGGGGAGACATTTTGGGTTCACATCATTGTAGTCCTTAGTTCACAGCACTTAAGTCCCACTTCCGAAAGCACTTAAGAATCAGTCTTATACTTTACTGAAAGTTGCTTTTAGCTGCTTTATAAAAGTCTCCTACTCTTAGAAAAGTCCTACTCTTTACTAAGTATTTTCTGACACTTAAGTCAAAGCTTAAGACTATTCTTAAGAGCATTTCTAAGAAGTTTTATACATACGGGCCCTGATCTCCAGCATCTTGACCATATTGTACACACCCAGTAATGGCAATGGTATTCCCTCATGTCACTGGCCTCTTTCAGTAAGATAATGAATTGTTATTTAAGAAACAAGATGAAGAGTTCAAGGTGTTGCCCAAGATACCAATTTGATTGAGAATTTGTTGTATTTACTCTGCCAACAAGTCTGTTCCACAGCGTAACAGACTTATTGTTAACCATATTTAGTGTGCACAGTTTGTTTTATTTATTTTTTTACCAGGTAGGCCGATTGAGAACATTTGCAACGGCGAGCTGGCACAGATAAGGCGAGAAAGTGTGCAACACAACATACAGCTACATAAGTACACATAAAACACGAGTGCAAAGATTACAAATTTAGCTATAATAAGATACACTATGGCAATACAGGTTCAAGTAAAACAGGATGAGCTATATGTGGTTCTGTTGAGCAGCATAGATAAGGCACTATCGAATACATTTTAAAATAAAAAAATATGATGGGTATCATTTTACCGGATAGTCAAAGAATAAAGTGAGTCTAGCAGGTAGGTCATTTGCATGGATTATATGACCGTGATTATGGGAAAGAGCATTTGAACAATATCTGAGAAAAAAGAGTTTTACTTTTAATGTCAAAATTAAAATTGCATGGTTGTAAATTCTTTTATTTGGTCTCACAAATTAAATAGTTAAAGGGTTGCCCCTGGCAGAATGATATTCACTGTTTCAATTAAACTATATTTTAAATGTTTAAATAGTTTTCGGCTGAATATTAAAACGAATTGCCGTCTTAATTCCTGGAATAATGATTCTGTTAATTTGTGCCTTCTGTCTGTTCTCTCATGGAGGCTTATCTTGGTATAAGTCTTGGTACATGTTCTTCTACATCCTGTGATTCCTGATAACTGGTTGATGTTTTGGTCTTCGTAGTCAAAAACAATTTACAGACGTCATTATTGATTCAATAGATCGATACTCTACAGATTAAATAACATAATTCCAATCATTACAATCAAGCCGGCAAAATTAATATGGGAAGTTTGTGTAAGGTTACCTGAAACAATTCAGCCAAGTTAAACAGTGCTACCAAAAACAAATAGAGTTTTTGTAAAATCTGACCCACTGGGAATGTGAAGAAAAAAATAAAAGCTGAAATAAATCATTATCTTTACTATCTGTCAGGATTCGGGCTTTCAAGCAGGTTGAGGACACAAACGCAGAGTGCTTCTCAATACAAAGGGTTTATTTCCTCCCAAACAGGCAAGACAGGCACAGGAACTGGTAGCTTAAACACTGACAATCCTAACACTTGACAAACAAAGACAGAAGATGAACATGATTAACAAAACCTCCCCCTAGTGAGACATATAAACATATACACCAGAACGAATACATTACTCCAGAACTGAAGAACAAGCGAAACATACCTTGACAATGCCCGACACTGACAGACAGGAAACGACAGAACTAAATACAAGGACTAACGAGCAAACACAACACAGGTGCGGACAAAAACACAAGTGAACGAGCAAGTCCCTGATTTTCCCTCTCTGGATGCGGGGGAGGTGTCAGCACCACCATAACGTGAGGAGACAGGACTCTGTCCCTTACACTATCCTTAAACTGTGCTGAGATTTTAGATTATTTAAATAAAGTGGTAACCCTAGCCGACATTGGACAGGGAATATTTACTAGGATAAATTATCTTTTGTGAATTGAGTTCAAATAAGGTGTGTGTAAACTTCAGAACTTTTTTTCTACAAAAATCCATATCATAGAAGACTGTCTTACTGTACACCAGGGGTGTCCAAAGTCCGGCCCGCGGGCAAACTGCGGCCCGCGGTCCAGTTTTTATTGGCCCGCAGCAAATTCTGAAAATATAATTGAATATGGCCCGCACAAGAAGATTGAGCTCAACTCTGTTGCACTTCTCAGTTTCAACACTAGTTGGAGCCAGCCATGGAAACGGTGCTTCTCCACTAAACAAAATTAAGCAAACAAAAACTTTTACTGCGAGTCACCAGAAATGGCAGCACCAAAGAAACGCAAAATAGCAAGTGAGTGTAGAAGATTTCAAACACAGTGGGAAAATGAATATTTCTTTAAAGAAATCAACGTAAAGTGTATCTGTTTGATTTGCAATGAAGATGTTGCTGTGCTGAAAGAGTATAATGTCCGTCAGCACTTTGAGACCAAACATCAGAGCTACACATCAGTACACCTGTGCCGAACGAACGCAGAAAGTCAAGCAAATGGCAGCTAGCCTGCAAGCTCAACAACAGGTGTTTTTTCGTGGAAATACACAGAAATACACACAGTATTCTTGTGTTAATATGTCACCTCTAGTGTGCGGCCCGGCCCTTTGTTTATTTTTCTGTATTTGGCCCTCACTAAAAAAACTTTGGACACCCCTGCTGTACACGGTCAGCAAGTGGTGCATTTCTGCAGTTTTACCAAAAACCTATCAATCATCACATCACTGTCATGAGCCATTAGTATCCCTTTCTGTATAACACCAACATAAAACCATCTAAGTGGTATTAGGATATTGTTGCACTTCTCAGTCTGGTCCCAAAAACTTTAGAGTTGAAAAACTCCTTAAAAATCCACTGCATCAGTGTTTTGATAACTGATGAAAAATATCTCTAGGACAAGCTGACTTGGCTAAATCAATTCATCCAATCCTTTTTTATCGCACAGAAAATTGAATTCAAATAATGAGCCATGGTATTTCAGTCCATTTTTCTATGTACATTGTGACCTGGTTTATTGCTTTCAAAATAGTCAGTTTCTATTATAAGGTTTAGCTCAATGCTCCGGCTAGTTAAGATACATTTTGTTGGTGCATGAGCGGGGCATCTGTGACAAACTCTGCACAGGACTCTGCAACTGTTATCTCCAATTTCTCATCTTTACCTGCTTTCATGTGCAAACGAATCACAGCAATCTGCCCATTCTGTTTGCGTGCAAGTAGCTTATCTCTCTGGTTTGCTCCGTCGCATTTTTTCTAATATCATTTTATCTGCATAGTACTCTCGGATAGCTACCTCCTTATTTTTCTGGTCTGATTTCTTTGATAAACAGCAAATGTATAACATACAATACATTCAGTAAAATGTTTCTCTAAACCATAAAGTACAGGGGGTGGTTACTTTGGAATGAGTAAATCACAATTAATAAGACAGCTGCAGAGGTCAAACTAGGTTGATTGTCAATTAGCTGTACATGTTCATAAGCTAAAAAAGAGGTTGAATAATTAACATTTCCTGGTTTCTGACATTATTATTAGTTTGCTAGATTTACCTGATGATGTAGTTATATCATAAGTCAATGATACTATGGCATTTGGTTTTTACAGTGTGTGTTTATTTGACACCAACCAGACCAGTTTAGCACAAGGACATTGTGTCCCCAAGTGTTAACTATAATAATGGTTGTAAACTGCATGTCTAGCACAAATCGCCAGATAGATAACCAAGGCGAAATAAGCAGGACTAGTTTTAGAAAGACTTAACTCTGTTGATGTTTTATCTTGAAACTGAAATGACAACAGTTGAGATTATATTGATGTTGCAACACAAATTGAACAGATAAATATATATAAATACTTGTAAATATTCTCAATGCTGTGCAAATGAAAACTGATTAAAATATATTATGCAAATTAGATACTGCTGTCTGCTACGTATCACTTTAGCTAGCACAACAGTGCAAAGAAACACAGTATAATTTCAGTTAATGTTATGCATCGCCACAAACAATCTGTTTCTAAACAATACACAAAGAAGAGAAAAAGTGCGAGGGTTGTATTAGAGTAAGGAAGTAACCCTTAAGTGTCCGTTTGTGAACTCAGTGCGACATAAAAAGCACCTTTTCTGTAAGAGGTCTGAGGAATATTTAAGCAGTCCCACACTTAGTGACTTTAAGCTTGAGTTTCCTGACCTTTCCATCGGAACCTGGGACTGGCTTGGTGACAAGACCATAGCCTACCTGTTTCTCTTGACTTGAGCATCTTTTAGCAGAACCAGGTTTTCTTCTTTGATTTTGGGCTTACTGCTCGGCCATTTGCAGAGTTGCCAGGGACTCACGCCTCAATCTATTCCAGAACGCAAAAGCGAGGTGCTGAACCTTTCTCATGTTAGCGATAGTGGTCAATGTCCTCAAAGGGCCCGGGAGATGAAAGAGGAGTGCAAACATTTTGAGTAAGTATTGTTGCAGGTGTAAGAAGAATGGAATGAAAAGAAACATCTGCATTCACTGTGGCACACACCTCAACCTTGAGAAAGAACATTTGTTGTGAATATGACGTGAAGGACAAACTTGTGAAAGCATGAGGTCAAGGTTCATTTTCTCCCAGGCAACACCCGTGTGGAAAGACTGGGGTGGAATAAAGATGAAGTTGCTACCTTCGTTGCTAAGGAACCGTGACACACATTATAGTGCTGGATTCTTTGAATAGCAACTCTTTACACGCTCCTCTGTATTTTGTGTCACAATTGGAGCGTATTTGTTCTGTAGGTCCATGTGTAGCAAAGAAGCAGCGCAGTGCATTGATAAAGGTGGATGTATTCATGGACTCTATCAGCACAATGAGAATGGCTTGCACGCTTAAACAGGTAAAAAAAAACGTTCTACCTTTTACTATAAGCTTGGTAACGCCCCAGGGCCCAAATACATCCAGACCAATGTTTGTGAAAGGAGGTTCTGTGGTAATGCGATCAAACGGGAGATCAGCCATCTTCTGCTCTGCTGTCGAGTGTCGACCCGCTTCAGTGAAGAAGCGTCCTTGATGCTTCACTCTTTCATAGTTGTAGTTGGTCAGTTGTGCCTCTAAGTGACTATGACACAGGATGTAGAGTCAATGTTATAGTACAATCTGTTATACTTTGTTCAGCATCTTTTAATCGACTAATGACTTTACGTAAGCCATGAGATTCAAGGACATGATTTCTTTCTCAGGAATTCCAAAAATCTGTCAAACCAAGACGTTCTATGCGTTGTGTTAAGAATTGATGTCGGAGAAAGGCGGTACCAGTGAGCCAAATTGTCTGCAGGTGAGACAATTGACCTGGTAGCGACATCTGCAGAGTTGAGGCTAGTTGGGACATGATGTCATTGCTCAGGATGAGAGTGTCTTCTGATTCTTATGGCCTGTTGCATATGGATATGTAGAACATCCTGGTTTCATTGCAGATGTACCCTAACACCACCTTGCTGTCTGTGTAGAATGCTAAGGCATCTGGCTGGATGCTAGCTCTTGCAAAACTAGCTCTGCCACATCAACCGAATAATATGCACTGACTGAGGATCCATCTTGGCTTTCCCATGATGAAACCAATATTGCACATTCCTTCGCGATCAGTTACTTTCACACCTTAACCCGCAACTGGGTTGGCTACACTGACAAATCTGAGAAAACATTCATTGATTTTCTCTTGGAGGTAGACAGGGAAATAGCAGTGTAAGCTTGAGGAGTTTCAAACCGTTTGAGATCTTCCAGTGATTCTCTCCATGGGTTCTATTTAGCTTATTTTCCAACAGGGAGCATCCTAATCATTGGTGGAACTGGTGAGTCCTCTAAGTATCAGCTTACCTGGGATGGTGGTGGGGTGGCCAGACACAGGGTATCAAATATGCTGTGGACAGTTGGGAAGATGCCTCTACAAGTAAATAGCTTGTTGCTAGCAGCAGTGTTGAAAGATAAAAAGTATAATTTCTGATGTTCCAGAGATCGCTTTGGCCAGCAACTGTGTTCAAACACTACGAGGTGTTTCAGATCGGCACAGAATTCATCTGCATTTGAAGCCACACAACGAGACAATACATACCAATGCACAGGAGGAACTATTGACAAATACTTAAACCCTCTTTCTGTACTAAACAATGTCTTGGCTTGGTTTCGCTTTCTTTGAACCATATGAATCTTGAGATAATTTATTTGATCCTCATTGATAATAAAGCTGTGGAACATCTGTTTTATATCTCTAATGATGTCTACCTGTTCCTAAATTATATCCCCAGACACCAGGGGCCTCATTTATAAACGCTGCGTCCGCACAAAAGAATGCGTACGCCGCTCTCTACGCAATAGTTCGGATTTATAAAAAGCAAACTTGACGTGAAAATGTGCGGTCCTCTAAGCAAACTCTGACCCATGCGTATGCACTGAAACGGGTGAAATGAGAAATGGCGACATCGTCGGCAGATGGATGAAATACATGAAACTGTGTGAAAAGGAAGACCATTGGTTAAAATACATTGAGATATTTCCTGGCATTAATAATATGAAGAATTTACAAAGCCATTCTTGCCTTCTAGCCTACACAAACACCTGTTTGATTGATCTGCAAAAACAAATCAAATATATAAAACAAGATGTATATAAAACAAGATATAACGTCAATTAAAATTAATATATATTTCCAAAAAATACCTCAAATATGTTCTGTAATTATATTGTCATGTTGTGCAATTGATCTTCATAAATAATACGGCAAACAGAATTAAATCGTGTATAAAACTGATATTCTTGTCGATGTCTCCGTCTGACGGAGCAGATAGATGGATAGATTGCGCACGGTTTAATAAATCCCAATATTTTTGTCCGTCCGTACGTCACTTCTGACGCAAATCGTACGCAAAGTTTTATAAATGAGGCCCCAGCTCTCTAGGCCAATTCTGAAAATCTTTAAAGCATTTTTTCTCAGAAAACCCACAGTATCTTGCAGTTAGGATCTGTTATCGTGGTTTGTTGTTTATCATACATTTTACCAAAAGTAAAAGGGAAACTTTTATAGCGGGAAATCTTTAGATTACTTTACCAAACTGTAGTGTATTATATACCTTTCCAAGCTAAGACTCAAGACCTTTCTAAAATGTAAAAAAAACCCTCAAAAGATGCGATAGGAGCTTGTTCCTAAATCCTGTCACATTTTTTGAAGCTCTTGCCACACCGTTGCTGTGCTGATGTTGCATCCTGCTGCAGTTCTGAACTCTCTGATGCAACAGATGATAAGAAAATGCACTACGTGCTTCAGCTCTCATTGACCGTGCTGTGTGTATTTGTTTGGTTTACCACTTTGTGGCTGGGCTGTTGTTGTTCCTAGATGCGTTATATTTCAATAGAAGAAAGTGTTCAGTCAGAAACTCTATATTTTGCTGAGGTCATTTTCACGCCTTAAGGGGCCCTATATGTGCCTACCAGCTGTCTCCCCATGACTCCGGCCCAAAACATGACTCCGCCACCTCCTTGCTGATGCAGCCTTATTGGGACATGTTGGTAATCCACCAACCATCCACTACTGCATTCATCTGGACCATCCAGGGTTGCTCGGCACTCATCAGTAAACAAGACTGTTTGAAAATTAGTCTTCATGTATTTCTGGGCCCACTATAACCCGTCTGCTCTGAATCAGCTGCAAATCCTTTCACAGTATGATGATCACGCTTACGGTTTTGTGAAATATCTAATGTTTTCAAGGCATTGCACTATTTGACGGTTTTCCACAGCAGAGAGATTATTTTTCTTTCCCATTTTGCTTGAAACCTGTGGCCTGCTTAAAATGTAGAACATCATTCTTAAGTAGTTTTCCTTTAATTGGGCTCACCTGGCAAACTAATAATCCCAGGTGTCTGAGATTGATTTCAGTGATCCAAAGATCCCGGAAACACAATATCATCCATGAGTTTGATTGAAAAACAAAATATATAATGTTTATGACACTTAATTCCAATTTGCATAATAATTCAGAACACAGTGTAAATCACTTACAGTTGAATGACCACATTCCAAAAAGTATTGAGGCTATTTCAAAGGGGAAAGTTGGCCATACCCATTTAGGGTGATGTTGATATTTTGTTTGTTCCATTCTTCTGTCCACAACCATTTTTGAATTAAGTCTTATCCCATGTATTTTCCCCAGCAAACATTGGATTTATACAGTAGGAACATTTATATGATTTGAAATGCACATGCTTATTGTCATAAATTGGTTGTACACAATTCTTGACAGGACCCCAGATCTCAATTTCCGCCGAAAATGTCCCACTCCAATCTAAGTGGATATTGCTCTGAAACAGAACCATGTAGGAACATTTGGTAAAGGTCATTTGAAAGAAAACAGTCAGAATTTTGTAGAAATGTAGAAAATGTTAATTAATTAAGAATAATGTAACACATAATATCTGGCATAGGTTTTTTATTTTTAAGTGACTTTGAAATGTTATATCTCAGACTCTGAACACTTGTGTTCCCCTATGTATCAGCATTATGCCAGGCTTTGTTTCAAGTCTCTAGCTCGTTTAACGACCGAGATACAATGGTTTTACTGAGTGCTGGTCTTTTTTCCATTCAGTCTAGTGAGTGATGCAATCACCTCCAGCACGTTCAGATTACTATGTAGACGAATGGGAGCAAAGCCCTGTGGGAAATGAAGTATTTACCTTCCATTTCGAAGTCTGTTCTTCATGGAAGCTGCCATTTTGAGTGAAACAGACCGTTTTCAATGTTGTAAATGTCTATTCTCGACCGAATATGGATTATTATGGATTACTACGGGTCATAAATTATGCAAAAAATATCCCTGGGACTATAGGAAAAGAAAAACGATTGACGTTGGCTGATGTAAGTATAATATTATCGTATATTATCGCCATGGTTTAAAAATGTTTGCAACAATGATGACGTCATCGTCGCCATGAGCAGTCCTTTCAATTGCTAATAAAACGGTCTGTGTATTAGCTATTTTAAAACAGAAAACGTTGTTAGAAAGGGGACATTCTAACTTTTATGCACATGTAGTATATTATAAAACGTCCATTTTTGAATTTCGCGATCTTTCTGTAGAGGTTGTAATGGTTGTTTAGGGTACTGCAAGTATCCCTAGTAGTTGTATAGGGTACTGCAATGATCCCGGATACGGGACAGCTGTCAAGATCAGGTAAATCAGTGGGCTATTTAAGGTCTCTGGTTTGGTTCACAGCTGTTGGTTATTGTTTCTATGTCTCGTTGCTTTGTGATAGATTGACTTGAGTGTTTGGATTTGCAGGTGCCTTGATGAAAGAGTGGGGTAACATCTCGCAAGAACTAGCAAATCTGGTGCAGTTCCATACTTTCCATACTTTAGATACCCCTCCCTCCCCCCCTTTGTTCAGGGACACTTTATTCCATTTCTGTTAGTCACATGCCTGTGGAACTTGTTTCGTTTAGGTCTTGTTAAATCTTAATTATGTTCACACAAATACTTACACATGTGAAGTTTGCTGAAAACAAACGCAGTTGAAAGCGAAGACATTCCTTTTTTGCTGAGCATATATCATATTTTGTTTCAAATCACTAGTCAACATCAGTGGATAGGTTATATGTTGAGAAAAATATGGGTAAAAAACTACAAAAATATGTTGCTTGCACTAGTGTTGAACTTATACACGTAAGTCTTAGGTAGAGCTTTCTTTCCATGCACACGGTCTCAGAGTGAATTAAATGTATTCTTTGTGACAGATTCGTCCCAGTTGTCCAGGTGGGTTGGATGCTATGCTTGTGGACTGCAACCTCCAACTTCCTAAAATTCTCAAAAGAATGGAGATTAACACTTTGACTGAGCCCTTTTAGGCATGCCGCTTCTAAAACACTACCCATGTGTAGGGATGTCTTTGTGGCTAAGCTGCCCCAGAAAAAAACCTACAATCTTAAGTTTGAGAATCAGATACCTCATAAATCCACAACTGAAAGCTTCATTAAACAGTATCGTTAAACCTTTTAGCCCTGAAAGTGCTTAGTTGTATTCAACACTATTTATTTTATTTCTTTACCTGATCTGCAATGTCAACAACAATATGTAAGCTATTTGGTGTTACCTATGGAGACGGATGAGATTTTTTTTACATGCTTACAACCTTATATTTATGCTAGGGGAACTAGTCAGAAAAAAGGGATCAATACAGTTCTGAATAACTGAAATAAATCAAAGAATTTCATAACAGATGCCACTTCATTTTAATTTGACAAATTCTTTAGTGGTCCTAATATTTTTTAAACCTTTTTTTGCAGGAAATGTTTTGCTAGTAAATAAAGTGTATCACTTTTGAAAATATATTGTGTTGAAATAATACCATTCATGTTTTTTTGCATTTAGCTATTCTCATTTTTATGATGGGTGCCAATACTTCCTATATTTGCAGAATGTTTTGATGCACAGAAAACGTAATTACTTCAAAAAATGTTAAGACTTGCCAAAAACCCATGTCGTGTCTAAAATAGCATGTATGATCCCAATGGGCTTTTAATTTGTTCTTTGCTATTGTAAAAATCAGTTTTTCACCAAGTAGTACCACTACGTGTCAATCATATTTTGTTAATTTTCATGACATCATCAATAACAATTTTGGTAATTACATCTCATCTTCAACCGCTTATCTGGGGTCGGGTTGCGGGGGTAGCAGCTTTAGCAGGGGACCCCAAACTTCCCTTTCCCTGGCAACATTAGCCAACTCCGACTGGGGAATCCCGAGGCGTTCCCAGGCCAGTGTGGAGATATAATCTCTCCACCTAGTCCTGGGTCTTCCCCGAGGTCTCCTCCCAGCTGGACGTGCCTGGACCACCTCTCTAGGGAGGCGCCCAGGTGGCATTCGTACAAGATGCCCGAACCACCTCAACTGGCTCCTTTCTACACGAAGGAGCAGCGGCTCTACTCCGAGTTCCCCTCAGATGACTGAGCTTCTCACCCTATCTCTAAGGGAGAGGCCAGCCACCTTCCTGAGAAAACCCATTTCGGCCGCTTGTACCCGCGATCTTGTTCTTTCGGTCATGACCCAGCCGTCATGACCATAGGTGAGAGTAGGAACAACGGTGCGGTAAAAAGAATGCAACACCGCCCCCGCTGCTCCGATTCTCTGGCCAATCTCACGCTCCATTGTCCCCTCACTCGCGAACAAGACCCTGAGGTACTTAAACTCCTTCACTTGGGGCAAGGACTCACTCCCTACCCGGAGTAGGCATTCCACCGGTTTCCTACTGAGAGTCATAGACCTCAGATTTAGAGGTGCTAACCCTCATCCCAGCCGCTTCACACTCAGCTGCGAACCGATCCAGTGAGTGCTGCAGGTCACCGACCGATGAAGCCATCAGGACCACATTCTTGCTCAATGGTAATTACATACTTTATTTAATTTTAGTTGAAGAGCAAATGCTTTTTTATCGCCAAATAACATTGTAGTTGGCCAAAAATGTTATTTAAAAAACTAAACCACAATATTAACTTAAAAAAATCTAAATATCTTGAAAAATGTAATAAAATAAAGAAACATGCACCGAGTTAATTCTTGGTGGGATCAAATACATTTATGAGTCTTTCCTGAATTGCAGTAATGAGACTCTTTAAATACATCTCTAATAACTTTTTTTTCAGGATTTCCTTTATTTTACTTGATTTGCAAATGTGATCGAAGATTTGCTTGATTAAGTGAAATGGGCACACAGCTACAAAGTATGTATCCAGTCATGTGAAAATGAAGGTACACCCTTTTTGAATTCTATCTTTTTACATATCTACACATAATACAGTCCTTCCAGAAAAATGCAGAGTTTTTTTGTGATTGTTGCGGGCAAAAATCCTTGATTATGCGGCACGTTTTCTTAAAAAATTCTCACTAGGCTACTACCTTAATAAGTGATTCCCCAACACCCTGTTCTCACTAGGCTACTACCTCAATAAGTGATTCCCCAACACCCTGTCCTCACTAGGCTACTACCTTAATAAGTGATTCCCCAACACCCTGTTCTCACTAGGCTACTACCTTAATAAGTGATTCCCCAACACCCTGTTCTCACTAGGCTACTACCTTAATAAGTGATTCCCCAACACCCTGTTCTCACTAGGCTACTACCTTAATAAGTGATTCCCCAACACCCTGTTCTCACTAGGCTACTACCTTAATAAGTGATTCCCCAACACCCTGTTCTCACTAGGCTACTACCTTAATAAGTGATTCCCCAACACCCTGTTCTCACTAGGCTACTACCTTAATAAGTGATTCCCCAACACCCTGTTCTCACTAGGCTACTACCTTAATAAGTGATTCCCCAACACCCTGTTCTCACTAGGCTACTACTTTAATAAGTGATTCCCCAACACCCTGTTCTCACTAGGCTACTACCTTAATAAGTGATTCCCCAACACCCTGTTCTCACTAGGCTACTACCTTAATAAGTGATTCCCCAACACCCTGTTCTCACTAGGCTACTACTTTAATAAGTGATTCCCCAACACCCTGTTCTCACTAGGCTACTACCTTAATAAGTGATTCCCCAACACCCTGTTCTCACTAGGCTACTACCTTAATAAGTGATTCCCCAACACCCTGTTCTCACTAGGCTACTACCTTAATATGTGATTCTCCCAACACCCTGTTCTCACTAGGCTACTACCTTAATAAGTGATTCCCCAACACCCTGTTCTCACTAGGCTACTACCTTAATAAGTGATTCCCCAACACCCTGTTCTCACTAGGCTACTACCTTAATAAGTGATTCCCCAACACCCTGTTCTCACTAGGCTACTACCTTAATAAGTGATTCCCCAACACCCTGTTCTCACTAGGCTACTACCTTAATAAGTGATTCCCCAACACCCTGTTCTCACTAGGCTACTACCTTAATAAGTGATTCCCCAACACCCTGTTCTCACTAGGCTACTACCTTAATAAGTGATTCTCACAACACCCTGTTCTCACTAGGCTACTACCTTAATAAGTGATTCCCCAACACCCTGTTCTCACTAGGCTACTACCTTAATAAGTGATTCCCCAACACCCTGTTCTCACTAGGCTACTACCTTAATAAGTGATTCCCCAACACCCTGTTCTCACTAGGCTACTACCTTAATAAGTGATTCCCCAACACCCTGTTCTCACTAGGCTACTACCTTAATAAGTGATTCCCCAACACCCTGTTCTCACTAGGCTACTACCTTAATAAGTGATTCCCCAACACCCTGTTCTCACTAGGCTAATACTTTAATAAGTGATTCCCCAACACCCTGTTCTCACTAGGCTACTACCTTAATAAGTGATTCCCCAACACCCTGTTCTCACTAGGCTACTACCTTAATAAGTGATTCTCACAACACCCTGTTCTCACTAGGCTACTACCTTAATAAGTGATTCCCCAACACCCTGTTCTCACTAGGCTACTACCTTAATATGTGATTCTCCCAACACCCTGTTCTCACTAGGCTACTACCTTAATAAGTGATTCCCCAACACCCTGTTCTCACTAGGCTACTACCTTAATAAGTGATTCCCCAACACCCTGTTCTCACTAGGCTACTACCTTAATAAGTGATTCCCCAACACCCTGTTCTCACTAGGCTACTACCTTAATATGTGATTCTCCCAACACCCTGTTCTCACTAGGCTACTACCTTAATAAGTGATTCCCCAACACCCTGTTCTCACTAGGCTACTACCTTAATAAGTGATTCCCCAACACCCTGTTCTCACTAGGCTACTACTTTAATAAGTGATTCCCCAACACCCTGTTCTCACTAGGCTACTACCTTAATAAGTGATTCCCCAACACCCTGTTCTCACTAGGCTACTACCTTAATAAGTGATTCCCCAACACCCTGTTCTCACTAGGCTACTACCTTAATAAGTGATTCCCCAACACCCTGTTCTCACTAGGCTACTACCTTAATAAGTGATTCTCACAACACCCTGTTCTCACTAGGCTACTACCTTAATAAGTGATTCCCCAACACCCTGTTCTCACTAGGCTACTACTTTAATAAGTGATTCCCCAACACCCTGTTCTCACTAGGCTACTACCTTAATAAGTGATTCCCCAACACCCTGTTCTCACTAGGCTACTACCTTAATAAGTGATTCCCCAACACCCTGTTCTCACTAGGCTACTACCTTAATAAGTGATTCCCCAACACCCTGTTCTCACTAGGCTACTACCTTAATAAGTGATTCCCCAACACCCTGTTCTCACTAGGCTACTACCTTAATAAGTGATTCCCCAACACCCTGTTCTCACTAGGCTAATACTTTAATAAGTGATTCCCCAACACCCTGTTCTCACTAGGCTACTACCTTAATAAGTGATTCCCCAACACCCTGTTCTCACTAGGCTACTACCTTAATAAGTGATTCCCCAACACCCTGTTCTCACTAGGCTAATACTTTAATAAGTGATTCCCCAACACCCTGTTCTCACTAGGCTACTACCTTAATAAGTGATTCTCACAACACCCTGTTCTCACTAGGCTACTACCTTAATAAGTGATTCCCCAACACCCTGTTCTCACTAGGCTACTACCTTAATATGTGATTCTCCCAACACCCTGTTCTCACTAGGCTACTACCTTAATAAGTGATTCCCCAACACCCTGTTCTCACTAGGCTACTACCTTAATAAGTGATTCCCCAACACCCTGTTCTCACTAGGCTACTACCTTAATAAGTGATTCCCCAACACCCTGTTCTCACTAGGCTACTACTTTAATAAGTGATTCCCCAACACCCTGTTCTCACTAGGCTACTACCTTAATAAGTGATTCCCCAACACCCTGTTCTCACTAGGCTACTACCTTAATAAGTGATTCCCCAACACCCTGTTCTCACTAGGCTACTACCTTAATAAGTGATTCCCCAACACCCTGTTCTCACTAGGCTAATACTTTAATAAGTGATTCCCCAACACCCTGTTCTCACTAGGCTACTACCTTAATAAGTGATTCCCCAACACCCTGTTCTCACTAGGCTACTACCTTAATAAGTGATTCTCACAACACCCTGTTCTCACTAGGCTACTACCTTAATAAGTGATTCTCCCAACACCCTGTTCTCACTAGGCTACTACCTTAATAAGTGATTCCCCAACACCCTGTTCTCACTAGGCTACTACCTTAATAAGTGATTCTCACAACACCCTGTTCTCACTAGGCTACTACCTTAATAAGTGATTCTCCCAACACCCTGTTCTCACTAGGCTACTACCTTAATAAGTGATTCCCCAACACCCTGTTCTCACTAGGCTACTACCTTAATATGTGATTCTCCCAACACCCTGTTCTCACTAGGCTACTACCTTAATAAGTGATTCCAAAGTATACTACATCACAGAAAGTGCTGGGAATAGTGGCAAAGTGGTTGTCCAGCGCCGACTTCCGCCTGTGGTCCAACACGCAGTTGCACGAAGTGCAAAATATTTTGCCCCCACTGTCATGTAACACACGGGGAAACTGCTTTGTGTGGTTTTTTGCTTGTTGGCAAATTAGATTTATTTGCAGGCTTCATCATGGCTTATTCGCGAAGGTTTGCGGCTTTTCGATGATGTTCACGTTGTGTAATTCCGTCACTTCATAACGTTCCCATGGCAACGGGGGGTGTGTGGGTGGGGTTGTCTGCTCTTAAGTAATCGCAACATTTTCCAACTTCCTGCTAAGATATGTGCCTTTTTTGCGATGAAAATGCGGGGATTATGAAATCATGCAAGCCCTGCATATTTTTCGCGGAAATCAGCATTTTATGCGGCGAGATTGCGGAGTATTTGAAAAAATGCGACACCCGCATAAATATGCAGACTTTGGCTGATTTTGCATTGAATTCAGCTATCGCATTATCACGTTTTTCTGGAGGGATTGATAACAAGAATCTGAGCAGGTCTAAAAATAAATGAAATACAACCTCAGATAAACAACACATAACATATTACACCGGGTCATGATTTATTTTTACGAAAATAAAGCCAAAATAACACAATGCAAAGGCAGACGGACATTAGCAATGATTTTAGAAAAGATATTGTTCCTGCCCATAAATCTGGGAAGGGTTATAAGACCATTTCCAAACAATTTAAAGTTCAGCATTTTACATTGAGCAAGATAATTCAAAAGTGGAAAACATTTAAGACCATTGCCAATCTTCCCAGGAGTGGATAGTCGGCATCCAAACTCACACCAAGGTCAGACAGAGAAATTGGAAAAACCTAATAGTTATATTGGGGAGTTACATGTTAAATGTTTTATGCAAATACAATTAGAAAAAGACTGAACACGTATGGTTGTCAGGGAATTAGCTCTCAAGCTGACAGAGGACACAGCGCAGAGTAGTCTCCAACGTAAAGTACTTTTATTCACAGTCTGGCAAACAGGAACGATATCATGGCACCTTTAAACAATTGCAAAACAGAAGATCATTAAACAGAAACATAACAGAAGATCCAAATAATGTATCACCATATCCTAAAACAGGGCATAAGGTATCTTAAACCCACGCACTATACACACCCACAAACAAACCTTTAAACAATGCCCCGACACTGACAAACTGAACAGAAGCACCCTATATACATAGACTAACGATGACACATAAAAGAGGTGCAGGAAAAACTCAGGTGCTCAGAATGTCCTTGATTTCTCCCTCTCTCTGCTGGTCGGGGGAGTGCCGACTCCGGCATAGAGATGGACAGAGGGAGGGAACCAGGACAATGGTTTGTTTGGATGGATTGCCAGGAGAAAGCCTCTACTCGCTAAAAAACACATGGCAGCACGGATTGGTTATGCAAATTTGCATCTGAACAAACCACAAGACTTCTTGAGCAATGTCCTTTAGACAGACCAAAGTGGAGATGTTTGGCCATAATGGACATCGCCAAGTTTGGTGATTTTAACATGGTCTAATCAATATTGGTAGGCAGTGGCGGCCGCCACCCCTTAAGCCACAAAAAAAAAATTATGATAAAAACATCAGTATGTCAATATTTGTGTGTTTTAAATATGGAATGCACCCAGTAATATGTATAAAATATGATAGAAAATCATATTGTCAACCTTTCCTCTGCCCGTCTGAACGCCTCGTCACAGCTCTGGGGCGATAGAGAAGCCCCATGGATGCGGGTCTATGTATCAGTTAAGCCAATCAGCATTCTTAAATCGATTCCAAGAAGGTCGCTTATTTTATCGCCCCAAACTCGCCCCTGAAGCTGTATAGGGAAGCAGTATATGTGTGGCTTCTCTCGTAGTTGGTACACCAGCAGGCAGGAAGGCTGGGCTAGCTGGGTGCACTCATGCTAATGCTTTATTTTGCTTTCCGTGCTTTTTAAAACGACGGGGACAGATCCAGCATTGACAGGTATATATGCAGGGTTGCCAACTCTCACGCATCTGGCGTGAGTCTCCCGCTTTAAGCATCAATCTCACGCTTTCACGCACAAGCAAGAAATGTCACGCCAAAATCTAAATTCTTCCCTTTCAATCCGCAAATTTTCTGTTAATGACAGACTAGACTAGACCACATCGTATTACGTAACAGGAGAGGAGGTTAAAGCCCTCAGCTGTAACATATTCTGTCTACAACGTTCTCATTGCAATATTCTCTGATTGTTGATTCGCTGAAAACTTTGAACCTGATACGTCACCGGATACGTCAGTTGCGTGTGAAAAGTTCAGAGAGAATCATGGTTAGGAGCCCGACCCAACTGATGCGCGATTAAAAGTTTGCATGACAATTAAGGTAAGCAGATAATAAAATGGTGTGTCTTTTCACTACAGCCTTGCCTTAGCAGACTCTGTGTGCGGAGAGTTAAACTTTAGTTGCAAACGTTGTCTGACGTGCGTTATGTGGGCTGGCTAATTGCTTAATAAAAATAGGCTCATGGTAGAAATTACGTTTTGTTAGATGAGCTTGCTGAGCTATTTCAAAGATGGACATGGAGAGAAAAGTCAAGAGCTTCAGCAGGTAAGCTTGTCACCTAATTTATTATGTTCAGTTGTTGTTTTTTATAGCAAAAATACATATGTTACCTTAGGCTACCCTGTTCATTAAAATATGGACAGTGTGCCCTATACCTGATACCGCACCACAACTCAACACGTCTTACCAATCTTTGCACAGAAACATCTAAGCATGTAATTTATGAAGATGTATACTGTGTTATGATTAGGCTAGCATGGCATTTTAAAGCTGCAGGTTTTAATAGCCTACCTTTTAGATAGAGGAAAGAGTGGAGGAGAAGGATGAGGAGGATGAGGAGGTGGAGGTGCAGGAGCAGAAGGAAGATGCAAGCAAAGAGCATCCTTCTATCCAGTAGAAAAGAAAAGCAAAGTCAGGGGCCGCTGTGTACAACTCAAAATGTAGCAGTGCCTGGTGTAAAGAATGGCCTTTCATAAAACCAGGCACGACTGAATTTCACTTTTGGTGTGAAGTCTGCCGGCATGAGTTAGAGTGCAGGCACCAGGGCAGGGCAGATGTGCAGCGGCGTATCACCAGGGAGAACCACATCAAAAACAAAAAGTTCTTGACAGCACCAAAAGAATTGATAGATTTGTTTATTCGAAGGATGAAGAAATTAATCTGGACACTCAGGTGATAATTTGAATGCAATCTCTTAATGCGTGTGCTTTTTTATGCATATTCTACTACACATGTAAACTCATAATTGTTTTACAGGCTAGAAGGGCAGAGGTCAAAGTGGCAGTGACCCTGGTCAGCCACAACATCCCATTAGCTTTCACAGATCACCTTAGCCCGCTATTTAAAGAATGCTTTCCCGATTCTAAAATTGCCAAGAAATATGGTTCTGCAAGAACAAAAACATCAGCCATCATTCTATTATTATTTTGCCTAAATCAGGGTTTATACACAGTAAACAAGGACTGAAATATTTTTAAATTAGGGTTAGGTTCACCAAACATTTCCTCTGCACGCTCATGCGCGCGTTCTAGAATTTTACAGAGTCTCACTCCAGCCGGAGTCCCAAAGTTGGCAACCCTGTATATGTTGTTTTATATCAATTAATTGTTGCAGTTCTGGAGCACATTAACAATTAGTTACATTTACTTTGATCATAAAATACTGTATGCTATTCTTCCAGTCAAAGGTTTGAGTTCAGCCACTTGATATCCATTTCTATATTATACATCCTTTATACAGTGTAAGATTTTCCTATATATATATATATATATATATATATATATATATATATATGCAAATGAAAGGCTTGTGTTTGTGCAGTATGATGTTTATGTTTTTGTGTAAGGATGCCTCAACTTTTTAATATTGGCATTAAAAAATTACTGACTATTTCACTGAACCCTGCTGTCCTGCAGTTTGTGTTAAATTGTATTGCGATGGTAACAGAAACAAAAAGTATGGCACAGCCCCACCGAGAATATGTTTCACCAGCCGCCACTGTTGGTAGGATAAGCGTGCATGCCCATGGAAATGCCCATTCAACACATTTGTTCCAGCACAGGGCCTGAGATCACTTGAAGTCTCTGTTTGTTTTCTAACATTGGCTGCTGCAATGCGTTTTCTCAACATTAAATTTCACTTAAAAGTAAAATTGCAAACAAAATATATATTCCCAAATAAACAACACTCTATTCATCACAAGAACACACGCAAGAATATGCTGCATTGACCTCTTGGTTGGTGTAGAGATTGATGTCCTTTAGATATGCACATGGATCAATAACGGTGCTTTCTTCAGCATCCTTTTCTTCCCTCACTTCCTCATCTCCATTCTCATTCTTCACTGAACTGAGTATCTCTATATAGACTATCTCACATTCAGTAATGGGCGATGTGAAAGTACTCGGCCCCTGCCAACAGAGAGATACAAGCGGGAGACAAGCGTGAGATTGAACAAAGTACGCACATCATTTTCGTTAATGGATGTTGGCTATTAATTGGTTAGCATTTAGGAGACGCTATCCATTTTGACTTACAGCTGCGTCTGTGTGCATACATTTATTTGTCTTTATGTTACCAAGTACGAAAGTAACCATCAGTCACTTACATTGAGATGGTCCATACTGAAGTAAGATCCAGAGATGTGTTTGGGATCTGGGATTTGCGGTAGGAAGAGTTGTCTGAATCTGTTGGCCAACCATCTTGATTAATCATTATTTTTATTTTTGTCTTTAGCATAGAATTACTATATGTAAAAATAGGAAGAAACTTGCCTTTTTTGTTGGAAAGCAACTAACAGCAGGAAACAGGTTATTATAGTTAAAATAGTTCCAACATAAACATTAGCATTAATCCATGTATATTCCTTTGTTGAACAGGAATCTGTTGAAAAAAGTAATGTTAGCTTTTTTAAATGCAATTCTCTTCATTCTGAGACAGGGAAGGAAATATGGCCTCGTTGGAAAAATGCATTGGGGCATTAACTGAGAGGTTGCTAGTATAAAAACTAGAACTGCAAGGGTAAAATTGCACTCTAACATCGCTCTGTATTAGAATGCGTGCTAAAATTACTTACAGTGGATATAAAAAGTCTACACACCCCTGTCAGGTTTTTCTGATGTGAAAAATGTATAAAAAGATGAATCATGTCAGAACTTTTCCACCTATATAACTTGAAGAATTCAATCGAAAAACAAACTGAAATCTTTGAGGGGGAAAAATTAAAATCTTCTAATGTTCTGGTTGCATACGTGTGCACACTCTTAAACTAAAACTTTATTGAAGCAATTTTTGATTTTATTACAGCACACTTTTGGGTAGGAGTCTGTTAGCATCGCAAATCTTGACACTGCAATATTTGCCCACACTCTTTGCAAGAGCGCTTCAAATCTGTCAGATTGCGAGGACATCATCTGTGCACAGCCCTCTAGAGATCGCCCCACAGATGTTCCATTGGATTCAGGTCTGGGCTCTGGCTGGGCCATTCCAATACGTTAATACTGTTCATAATTCCCTCCACCCTGACTAAGTCCCCAGTTCAAGCTGAAGAAAAACATCCCAAAAGCAGGATGCTGCCACCACCATGTTTCATTGTGGATATAGTGTTCTTTGGGTGATGTGCAGTGTTGTTTTTGGGTCAAACATACCGTTTGACAAAAAGTTAAACCTTGGTTTCATCAGACAATAACACATTTGCCCATATGCTTTTGGGAGACATGATGTTTGTTTTTGCAAGCTTAAGTCGGGATTTTATGTTTTTCCATATATATGAAAAATATGGGAGATAGTTGTCACATGTAGCACACAGCCAGTACTTGCCAGAAATACATTCTGCTCATTTAATGTTGCTGCAGGCCACTTGGAAGCCTCCCTGACCAGTGTTCTTCTTGCCTTTTCATCAATTTTAGAGGGACGTTCAGTTCTTGGTAATGTCTCTGTTTTGCCATATTTTCTCCACTTGATGATGACTGTCTTCACTGTGTTCCATGGTTTATCTAATGCTCTGGATTTTTTTCTCTCCTGACTGATATCTTTCAACAATGAGATCCCTCTGATGCTTGGGAAGCTCTATGCTGACCATGGCTTTTGCTTTGAGACGCAACTAAGAAACATATCAGGAAAAGCTGACCTTTATTTGGATTAATCAGAGTCACTTTAAATTGTTATAGGGTGACATTGTGACACTTTCACATCACAAAAACCTACACACCAACCAGTGGTTTCATATCCACTGTAAGTCTAAAATGATTGGTGGGAGGAGAAGCAGAGAAAACTTCTACCTGTTACATTTCTCCAGTATGTGGATGGTGTCCAGGTGCTCCAGTTCTGTGGGTCATTTACCAAACATGTGTATCTCATCTGCACCCTAAATTCATAACCACTCTTTATGCCTGGCCTCACCAGGTACGAGAAATCCTTCAGTAATTGTTCCTATTAAAACACAGACACAACCACACAGAAAACAAATATAACATTGTTTATTATATATGGAATATATTTCTATATCATTGCAAAAGCAGGCAATCATATCAGTGTTTCTATATAACACAATGCTAGAAAAATGTGCAGGTTTATTTTACAATATTAATGCTTGACACGTGTGCACCTGTGACTGATGTTTAATGATAAATTGAGACAAAAGCTCTGAGATGCTTGTGTTTCTATGGTAGCAACCATTATGATTTCATTCACTGGTAATATAACACTAACATGTGTCTGAACTACTTTTTCTCTGTAGGAACTTATAAGAGCAACACATACCCCATACCTTCCATTCAATGCAATGGGTCTTGTACTGAAGTCTGCTCTCAAAACAATGTCCTGCTTTGCCCTTAGGTTTCCTCCAATTCACTTTGACACCTTCAGCACTTTCAGATATGTTCAATCTAATGTCGTCTGGATTGATAGCTGGAAAAGCAAGGTTGTAAGTCAATGTTACTGTTATCAAGGGAGATCTCTACCAATAAGCCACCGTTTGGGTCTATTCAGTAAGTTCCGTTATGCAAAGCAGGTTCGATCAACCATAATCTTTGTAAATAATTCGACTGGAAATTACACTAACATAAAGCAAAAGACTGTAATAAAGAACCCGTTAAGAGTGAATTGACAAAGACGTGAGTGTGTTTTGTTTTTCAGAGGGTTTATTGCAGTTTGTTTACAATGTGTCTTTGTGTTTGCAAAAAGTTTAGAATTTCAGAGGCAAGTCAAAAGAAAAAATATTTCAATTATGTCAGCACAGCTGTCACAAACTCTTTGGGTGTAGTGCAGATTAAGGCAGTCGCAGAGCAATAGTACGTTCGATGGGTTCAATTACACCACTTTCCAAATGATTATGCAAATTATATTTTACACTGATTTTCCTGCAAAGTACAGTCAGTATACTTTACATGTCACCAACCAGCTTAGGAACACTGGAGACCAGCTCAGGAAAGCAGGATACGGGGGCCGCTCAGGAATCCTGAAGATGGGGGCTGGTGCTGGCAGGTCCAGCCATGCCCTCCACCACCTCCCAGCCACCTCTGGGGGCTGGTCGCTCAACCCCACCGGGGACCTCTGTGTCCTAAAGGTTGGTGGCTGGTAGGGGTCGTGGCACGGCTGAAGCTGTTGCCCTGGCTGGAGCCCGATGGCCGTTGTCGCGGCATCAGGACTGCAGTCTTCCCTGAACACCCGTTGCGTGGGAGTAAGCCAGGCAAAGCATGTAATCACGTTCGGTTGGCGTTTTAATTACGCAAATTACAGTAACACGAAATAACACACACCATATAATGAAACAATAACCAACCCCGTGTACCAAGATCCAGTGACTTAAATACACACATAATCACCAAATCCCATTCAGCCGTGACTCTTTCATTAAACCAAATTCTAAACAGGTGCGACAGTATTCCCAGTGCTCAGATTAAACAAAAGTGCTCCAACACGCTCCTAGCCCACAAGATGTCCCTGGTGGACTAGGAATTGTGACAGTATATATGTTTTTGTATTTTATTATTACTGCCCCTATGTGAGAAGCAAACCAACAACCCTACTCTACCAACTGAGTTACACGAGACAAGACTATGGCTGGTTCTTACTCTAGCATAGAAGAGTGACACATAGCCAGGCAATTTGACTATGTGCCCAGTAGCCAAAATATTGCTGGATGAAAAGAGTAGGGAAGGTGAGACATCTGCCTTAGAGCATGACAGGTAACCTTATCACCAGGTGCCTAAGGGTGACATGTTCCTTAAATTCAATTTGAAAGTTAGCAGGCATGACATTTAGTTTAGTGTAAGTGTGCACTGAAATTGTATAGTCCGTTAATGGAGGTAGCTGTGCACCAATTACCTTTAGTTTAATCATAAAGGTAAAATTGTGTTATAGTTTGGAACCTTTCTACTGGATTTAAATTACATTTTAGTAAATTAAATTGAAATTGCATAGAATAAGTTCCTATGAAAATGTGGAGAATAATTGATTGGGAATTGCTCGTGTGCGCCATAGAGGATGGTCACTGGCAATGGCTCCGCATTCACTACGTAGTTTTGTGTTAATTACTTTTTTATAGGTTTTATTTTTGTTCATGCTACACTGTCGCTCATACAGTATGATCGACAAGCACTTTTGAACATTCGCTCATTACTGGAGTCTGACTTTTTCTCGACTTACCAAAGTACCTGCTGGAACTCCATGGTTCTGCCGCCGCTTTGTTTACTAACAAGTCGACGGAGGAGAAAGAAGAGAGGCAAACGTGGGGGAATACTCTGCAGATCCCGGACGAGATACCGTAATCCACCGTTAATGAGCATTTTACTGGCCAACGTTCTATCCCTGGACAATAACATGGACGAACTAGGCACACGGATTAACTTTCAGCCGGACATTGCAAACTGTTGCGTTTTCTGAGACCTGGGGTGTGTTCTCCGTACGTCGCTAACTCAGTTAGCCGGATTTGATTGTTGTCGATTTGGCATAATCCGGGTTAGTTCGGTTCTCCAAAGCTCATCCTGTACTTGTAGTCAACAGGTGCGTAAGCTTGAACCTGCTCCAGAGCAGGCTTATTTCATGTAAACACGATTAGATGGCTGCTTTATAGGCGGAGGTGACGTGGGAAGTCATTCACAGCCATGTCCTGTCCGTTTATATGAGAAGAACTTTTTCGAAATAATTCCGTATTTCGAGATAGACAAGACCCTTTATCTCAGAGCGAAACTCTACTGACATTTGTTATAACCGATACACCGATATAAATTAATTATGTAATTGACACTCTCACAGGAAAACCGATACATCTCAAGGCTTTAATAACGGCACAACCCGTTTGCATATTATAATATTATTTGCGAGTGGCTCGTTCCTTGACACTATTGGAGATGCGGAAAACGTGGGGAAAAGTGTGGTCATATTTTTACATTCCTACACAGTTTTGACTTTCACAAGTCAAAGCAATTTATCATTACTCAATGTTTAACAGTTGAAATTACTGTACCAGTCATCTGGATTCTAGGTCTACTTAATTTAATGCAGCAACAAATAACTTTACAGTTTGGTAAATTCATTTACTTATCTGTATTTTGGTATAGCATTTTGTATATTACTTATCCATTTACCCCCTCGGCATCTTAGTATAATTTATATTGTTCTATTCATATGTTTTATGTATGCACCTTCCTGCCAAAGTAAATTCCTTGTCTGTTAACACATTCATGGCGATTAAACACTTTTCTAATTCTGATTTCTGATTCTTGATTGCTGTTATTAACAGACGAACACATGCATTTACCTGTGTTTTTAAAGAGACTTAGGTGACCATGAACAATACAAGTATTAAAGACTACCATTAGTAGAATGTTCTTGTACTTTTACTTGTTCCCATGTTCTAGTCGGTCCATGAGTAATCCCCTAATATACGTGTGTGTGTTGGAGTTTTGTATGAATAAACGTGGGCAGAAATCGTATTTTACGCAGTGAGAATTGTGGAAGAAATGTACTGTCCTGTGGTGGCTCTTACATTTTAAAAAAATATTAAATTAAATTATGACATTATTAAAAAACAATACCGTAACAATTGATAGAACCCTAACATGATGACCACTAACACATTTAATTTGTCTGCTACGTTTTGCCAGCCCTCTCCTGGCTTGTGCAGACTTTGCGGTGTTCCCTTGCGTTTTAATCAAACATTCCGGTTTCGCATAACCTTCCATCAATATCTCTTGTTCTGATGTGGAGAAAAAGTGGGCCTGATCTTTGGCCATGATGAGTAGCCAATAGGAGTGTCGCCCGTCAAGGTTTCTACAATCGATACATATCGCCTTTTAAACAAACTTGTGTACGCGCATTTATCTCAGGTGACTCAGTCCAGCTATACTCATCGTAAACAGTAGGTGTGTTCGGAGAACCGAATTAGCCGGATGATGAGTAGCCGGATGATGTCATCTTGGATTTCTCATTTGATCTCGGATGTATTAAGCGACGTACGGAGAACGGACCTCTGGTTAAATCCTCTGACTTTGCCATTACTACTCCGGGCTTCACCATTACCAGCAGGACAGAATGTCGGATTCAGGCAAGCATGGAGGTGGAGGGGTATGTGTTACGGTTAACTCTCGCTGGGCTACGGATGTTACAATTATTTTATCTAAATGTAATCCGGACCTGGAACATTTAACTGTAAAAGTACGGCCTTTCTACCTCCCACGGGAATTCAGCTCAACCATTATAACAACGGTCTACATACCCCCGCAGGCGGATAAAACATGTGCGCTGGAAGAACTTTATGAAGTTATAAATGGACTTGAAAATGTCCACCCTGAGGCTGCTTTTATTGTTGTTGGAGATTTCAAATTCTTTCAGCACATTAACATTCCGACCCGGGGTGATCAGACTCTTGACCATTGTTATTCACTAATTAGGAACAGTTACAAACTCCTCCCCCGGCCTGCATTTGGAAAGTGTGACCACTCCTCCATTCTCCTACTACCTACCTATAGACAAAAGCAAACAGGAAAAACGTTTTTCAGGGCAGTTCATCGCTGGAGTGAGGAATCCATTGAAACCCTCTAAGACTGCTTTGAGACCACTGACTGGCAGATGTTCTGGGAGGCAGCAAATGGAGATATTGATGAACACACAGACTCCGTCTCAGCATATATCACCAAGTGCATCGATGATGTTGTCCCAAGGGTCAATGTCAGGACCATCCCCAACCAAAAGCCCTGGTTAAATGGCAATGTCCGTGCAAAGCTCAGAGCACAGTCGTCTGCCTTTAGCTCGTGGGACCCGGAGGCCTTGAGGAGATCCAGATACGACCTAAGGAGGGCCATCAGTGATGGGAAAAGGGATTGCAGGGATAAGTTGGAGTCCAACTACCACAGCTCTGACCCCAGCTGCATGTGGTGCAGCCTACGACACATCACTGATTACAAAGGAAGTAGTAGTAGTGATGCTTGTCCCGCCGCCTCTCTCCCTGCTGAGCTCAACACCTTCTATGCACGGTTTGAGGTGGCCAATACAATCCCTTCGACAAGGCTTGCTGAGAACCAGGATGTCTGCACTCTGTCTCTGGATACGGCTGATGTGAGGAGAGTTTTTAAAAAAGTCAACCCTCGGAAGTCACCAGATGACATTCCAGGCCGTGTTGTCAGGGGGTGTGCCAACCAACTAGCAGAGGTTTTCACCTCAATATTCAACCTCTCCCAAACTCACTCAACAGTCCCCTCCTGCTTCAAGCAGACCACCATTGTACCTGTACCGAAGAAACCTACCATCACCTGTCTGAATGACTACCGTCCTGTAGCACTGACCTCTCATCATGAAGTACTTCGAACGGCTGGTAAGAACCCACATCTGCTCCACCCTCCCTGTCACCTTAGACCCCCTTTAATTTGCATACCGCTCCAACAGATCTACGGATGATGCCATCGCCCTGACCACACACACAGCCCTCTCCCACCTGGAAAAAGCTAACACTTACGTGAGGATGCTGTTCGTGGACTACAGCTCAGCATTCAACACTATTGTGCCCGCCAAGCTCGTTCCCAAGCTCAGGACCCTGGGTCTCAACACCTCCCTGTGCAACTGGATCCTGGACTTTCTGACGGGCAGACCCCAGGTGGTGAGAATGGCTAATATTACATCCTCTGACCCTGAGCAATTATCGGAGCCCCGCAGGGTTGCGTACTCAGTCCCCTGCTGTACTACCTGTTTACGTATGACTGTGTGCCCACACACAGCCCCAACGTCATCTTCAAGATTGCTGACGATACCACCATTCTTGGTCTCATCTCCAACAATGATGAGACGAAATACAGAGAAGAGGTTAAAAACCTGGCTACATGGTGGCAAAACAACAATCTCTCTCTTAACGTTGGGAAAACTAAGGAGATGATCATCAACTTCAGGAAGCGGCAGGGGTGGAACATGCCCCCATACACATTGATGGAGCTGAAGTAGAGAGAGTACCTGTCTTCAAGTTCCTCTGTGTGTTCATCAGTGATGACCTCACATGATCCAGGCAAGCCGACTCGGCAGTGAAAACTGCCCAAAAACACCTGTACTTTCTGAGACTCAAGAAGTTCGGTATGTCAAAAAAACACTGAGCAACTTCTACAGGTGCACCAGAGAGTGTCCTGTCTGGCTGCATTACTGCTTGGTACGGGAGCTGCAGCGCTGCTGGCCGCAAGGCCCTACAGAGGGTGGTAAAGACAGCAGAGCGCATCATTGGCTGCCACCTCCCTTCTGTGCATAGCATCTACCAATCACAATGCCTCAGAAAAGCCAGGAATATCATTAAGGACAACAGCCACCCAGGCCATCGCTTGTTCACACTGCTCCCATCTGGTCGACGTTACCGCAGCACTGGTACACGCACTTCCAGACTAAAAAGACAGTTTTTACCCTCAGACCATTAGGCTCCTCAACCAGAATTGTACTTATCCATGTATCCACCACTGGCACCAGATCACTTTTATTACAGTGTTTAAGTATTTAAGGTTTGCATACTGTCCATATTCACTTCATTATGTATATCTTGTTACTAGTATATTCTGTATATTCACTACTGGTATTCACTACTGGCACTAGATCACTTTTATTACAGTATTTTAGTATTTAAGGTTTGCATACTGTCCATATTCTCACTCATTATGCATATTTTGTAGCTATGTATATTCTGTATATTGTTGTAAATTTTATTATTCTAACTACGTAGTTGTTGCCTATGGAGGACTATGAGTGCCATATTATGAAATATATAAATAAATAAATACATAAATATATAAATACTTAAATATATAAATACACATTGCATTTGGATGGTGTGATGTTGCATGCAGTTCAAATACAATAGACATTGCATTTGGATGGTGTGGAACTTGTTGAGCGTTCAAATGCAAAGGGGCGGGACTTAGCTTATTTCATTGAGCTGTTCTCATTGGACGGTGTGTTTTATCCTTGGAACACAGTGATTGGACACTTGAACGCAAACTAACAAATGAGAGCTGCCAATACAGTAGCACACAGACGGGTTTATGTATTTCCTTGTCCGCTATGTATCCAAAATGTGGCACTTTAAAAACAAGTTAACCAACAAATTTATATTGTTAGAAAGTGGCATGTTTTGATTTTTTTCTTTGCGTCAACCAGACTTCCAGCACCGAGCAATAGCTCAATACTAGGGACCTGGACAGTGGTTTACAGCCGTCTGAACACGTCCAAAATAATACTGAATTCGCCGTTACAATGTTTTTAGTGGCAGATAAAATACAGACACAAGGTGTTTAACAGAGTATGTTGGGCTAAGTGGAACAGGATGAAATAAAGACACACGACACAAGTCGCGTTCTCCACTTTCCGTTGTAATAGGTTGTAACATGTTTAAATACTCACTAGGCTACTTCCATCACCATTTGTTGATGGGCTTAAATGGAGCAAGCAGGCTTCTTCTAGGCATACAGCACCAGCAAGATGCTGAAATCGCTTTTTGCTTTCTATGCTCATCAGATGAGAGGTGTCAATCAAATAGCACACAAACAAGTTTCAGTGTTTCCTTGTGGTATGATCCAGTGTGTTCAAAGGTGATCACATGTGAACACCTCAATCTAAATGAAAGTCACACCTCCATGCTCCATATTGCATTTGGATTTCACAGATAAGCAAACAATAAAAAAATAAATATATAATTGAAAAATTAAATACATAATTAAATATATATACATGAAAAAATACTCATTGCATTTGCATTGTGTTAAGTTGCACGCAGTTCAAATGCAATACACTTTGCATTTGGATGGTGTGATATTGTATGTAGTTCAAATACAATAGACATTGCATTTGGATGGTGTAATATTGTGTGTAGTTCAAATACAATAGACATTGCATTTGGATGGTGTGATATTGTATGTAGTTCAAATACAATAGACATTGCATTTGGATGGTGTAATATTGTATGTAGTTCAAATACAATAGACATTGCATTTGGATGGTGTTATATTGTGTGCAGTTCAAATACAATGTACATTGCATTTGGATAGTGTGATATTGTATGTAGTTCAAATACAATAGATATTGCATTTGGATGGTGCAATATTGTGTGTAGTTCAAATGCAATAGACATTGCATTTGGATGGTGTGATATTGTATGTAGTTCAAATACAATAGACATTGCATTTGGATGGTGTTATATTGTGTGCAGTTCAAAAACAATATACATTGCATTTGGACGCTCAACAAGTTCCAGACCATCCAAATGCAATGTCTATTGTATTTGAACTACATGCAACATTACACCATCCAAATGCAATGTCTATTGTATTTGAACTACATACAACATTACACTATCCAAATGCAATATGGAGCATGGAGGTGTGGCTTTCATTTAGATTGAGGTGTTCACATGTGATCACCTTTGAACACACTGGATCATACCACAAGGAAACACTGAAACTTGTTTGTGTGCTATTTGATTGACACCTCTCATCTGATGAGCATAGAAAGCAAAAAGCGATTTCAGCATCTTGCTGGTGCTGTATGCCTAGAAGAAGCCTGCTTGCTCCATTTAAGCCCATCAACAAATGGTGATGGAAGTAGCCTAGTGAGTATTTAAACATGTTACAACCTATTACAACGGAAAGTGGAGAACGCGACTTGTGTCGTGTGTCTTTATTTCATTCTGTTCCACTTAGCCCAACATACTCTGTTAAACACCTCGTGTCTGTATTTTATCTGCCACTAAAAACATTGCCCCCTGCACCTCAGGGTTGGGTAAAATGCAGAGAACACATTTCAGTTGAAGGCATTCAGTTGTACAACTGACAATATTGGTCTATTCTATTCTAAAGGATTCTGGACTAAAAAATGTGTCTTACCTTCTGTATAGTATCTGCGGGCTTTGGAGTAGAGCGGCAGCATCAACAAGAGCCAAGTGAAGAGAGCACTGATACACATTGTGTAATACCCTAAAACATCTACCTACACATACCGAACACTGTTCTGTGAACATACACACACTACTGTCCCCCCTTCACCCTGCTGTCACTAATTCCTAACCCCTGTTTGGTACAGTGAATAAAACACATACGTTCACCTGTCCCATACAAGACACTGTACGCTACACTTGGATTCACTCAGACACAATTTAAGCCGCTGTAACTATCCTCCACCACATTGTGCATGTGAAGTATTAATGTGGTTTGGATGCTTGACTTCAATAGTAACACTGCATCTTGCGTCGTCATATGACATAATCTACACATGCTAGCAGTTTCCGCTTTCCTATCTCAACCCCCGGCCACCGTGCTGTCCCTGTGATGCCTTAGTGTAGATGAGTGTGTAGATGAGTGTGTAGATGAGTGTGTGGGGGAGACAGACATTAGAAACCTTCAGAGTTAATACAATTTGAATGAACTGTACAAGCCAGAAACACATGTTTCTAGTGGCTGACTCTAGTGGCTGACTCCAGCAGTCTTTAAGTCAAAGGTTTGCTCTGATCACAACACGAAAGACATAATACATACTGATTAATATGACACTTATTTCTGCCAACATTTTTGATTGCGATTACTACATATAATGGTTATAATGGTTATTATATTTATACTAGTAGTCAAGCATACATCCCTAAAAAGGTCATATGAATAAAATTGAATTCACTGCTCAATGTTATTATCTGAAGTACTTTTGAATTAGTACCACACTTTCCACATCAATAGCACCATACTCTGACACACATGGTGCTGAGTGAATAACAGCTATCTCCATCAGACAATCTTATCAACATCTCAATAGTTATAGTAATCAGAAGGTGCTATTGTCTGTACATTTCGTTTTCAAGCAGGAGACATTTTAACCCTAGTAGTTGATTCATTTGTTCAGTGTAGGGGTTTTCATGTCTGAGGCCAGGGGTGTCCCTTCATATAAAACAATTTTACACAGTCCATGCATCAAATATTGACAATGCACCCACTTTCAAGTTGAAGTATAAATTCAGCTTTATAAACACAAATGACTAGAATAACAGGAAACCAATAAAAATACAGGGGGGAGATTGTACAATAGAAAATAACTAGTGGCACTGCCTTACCCAAACAAATTAAAGATGACAAAAACCATTTCCTGCTTTTTATTGGCAAACCACATCGAGGCATAACAATGAGCTGTTTCATAATCTCTTGCTTTCAGTTGCAGGCTTTCTAACTAAACTTTTAAAAGTACATTAAACAAAATTACAATATGCTACTTATCCTTGTTTGCTAAATAATTATCCCGATTCCCTCCACTAATGTGCACAGCCTCCTCACTGTTTGGGTGGTGCTCTTTTGCTTGCAAGCCTCCCCTATTCCTTCAAAAATCACAATGCCTTTGTCTTTAAGGAGAACAATATTTTTTTCAACAGACTAAAAACAAAAAAAAAGTCTGTCCGCAGTTGAAACTGTAACAGATAGTCTGGCTTTTGATGGCGGTTTAAAAACATTTTTAAACCATAGCGATAAAATACGATAATATTGTACTTAACGTTTTTCTTTTCCTATAGTCGCAGGAATATTATTAGCATCGTTTTTGACCCATAGTAATCCATAATAATCCTTATTCAGTCAAGAATAGAAGTTTTCAGCATTCAAGAAGCGTTGTTTTCGCTCAAAATTGAGTTTTTGAAAAACTGATGTCGAAATCGAAGGTGAATGGCTAATCTCCAAGTCGATTTCTCAGTCGCCTGGCATGTGATGTGTCCATTTGGGAGGGGTTGGTTCACTCACTCGGAGGAACGGAGCAGAAAGGACAACTCTCACTAAAATGACTGTATCTCAGTGAATAAACAAGCTAGAGACTTTGAACAAATTCTGGCATAAGAGTCTGAGACATACATTTTCAAAGTCACTGAAAAAAAAGTATGTTGAGTTTTAGCTAATGCCAGATATTATGTGTTACATTATCCTTAATTAATTGAACATTTCCACAAAATTCAGACTGTTTTCTTTTAAATGACCTTTACCAAATATTCCTACTGTAATGAATGGCCTCTTACAGGCAATCAGAACTCGAACACAAACGCAGGGATGCAGTATAAGGCTCTTTAATTATCGTATCACAGACAGGACAGTCACTGGAGCTCTAGAACTGGGAATACTTAACAGAAACAGAAACACAAAACCAAAACGTCAAACCAAGGAGTATACTCAAAACTGGAATACCACAAACTAAAACACAAGAACTCATGGACTAGATAACCGAACTAAACACAAACGGACTAACAAACAGGACACAGTATGAAACACACAAGGACTCTAAAACAGGACTGACAGTGAATGAAACCACAAGGACTACTAAACCGGTTACAGGAAACTAGAAACAAAGACAGGACTCCTAAAACATAGACACAGACTATGAACCACAACCAGACCAACCCAACAAATACACAGACTGACAGGAATACAGTATAAGAACAAAACCTCCATACAAACGCACAGACTCAAGACAAACAAACCAACATACCTTAACAATGCCCCGACACTGAGGAACAGACAACACCCGACTTAAATACATGAACTGATCAACAGACAGAGAACAGGTGACAAGACAACCCACAGGTGAATACAATTAATCCATGCTAAGATTTCAGTGGAAGCGCTTGGATCCTCCAAAGGTGGGGTAGGGGTACTGGCCAAACCTCCGAACCTTACACCTACATGGTTCTGTTTCAGAGCAATATCCATTTAGATTGGGGTGGGTCATTTCAGGCGGAAATTGAGATTTTGGGCCCTGTCAAGAACAGGTTAACTACCTTTTATAGCAACTAACAGGGAGTAGACAACACAAGTACATGTCTTTGTAACTGCACCACCCATGCTATATATTAAATGTGTTTAAAAGGATATTAGAATGTTAAATAACACCCAGCTTTTCTGACTCAAAAATAAAGTCACACATAGTGGCTCGCAAGTTGTATCTACTTCTCATCAAATAGTTCTGTGAACATCTCAACTTAGCCAGAAAGCAACATTACCAAGAATCTGTCCACAGCATTAGAATAAAGAGATGGGGAAAACCTAAATGATCGCTATCTCCCTGTACGGTGATCCGGTGTGTATATATAAATATAGCTATTTATCAGAAAATGTCAATGTGGTCTGGAAATTTAGTTTCCATGCAAGTGACATTTCACCTATGTATAATTCCTTCATAGGTCGAGTGCTTGGTAATACAATTTAATTGGGGAAAAATTATTCAAATAAAGACAGAACCGCCTTTTGTTCCAGCTAAGCTCTAACACACCTGTCTCAAATAATCAACTACTCACATACAGAACAGGTCAACGTGGGGATGGAAAGGAAAGGGAATAGTCGAAGGGAGAAACCGGAGAGGATTGCCAAAGTCTTTTGAATCCTCTCCTCCGACGGCTCGAGTCCTCTGGGAAGCGATTGGAGCCGATGGAGAGTGCAAGGTAGGACGGGCCCTGTCAGGAACAAAGATCCAGATTCACATGATATGTTTAGCTAAAAGGGTGAAAGAAAAAATGAATCAAAGCCTTGGCGGGATCAAAGACAGAGCAACAATGAAGTCAAGTCGATTGCCGTGGGACGGCAGGAGATGCATATCATTTATACGTTGTTCTCCGTCTCCACGTCTGTTGTGAGGAGAATTGATCGCTATTGTTTCGCGAAGTGTAGAGTCGAAATCATAGGGGGGTTGAGAGCGGGGGTCAGTGTTTCACAGCTAGAGAGAAAGAGCTACGTTGTCAGTATTAAGAGCAGAATATTTATGTTCATGCCTGAGGGTCACACAACAGCAACGCTCTTACCTCAGAACTAAGACAACAAAAACAGATTCACAGATGCACTTGTCGTGGCCGACAAATATCTTATCAGCACCAAACGTATAGGGTGAGTTGTGTCTGTTTGTTTTGAGGCACAAGTGACACAGGGTGTCATTTAGAAAATACATTCATAACGTGTTAAGACTTGGTAAACAAACAAATGAATTTTCATCCGTCTGTAGATTTTAAAAGCACAGTGTTGTTTCCTATTGTTTTACTTTTTTGAGATCAAGATAGTAACATTGTCATGGGAACAGTGCCAGTGTGGCAACACGTGTTCAGTGTAATATTTCCACAAGTGTCAACCACATCCCAGACCACAGGTTCCTAAATGCAGTAGGAGTTCAGTAGAAAGTGCAGAGGTTCTGAATCATATGCCAAAAGCAAAAAAAAACTCCTACTGTTTCCTGTGATTCAGTACCTGGTAAAGATTATTTCTATTAAATATCCTGAACGACAATGATATTAGTGATTCTTAAGTTATATTAGTAATGCAGTTTCTATGTTAATGTAAACAATATAAACTTTCTGGATATATTTTAATGTGTGATTAAGACACATCTCTATAAACCCCATCTAGCTTTCGGGACTCCAGGGTAGCAATATGTGGTCGAAATGTATACCTTGATTTGACAAGTTTCATTCATTTCAGTCCTTATGCAGGTCCTTGAAAATTGATTAGCCAGATTGACGGGACAGGTAGTCAGAGAGGGATGCCTATTGAAATCCCACTGTAACAATCCTTGGAATAAGTTGTGTTAATTCATGCCAATTGTGGTTGAAAGCCAGAGGGGTACTCTCTTCCAAGCAGAGGGGTACTTCCTTACAAGCATGGTAGATCCAAATAAGTTCATGGGGTTGTGAGAACAGTGTGAAAAGAAGCAAAACAGCTTGGCGTGACATGATGGAGTTTGCTGGAATGTGTCAAGACCATAATCACAAAATGGATATCACAAAATTGCGTTCTAAATTGGATACATTTTAAGGGGGAAAGCCATTTAAACGTCTGGAGAGATTAACCAATTAATATACCCTATATAAAATGTACCCTTTTTTAATTCACTGTACTGTGAAAGCAACAGCGATACGTCAATCCACAAAGCAGCAAGCTATAACATCGGTAATTAAATTGAAAGAAGAAAAATAAATTTGTCCAAAAAATGCTCTGCAGAAAAAGCTTGTTTGATTAATGTAACAGAGAACATCGCAATGTAATGTCGCGTTGGAGTATGTGTTTCAAAATAAAACCCAGTATGTCTGCTGGCTAAGATTGCCCCTGTGAGAGATCCTATAATAAAAGCCCTGTCACCAACCATTTCAGCACAAATACCACCGGAAAGTCCCCTCCCCTGCTTTAGCTCCTAAGACACCACATTTGTCTTAGACGAGAAAAGTGAAGAGGAAATCTCTATTTGACTGTTGACCAGGATGACATTTCGAAATACAATTCTAACTAATGAGATAACATCATTATGAACACATAATTATCTCCATTTGATTTTTGTTTTACCCTAGCTTCTATGTTAATATTGTTATTCCCCGTTTTGCAACCCTTACATGGCCATGCTCGTTACAGAAACACTACAATTAGTTTAGAAGAGCAGAAGTTCAAGACGTGTCCTTTAATATAAGATGTTATTTTGTCAGGACATCCAATCCTTGATTATGGCTTTGTCTCATTGCAGCAACTTGCACAGCAGGTGCTAGATATTCAAAATACGTCCTCCTCCAAGCATGTCTTCCAAGCTTCCTCCAAAATATTATTGCTCAAACCGGAAGGTACGCGCTTGCAAGCTTATCTTCACAAAGTTGTACATTCAGTTTGTGTTCGCGAGCAATTATTCACATGCTTGTAAAATTAGGTTCAAACACTTTTTCATAGTTGCAGTTTGGTAATTAAACATTTGGCAGTTGGTAATTTCTCACATAGATTATCCTTCACTTCTCAGAGCAAGAAAAGAACGAAGATAATGAAGAAAGTTCTTTGCTTCAGGCCATTTTGAACCTGTTATCAAAGCCAAAAACGCTGAAGCTCCAGATACTGAACTAGTCTGAAGAAGGACATTGCTTCTTTCATCAGTTCAACAGTTATCAGTGGTGCTAACATATTGGCATAAGGGGTTTCTGATGATCACTCAGCCTTATAAAATAATAAACAATAGCAAACACAACGTGTCATTGGAACACATGAGTGCTGGCTGCTGATGGGACTTTGTACGTCTGTAGATTTTCCATTGATAATCATCTGTTTCCTGTCACAATAGTCATTAACCACATTAACATTGTCTGCACTGTATTTCTGATGAATTTTACGTCATTGTAATGAACGAAGAATGTGCTTTTCCTTCAAAAACAAAGCCATTTCTAAATGACCCCAAACGTTTCAACAGTAGTGTATGTATTCAGTGTGTAGAGGTCGCGTCCTCTTTGAAGTTGTTTAGCACAGTTGGTGGAGTGTCTAGACTATGCTGACTACATCAAACCACCCCCCAAATGTGAACTAAATAGCAGCACACTTCCGCCGCCAAAACACTGCTGTACCCCCAGCATGTACGTTGACTGTAAATATGTACGATAACTGAAAGTTTATTATGTAATCATAGCTAACATTGCAAAATATGCCAGCCACCCATGTATTCTGTCTTATATACTGATGGGACAGAACGTTATGACCACTCACAGACGAATGAAAAATGCAATCGTCTCCCAATAGGGGCACTTGTCAAGGTATATGGGGAGCAAACAATAAGTTCTCATTTTCAATGTTTGGGAGAAATGAGCTGGATTAAAAATCTAAACGACTTCCACAAGGGGCAAATTGTTATGCACAGACGACTGGGTCAAAGCATCTCCAAACAGCTAGGCTTGTGGGCTGCTCCTATACAGCACTCGTGGATATCTGCCGACAGATGTAATGGGGAGGACAAACCAGCACAGAGGGAGGGTGCCCAAGGCCCATCAATGCGTGAGGGCAATGTAGGCTATTCTGTCTGCTCCGAATCAACTGAATGACTTCTGTGGCACAGGTCACAGAAAATGTGAATGATGGTTATGAGAGGAATGCCTGGGCCTTTTGCGTGTGCGCCGTTTTCCTGGGGAAAAACAGCTGCATGATGCATTGTGGGAAGATGACGAGCCGGTAGAGGGAATGTGATGCTCTGGGTGATATTCTGCTGGCAAACACCGGGTCTGTACATTCATAAGGATGTCCACTTGAGAGCTGTGGCCACTTTAAGCAGGATAGGATAATGCACCTTGGCCACACTGCACAAGTTGTTAAGAAATTGTTTGAGGAACATGATGAAGATTTTAACTGAAAATTAGTGAATGTTTTTTCCTTTCTTTAGTGTATGCCAAATATTTTTTTTACTACAAACATTTGAGCTGAGCACTCATCACTCTCTTTTTATAAGTAAACTTGGGGTCAGTACAAATTTGTATGCAATTTTTTATTTAAATTACTCTAGAGAAGAAAATCTTCTACGTCAATGAACTGTGACATAGAGGATTTGGTTGTAAAAACTAGCCTATATCCTCTTAAACCTGTCAATATATATTTATAGTACACACAGTTGTTTCCTACTGGAAATTCCCAAACAGCTGGTCTTCATCCTTATTTCAAACAATACCTCCGGTTATTTTTCTTCTATCCTTGATACAAATCAATGACACTGTACCCAATTTGAACATTGTACAAATCAAAATGATAGTTGAAGAGGTAACTAGCATTTGATGTATTCTTTATTCTTTGTTGGCTAAAGTAGTGACCTGTTCCAAATTTGTGAGTGATCCCATGGTGTGTAAAAGAACACATGCATACTCTTCTTTACATATTACTATGGAAATGTTTGACTTGCTATTATTATATATTTCTATATTACATCTGACTGTTAATAAATTATAAAACATACCTGATTTGAGCACTTAGATGGCCAATCTAAAACTCAATATATAAAGCACCATCTTTCTATCAGAAGTTTTGCACAAAAATATGTATATATGTTTATAAATATTAATGTATTGGGGTAGCTTCACCTTTACTCACAAGTTAGTCTCATCTGTATATCAGTGACAGTAGAATATGCTCCAGCATGATGTAGTACAGTTTGCTATTGTGGAATTTGCGATCACATGATTAAGTCAAGTAGCTTGGTTCCGCCAATTAAATTGAAAGTCCTGAACAATTAACCTCATTAAAATGACAGAGGTATTGAATAATTATTCAAATACTACAAATCCTCTAAAATATCACTTACCAGTTGTCATTGAGTGTGTGCCTAGCCTGAAAACTCAAAAGAGCAAGCAACAAAAGTGAATGTCACAGTGGCTAGGACAATTTCCCTAGACAGCAACCAGAGTTGGCCAGTCATCTGCAATCAATCTCGTCATCTTAATGACTTTTGTATATACATTTTTTTCTATAATGACATTTTTGGAGTTGGTCACTAAAGGAACTGAAACTTAAAGGGATAGTCCCTAACCCGGTCTCACGGGGTAGACATAACATAGGCCTACATACCTCTGGGACACTAACTGTGCATATCATTGAGACAAGCCAGCAGCAGAATTCAGGGTGCTGTTTTCCTGGTGAACACTGCCATCATGTGGGTAAAGTGTGTGGTGCACCAAATGCCTCTACTAGGCAACACATTAAGTGCTGTAGTTTTGACTTTAGGTACCGGTATACAACTGATCCAAATTTTAGGGGTCACTTAAAAATGTTTTGTTTGTTTGTTTTTGACCATTGAAATAACATTAAATTGGTCAGAAACACAGTGTAAGGGACTATTGTACTAGGATTTTGAATAGACTACACACAGGCGTATAGAAGTCCATTATCAGCAACCATCAGTTGTTTTTTTTATTTTAAAAGGTCAATCATTAGAAAAATCTTTAGAAAGATATTTTGCAATTATGTTGGCAGAGTTGTGCTGATTTAAGAATCAGCTAAACTGGCCTTTTTTAGACTAGTTGAGTATCTGAAACATCAGCAATTGTGAGCTAGATTACAGTCTCAAATTGGCCAGAACTTTCTTCTGAAATTTGTCAGTCTATTCTTGTCTGAGAAATGACGGCTAATCCATTCAAGAAATTGCTAATGACCTGAAGATCTCTTACAACGTTGTTTACTTCTCCCTCCATAGAACAGTGCCAGCTGTCTCTAACCAGAACACAATGAGGAGTGGGAGGCCCCAGTGCACAACAACAAGCGGACAAATACATTAGAATGTCTAGTTTGAGAAACAGACACCACACACGTCCTCAACAGGCATCTTTCATAAGTAATATTTCCAAAACACCAGTGTAAATGTCAACAGCAATCTAGTGACTCCGGGAAGCTGGCCTTCCCCCAACAAAAATTCCATATCTTAGATTGGCCAATGAGAACAGACACTGAACAGAGTTAATTTAGCTTCAAAATAATTTTTAAGTGATCCAAAATGAGTGTATATAATTTCCAATATTTTCCATTCGATTTTTATTGTAATGGAGAACGTAATAAACAAACTGAGGCACCATTATTAAAAAAAAGCAAAATAAACTGTTTAATCTGCATATCTAATGTGTTTCTGTCAGCAGCTGATGTGTGATGCTTGCGTCCCATAATCCCCTGTAGTTTATAAACGTAGTGAGTTATCCCCACATACAAACATATGGGAGTAGTTGTGAATATCCTGCTATCTACAAGCAGCAGATGTTAATGACTTGCAGGTGGAATATCCATGCTTCTTGTCAAAGCTTCATTTGAAGGAAATGACTGCATATTTATCTAACACATACAGTACAGTTGTGTTGGACAAGCGACCAAGATCACATTACAGAAGATTGCTCCAGGGTTTTCTACTATTTTCCTTAATTACTATCAGCCTTTGATCTCCGGTAAGGTTGATTGACTTGAATGGTTTTCATTTCTAAGTTCTGCGTATTGACGCTGGTAAACAAAAAGACATTTGAGGCTGAGTGGGAGCAGCTGGTATGGTGAAGGAGAATGCTTGCAGTTTGAAGGCAAAACTCATGCATCTGTAAATCTTACTGCAAATGCAGTGGCTTTACATTTGGTTGTAGGATCTTCTAAGCATAATGATTCCACCTTATGAGAACATCATGTCTTCTTCTGAGGAGGATTAAGCATTCAGACACCTTTTCTCTGTTGGTAAAAGTCACAATATTATTATTATTATTTGATTGATTGTTGGTCTTGTTTTTTAATCTTAATCTTTAATCTTGGCTGTAGGAAAACATGTGATGCTGTAGCCTTCTCCCATTGGTGGGCTGAACTTTTTGCAGGATAGGAAATGTTTGCTGGATCTTCAAGATGTTTGAGGCTGTTGAAGCTCAAATTTGAGACCGTTGTAAAATGTAGGCTAGTGACTATTTCAAAAGCACACACAACCAGGTAAAAACAAGAGAGATTTTGGGGGTCAGAGACCAGTTTACAGGTAGTTATTGGGTTAATGTCAATTTACATGACCATAAGAAAATCTATAAGAACACTTCTTCATTCACAACAATTATGACCAAGAATGACTAATAAAATCAGGGAAATTGTTTCCTCCCGAAAATGGAAAGAGCTTGTCTGCGCTTGTGGTGTTAAATGTTTTATGACAAAGGGGCAGCGGAGCAAAATGCACAACTGTTATTGTCCTCAGAATATTTTAAACACAATAATACAATTTCTGATGGTATGTTAAAGAGGTCTAGTGTGAATAAAGTGCCTGTGACACAGGCCTTAACACAGCCTTGTAATCAAACACGTCAGTTTCTGTCAGAGTATCTGTAAGTTACCTGGCTAACTGAACAAATATGATTATGGTTGCTACTTCCATAATCACATTTAATCCTGAATGATGAGAAGGTGCAATGTGTTCAAGGTAGAACGCTGTCACTCACCATTAAAAGCATTAATCATGTTTGTCTAAATACTTTCAGTCTCCTAGAATCCTAATCAATTTAAGATGACAGTCTTCACTTTAACCTCGTCGACATCATATACGTAATTTTAATCCAAAATTATTTGTAGGCTTTACAGATATTTTTTGGATTCATATTTTTTTATATTTATTTTGCTTTTAGCAAACACAAGAGAAAGCTAAATGTCTAGGCTTTAAGCAAGAACATGATTTTGTCTGCGACATAACATTTGGCTGTCAACAAGCACATCATTTATTTTAATTCAGGAAATGATTAGGCATACTTTTATTGAATTCTTACCAGCCTTCAGATTGTTGTCAGTGTGAGACCACAGCATTCCAAATGTATGGTCTAATAATGCACTCAGAATGTGTGTCCATATCACAACACACACCTTTTAGATGCAACTTAAAAACCCTTCCTCAGTCTCTTCCCATCACCAACAATTACAAATCTGGATAATAAATATATACTTGAAACCACCAACAGCCCTATCTAAAAGAGACAGAAAAACAGCGATGTATAATGACTCTTATTACCAATCTAAAGGTAACACTTATGAGATCTAATTGAAATAATAATGGAGATAGAATTTCAATGTCACAAGGGATAAAACAAAAAAAAAGCTATTTTGCGTAGATTTTTGTCTGTGCTGCTATTCATCTCAAAGCTGGCATACAAAAAACATGTCTGTAAAGAATTAGACATGTCACATATTTTCATGTTGCTGAGAGCCTATATGAAATAAGAATCAGCATCCTACACTTTTCCAATCCCAAAATTGACAACATAAAACTCCCAATTCCCTTTCCTGCTAAAAAAAGCAAGGTCTCTTATCACTTCAAAGGAAATCGGAGAGGCATGAAAAAAGTGTGGTTCAATGATGCCATCTTCAGGATAACTTTGGACATAGCAAAACCTAACACGAATGGCCAAACTGCCAAACAAAAATGTATGGACACATTGTATCTCAATTTCAGAGGACATTAAACAGTTAAAACTATTAATTGCAAATAACAACTTTGACAGGAGCACCCTGTATAAAAACGACAATGCAGAAAAACTATTCAAAGGACCAAAAAGAGAAACTATGCAGTGCCTTAAAATGGAAAACAGTCCGATAACCTGGTGAAGTCTTTCTTAAATCTCTAAATATGCAGTATCTTAGAACTTGATTGAATACTGAACACAAAAGACTGGGTTCGACTTGATGCCTAGATGATTCATGAGTTAATAATTTGTTAAAGTTAAATCTGTTGCCAATTGGCAGTGAGGATTTTATTTTAGTTAGTCAGTTTCTTAAACTCGTCGTAAAGGACCAATACTCCGCCTATCCCTCGCACATTGAAGAGAACTCTTTAAAAGAAGGCTTTTGGTACCTCATCTCGGGCAATATTCCTCCAGCAAGTGCCAGTGCATAATGTCAGCTGAAAACATACACAAATTATGGTTTGCTATTGACTAAAAATGCTTTTCACTGAGGCTATTGAATATTAGGAGGAGAAATTAGTTAATTTCTTCTTAATTAAGAAATCAAACAGCACATTGGATTAACACCCTAAATAAAAACAAGTACATAATGGTATAATGTTTTCTTTTTTATCTCCCCACTGTCCAATTTGCAGATCCAGGTATAACCAAGAGGGTAAAAAACAAAGCATGTCTGCTGCTGCCGTTCTGCTATATTGGACATCTATGTTTACGAAGGAACATCAATTATCAATAATGAAAGAAGTATCTTTGTAGATATGAAAATTACAAAAAAAAAACTCATGTCACTCAAGTCACAGACATTCGCACGTCACTCCCACAGTGGGAAACGGTTAAAAGATTAAATTGTTTAAAGAGGGCAAAACTGTGTGTCTTTACGATAACAATACTTTATTACACAAAGGAGAGGTAAGAAATATTGCATAGTAACATGCTATGCAATATGAATGGAATTCTGTGATTTCTGCAGAATTTATATGTCAATTAACCTGAGCTAGCCCATTGCTGCCACTGGGGTGCGCATAGGTCACTCGCGCACCATACTGGTCACCTCACTTAATTGCCAGTTTCTTCCTTCAATTACAAGCGATTTCTATCAAACAAGCTAGGTTGATTCCTAAGCGTTAGGCCAATGCTTTGAAATGCAAACAGCGTATCTGAGTTTCAGGAGTTTGCCAAAGAGAGTTTGCATAAAGGTAGCTTTGTTTGCCCCTTGCCTTGCTGGCTGGGAGTTACGCATGTCTTGAAAGTAATGTCACTATGTGATACGAAAAATAATACAAAAAGTTGCTACTAAAATCTACTTCGGAAATCAAGTACAAAGTTCGTATATATTGTTTTAAGATATACGTGACTTAACGCAACAATGTTTGTCTAACTTTGTCGCTGTCACGACCATTATATACCAAAATAGCATTGTGTATCAGCATCACTTCCTGTAATGTTTGCATATTGATAATATGATACATTTTTTGTCCCATGATACATTTGTGATTGATAAAGATATATCATATTAATTGATATAAAGAAGTTATATAGTTTGTCAATTAATAGTTATAATAAGGATAGATGGATAGGTTACTGAAGACGCTATACCATTAGCATATTAGCCATTTGACCAAGGGATGACTGATCAGAGTGAATGATAACAATGTGCTGTTTTATCCCATGAACTCCTAATGTCTAGTGTCTCTGCCCACTCATCATCCATTGTGATGTCACCAGCTGGCAGTGGTAGACTGACAAAGCTATGTGTCTAGATTTCTTCTCTGTCACTCACACATGATGTCCAAAGCTTATGACAAATGCATGTCTGGTTGATACTAGCTCATACACAGAAATACATAAACACACACACACTCACATTGGTACCTCAAACAAATTGTGGTCTCACAACATATGCAAGTTCTGTGTAAATGTATTACTCAACTTGGTGTTGTTTGTATTAATGTTATATCAGTGTTGGTTGCTTACTTAGCTTTTATTGTATATACCGGTAGTTGTGTGATGTGGATCATTGTGATACGTACCCCCTAGGGAGGGGGACCATAACACCCTGTTGTACTGTTGCACTGGTATGTGGAGAGCAAGGAAGAGGACAGGTGAGGGCAAACAGACACCATGAGTACAGTGTTCCACAAATATGTATTTATAAACACATAGTAATGTGGGGAAAGGGGGCTGAACGGGACCAAAGCAATTAAATCATAAGTAAAGAGTCCCTCACTTGTCTTATCTGTAGTACACCATCTACTCTCCCTACCTACTCAAACATATAGAAGATGGTCCACCCAGACTCTTACCTAGGGTGTACAGACAAGTCAACTGTGTAATCCCATGCAAGCCCATGGGCAGCTTGCCTATTCACACTCCCTTTGTGCAATCCCCTTCCCCCAGAGAACAATCCCACAGGCATGTTTGGAAAGCACAATCAAACACACACAGGTAAAGTGTTATCAGAGTCCACAGACCAAGATGTTAGAAAGTTTCACTCTTCCTGACCGTGAACTGCCATATTCATGTAAATCACCAGAAGAACATATAAGAAATGTATCACATACATCCCAAAAGAAACTGAGAAATATAGTGGCTGTTCCCACAAAGTTCAACATTTATATTAAAAGAGCCACTTGGAAAACAATTTGTCCGGAAAAAGGAAGAACCAAACGCCGAAGAACCAAACTACCTTCTTTAGGCAGTCCACCAGACCGGTAAATTCCCTGGTCAGACCCACAGTTGGTCTTTGGGCACCTGGTGCTACGGGTACAATGTCTTCTTTCCAGGAAAACCTTTGTGGGCAAGCATTGATGCACAAGCAATATCCTTATGGGAATTCAATAAGAAGACATGATTTACATTTTTCCACACAGTAATTGCTTGGTTCTCAGTAAGGACCCCAACCGGGGTTAGTGAAGTGATCTCTGGATATAACAACTTTTAAATAATTGTGCGCTGAATATTTCTAGGAGAGACGTTTCTAACCGTGACTTTTTGTAAACCCTTCAGGATTTTGATGTGCATGTCTGGTCTTTTTTCTGCATGGGGAACATTTAATGGAACCCTTAGGCCCCAAGCTCTGAAAATATCATGACCTACCCAAAGATGTGCATAGAAGGCCACAAACTGTCTTTGTCTTTTGTAAGGCAATCATTTAATATAGGCGTAATAAAATGTTATTCAAGTTTCGCTCCTATTTCAGTTAGTGCCTTCCCTCCTTTCTCAAGGGGTCTATATAAGATTTCACGATTTTTCTTTTTGCGTACCCCACAAAAATCGGAAGATTAATTTTCGCACAGTTAGTAGAAATGTTCTGGGGGCTGGGAAGGTGGATGCCAGAAAAGTTAGGGAGGCTATTACCTCAGCCTTAATGACAAGAACCTTCCCTGTAAATGAGAGATTCCCACTTTGAGAGTTTCCATTTTATTTTAGGACGCCTGGACTCCCAGTTAACTGTAAACATATATTTTCCTACATAAACTCCCAGGACCTTCATTCTGTCTTTCCTCATTACCAATCTCAGGTCATGCTTAGGTTCGGTCCAATTCAGGTAAATGATTTCACTCTTAGCTTGGTTCATTTTTGCCCCTGCAGCAAGGGAAAACTCTGCACCATTTCAAAGTTTGTTCTAACGACCGATTGTCTGCAAGGAGGGCCATATAAAGTGACAATTTGGCCTCTCTACCTCCACTGCCTGGGACCAACAGACCTTTAATGGCTGAGTCCTTTCTGATGGCACATGCAAGGGGTTTGTTACATGCCCATTTACAATGACCTTGCTCTGACAGTCACAAAGTGGGGTGTTACGATCCTCGTAAGAGGTAAGAGTCCCTAACTAGGGTTAAGTTATCGGTCAGGGAACAACCTTTAATACCACGTCTGATGTCTTTCTACTAGTTTGAGAGCGACAGTTTGGAGACGGAAGAATAAAGCTTTCGACAAGATCTTTACATCTACCTCTAACATAGTCAAAAGGCGCCAGTTTTTTCATCTTTCCTGTCTACTTTCTTAAATAGGAGAGATATGGTTCCATTTCTTAGGGACATGGGTAGCTTACCTAATCGAAGGCTTTCTTTAAACATAGCAAGCATGGGGTATTTGAGGTCATCCCAGAACATAAGATAAAACTCCTTTGGCAGACCATCTGAACCAGGGGATTTATTATTTTGCATGCTCATCATAGCTTTAGTCAGCTCCGACTGAAAGGTCAACTTCTAAACCTCTATCATCAAACGTAAAGTTGTTAACATTTGAGAGCAGATTAGCCAAGGCCCTGTCAACGAGGTCATCCTCTCGATATAATTCAGAATAGAAGGAGTGAACTCGTGCTAGTATGTCCGGCTCTTCTCCTCAACTCATCACCTTCAAGATCTAATATTGAATCAAGGGTGTTTCTTTGTTGTTGTTGTGTTCTAAAATACCGGGAACATTTTTCATTTAACTCCAAATGTTGGACCCTGCTTCTTATAAAAAATCCCTTGCTTTTCTCAGGACAATCTCAACATCTCTTTTTTGAGTTTCAAAATATAACCCCCTAATGTCAAAGCCAGACTGTGCCATTACATATAGTCTTTGCAGTTTTCCCTGATGTCTAAGGTTGAACGGTTCTTGTTGGCAACTCTTACCTTCTGTAATAAAGAATTTCTTGACTCTAGTTTTTAAATCCTCACACCATTCACTCACAGAGGACTATAGGTTAAGGGATACCCACTGGTTTCAATTTCTCTGAATTTTACTGCCACCTTCTGGTCATCTAAAAGGCTGTTGTTAAGTTTCCAGGAGCCTCGGCCAGCTCTAGCTCTCACATCAACTTCTAAGGTACACTTGCCTTTTGAATGATCAGAAAAAAACACAGGGTTTTATGTAGAATCAATCAACTTGATACCAGGGGATGTTAATAAAAAGTCAATTCTAGATTACGTAGAACCGTTTGACCAACTATAACCTGGGATGTTAGAGTTTTTTAGTCTAAAGCAGTCAGACAATTGAACATCTTTTATAAGGTTTTGTAATTCTTCTGAGCTAGAATCAAGGCTAACCGCTGATGTTGATCTTCTATAGTTTTTTCCCAACAGACAGTTAATATCACCTCCCAAAATGACCTCCCTCCCACAAACCAATAGAGGTTGCAAGGATTTTAAGGTCTCCAACCGCTCTTGTAATTCACTGGGACAATAAATATGGATTATCCATATTTGTTGTTCCACAGTTTAATTACACTTGCTGGGCTGGGTGAAAGACCCTTTTACTGTTTGTACACAATGATGATGTAGCAACGTATGCGCGCACATGTTGGCAACAGAAGTACGGCGAGAATAAGCAGCCTGTCAAGCTACGCGAGCGGATTAAACAACACAGACAGAGAAAGTTATTTGAAAAAGTTTATCAAATGGAATCCGGCTACCAGATCCGTGTACTATAGTGGAGTGGATAAAAGACGTTAGTAGATGGCCAAATATATATACGTATTTAGTTGAGAATCCGAGCGTGTACACATGAGATAAATTACGAGCAAATAAATCACTGGATGCTTATGAATACGTTGTCTGTGGTCATGTACAGAACGTCAAATACCATGACATGGACTCAAGGTTCTGTGTGTTGAAATCAGAAATTCTTCTTAGTCAATGACAAGGACACAAGACAGCGATGTATGAGGCTGGGGTTATAATCAACCAACGAGAGAACTACGTCCACACGGTGAACTGCACCTGTATGGCGGGGTAAGTAGGCTATTATTTGGTGTTGTGGGCTTAGTCATACAAAGATGAATTATGCTTCAGTGTTACTGTCCTTTCAGGTTTAACTTAGGCTTAACATAGTCTCCTTTACATATTCTCAAATGTTCTCATAACCAGTGTTTGAAACTACAATATTCACAAAATACACAGTGCCAAGTGTTCAAAATGTCAGCAGCCAGCTAATATCATTCAGTTACATTCAAAACCTGTTTAGGCTTAGGTCGTATACACGCGTAGTAAGTCAGATGTTTACTTACTTCATAGTCCGAGACGAAATTTGGCTGAAACAAATTTTACTTTCAAGCCCTGGTCATATCATTATTATTCCGTTGCCAAAATGCGCGCGCAACTATTTGATCACGTGGGCTGTAAAAGGGTCTATATACTGCAACAACGCCACCTTTTTGTTATACGAGGGGAGGTCCTCGAATAGGACTGATTCGTTAAATCAAGGGACAGAGACAGCATTACCGTACAAAATAATAAATAATTTATTGGAACAGTATAGGATGACAGACCACCATACAATTATACTTAGCTAGATGAAAAGATGATCACAGAAAAACCTGTATACTCGCCCAGTTTTTGGACTAGTGTTAACAGTTGAGTAACAAAACTGTAACACAATGTCATTTTAAACCACCCGTTTTTTAAAGACTGTCGTTTATGTATGTCATGACGACTTCTTGTTGTGTTGCATGATGGGAAAATCCCCGCACAGTCACATAATCTAACAAAACATAAATAAATGCGTGATTAGAACATGTTCCCATGCTCTCACCAAAGCGGTGCTATCTATAACATCATCTATGAACCCTGAAGTGCACTTAAAAATGCCAAACTCCGCTTCCCTTGATTTCACTATGCTCTAGTCTCGACATAATCAAGCAAAACGAGGCGGTACGTGCCACCGGTTTGATAGACCCAAGAGACTCCGCATACAATGAATAAAGCTGTATTTGTTTTGGACACGTTATCAGGGGAGAGCGCGAACGCAGTCCCCCACTACCAGAAATTATGCAATCGAGATTTCCACATTTGGGAAATTCGCATAGGTCAGCACAGCCGAGAGTGCAATGGCTGAGCCTCGCCATGGGTGAACCGCCTTCTTGATCACGGTATCTCCCTTGCCAGGTAAGTATGAGTTGTACACATTGGTAATGTGGACCCCATTCACGTGCAAGCGCTTTCAAGTGACGGTTACTGTTTTGTCTTCTCATAACCCACCTTATCGACTAGGTTTTACTAACGTTTATGAATACAGTCAATACCAAAACGATAGATACGCATTAATTTATGTTTTGTTCGAAAAGTTGACTGTGCGGCGATTTTCCCATCATGCAACACGACAAGAAGTACCCATGACATACATAAGCGACAGTCGGCTTGAAAAAACGGGTGGTTAATGAGGAAATATGTATATCTACACATGTATTATTTAGACAATTACAACGTGGTGTAAATTTGTTACTACACTGTTAACAATAGTCGATATTGTTTTCAATATTGTTTTTTGGCCACAGGACTGAAAAACAAATATGTGTGTGAACACTGCATTTTTAGACACTGAATTTTCTTGCTCGGAAATTTCTTGCATGTAATTATTTTTCGTAGAAAGATTTTCAATGCAAAAAAAAATCTGATGCATTTGTGACAGGTAGCACCAAAGAGTGTAGAAGTTACTTCTATACTCTTTTTTTACATGCTTTATTTGAACATTTCGAATACATTGTGAAACAGAGATAGAACACATCAATAGTTATTATGCAAAGAGCAAATATTAAGAATATTGAAAGAAAATATTTCAACAGCATCATAATACAAAAAACAGTTAGTGTTTTACACTAGCAAAAATAAAGAAGGAAAATAAAAACAAAGGGGTAAATAAATAGAGGGCATTACTTTAATGAAAGGAGTTCTAACCATCAAATAAATCAAAAAGTTTGTAAGTCTTGCTAATTTTACAAGTTTTGATTGCTTTTGGATTAAGAGAAGAGGAGATTGTAGTTAAGTAATGTTTTATCTCACGTAAAAATCCTAAAATAATTGGTTTACAATTTGAATATTTACATTTATGAATATAGAATCTGCACAAGAAAATACTTAGATTTATTACATAGCAAGCGTTCGAATCCGCTTAAAAAAATCCAATAATAACAATTTGGGTATTCATAGAGAAATTTTGTAAGATATTGCTTGAGATAAAAAAAACTAACATCTTTCCAAAGTTGTTCAGTATAAATGCACGACCAAAACAAGTGAAGTATAGTTTCAGTATCATTCTGACAGAAAGAGCAAAATGTGTCAAAATCGGATCTGAATCTTTTTTGAAGGAAATTTTTGGCTGGGTAAAAATTATGAATTAATTTAAAAGTGGGGGCTGCGAATCCCCAGTACATGTTACCACCCAGTGCAACCTGTGAACATGCAACATTACAAACACTCAAACCGTCACATACACTCCAAGCTCACTCACACAATGGCAGAAGGAAGTGAGTTGGGAATGGATCATGCAATTTATCATTATCACACCAAAGATCCACTATCCCTCCACACAGCGAGCACCGCCCCCCGCTCGAAATCAATGAAATAAAGATGAAAGTACACAAAACAAGAACAACAAGAACCTACAAGCATAATGTTTGTAAGCGGGTATTTATTCAACAATAACAAGCCCACAATTTAGCGATCTGCCTGCCAATCAGCCTCTTAGCGGACCATACGAGAACGGGAGACAGCCTAGGCCAAATGAGTGTCGCCTGTCAGTTTAAATAGGGCGCACACTGATGACGACAGTCTTGCCCTTAGTGCTACCCATATATACATGTATATTATGTCTATGGTGCTACCTGTCACAAATGCATCTGATTTTTTTTGCATTGAAAATCTTTCTACGAAAAATAATTACAAGAGCAAGAAAATTCAGAGTCTAAAAATGCAGTGTTCACACACACACACTAGTTCACACACACATATTTGTTTTTCAGTCCTGTGGCCAAAAGACAATATTGAAAAACAATATCGACTATTGTTAACAGTGTAGTAACAAATTTACACCACGTTGTAATTGTCTAAATAATACATGTGTAGATATACATATTTCCTCATTAACCACCCGTTTTTTCAAGCCGACTGTCGCTTATGTATGTCATGGGTACTTCTTGTCGTGTTGCATGATGGGAAAATCGCCGCACAGTCAACTTTTCGAACAAAACATAAATTAATGCGTATCTATCGTTTTGGTATTGACTGTATTCATAAACGTTAGTAAAACCTAGTCGATAAGGTGGGTTATGAGAAGACAAAACAGTAACCGTCACTTGAAAGCGCTTGCACGTGAATGGGGTCCACATTACCAATGTGTACAACTCATACTTACCTGGCAAGGGAGATACCGTGATCAAGAAGGCGGTTCACCCATGGCGAGGCTCAGCCATTGCACTCTCGACTGTGCTGACCTATGCGAATTTCCCAAATGTGGAAATCTCGATTGCATAATTTCTGGTAGTGGGGGACTGCGTTCGCGCTCTCCCCTGATAACGTGTCCAAAACAAATACAGCTTTATTCATTGTATGCGGAGTCTCTTGGGTCTATCAAACCGGTGGCACGTACCGCCTCGTTTTGCTTGATTATGTCGAGACTAGAGCATAGTGAAATCAAGGGAAGCGGAGTTTGGCATTTTTAAGTGCACTTCAGGGTTCATAGATGATGTTATAGATAGCACCACTTTGGTGAGAGCATGGGAACATGTTCTAATCACGCATTTATTTATGTTTTGTTAGATTATGTGACTGTGCGGGGATTTTCCCATCATGCAACACAACAAGAAGTCGTCATGACATACATAAACGACAGTCTTTAAAAAACGGGTGGTTTAAAATGACATTGTGTTACAGTTTTGTTACTCAACTGTTAACACTAGTCCAAAAACTGTAGACTTTATTGCGTTCTGATTGGTATATAGAGTCTACACTCGCTGTAGACCTTCGACCAATGGCAACGTTTAAGTTTACAGTGGCTTTTAAAATATTCCAGACTGAAACACAACCGAACATCATGGTGTCAGTGTATTTCGGTTAATACACACTTAGATATTTGTATGTTGTAGATAGATAATAAACATTATCAGTATATTTAGGTGTATACGCATATAATTAGTGGAAGATAGATAATGAATATCAACATATTTAGGTGTATACATATAGGTAGTGGTAGATAAATAATAAACATTATCACTATATTTAGGTTTATACACATATAAGCAGTGGTAGACAGATCATAAACAATAACAGAATATTTAGGTTGATATTCATGAGAACATTTTTGATTTATTTTAAGAGCTCTTCTCAGCATCGGCAGCATTTAATCGGTGTCTCGTTGTCGACGAACTTGTTCAACAGGGTTTCCTCTGATAAACACAAATTACTCTGACATAGGCTCTTGCGTGGTCGAAAAAGATATTGAATTAGTTTAAATAATTAAATAAAATGTATTGTTTAATCACTATGATTTCACAATTTACACATGACAATCATCCCCTGATCTCCTGTTCAAAAATAAGATGCGTCTGCTGTTCTTTTTTCCTTCATTATGGACAACCATGCTATGAGTACAGATGGGCTCCACCCATAATGGTTTAATCACACCTCCCAAACCAAATCACAAGTTTGACTGGATACACATGTCAGTCCCCCCACAAACACTCGTAGAAAACTGGGGTGTGAAATACAAACGTCCTATAATACAGCTGTTCATGGTCAAATGTGGAACAACCTGCATCTTTACAAGACCAGGAGTGGAGAACTCTGCTTTACAGTGGCACTGCTGTCAAACAAATATAAATGCTGAAATTATGTCATTAAAAACACAGGCACTGACAAAATGTAAGACCTGTAAAAGTAGTAATGCTTCTCTAAAACATTGATTATCTTAAATAATAACACATTTTTTTAATCATACATTTATTTCATTCAAAATATAAAACATCAAACAATGTAGTGTTGTTGGTTGGGGTCTTAAAATTATATTTTTTTCCAGAGGCCAATTAAACCTTGTCTGTATGTAATTTATTCTTATCAGTTATTGCAGCATTACAGCAGGGATTGCAAATATTGCAACGCTTTCAAAGTCAGCTGAAATCAAACATTGGAAGCCAAGAACAAAGTGGCATAGTATTTGTGAGGAAAGGTAAAAGGTCTTACAGTCGAGGCAGGTCCCTGTTACCTAGTCACATAATTTAAGGTACCAACTAAAAACACCATTTGAAGTTCATGAAGACGGTTAGATAGAAAAAAACAATTGTCATGAAGATTCCCATCAAGCCCAGTCCAGGCCTGTTTGAATGCTTATTTAAACATGTGGTCCAGTTGTAACAGTCCTGTCCACATGCACATTGGCGCTCAATACCCATATCTACCCTTCAACACTTCCTCTTCACTTGTTATCTTATATAAACTGTCAATCAAAGCCATGGGGGGAAATCATAACATAATGTAGCGACCATGGTGGTGCCCCTACTCACCCCTCCAAATGGGATATTTCTATTTGGAGCAGTGGGTAGTGCGCTCGGCTGCGGAGCCATAGGGCGCTGATTCGATTCCCCCTGCCGGACGCTACAATAATATACGTTTTAATAAAATAAAAAAGCCTTCATTCCTTTTCCACAGTACTCATTCGGCTGCCATAAAAGGATCGATGCAAGCCGTTAGCAATCAAAACGTCACACCTCACGTATTTAAAAAAGTGCAGAGAGTTCAGACAGCCGGGTAATTCAAATTATTTCTGTTATTAATTAGATTTCACATCCATCTTTTACACACAGTATGGCGTCCAGGAGGTTGTCTGTGTGCTTGACATGTGTTGTGGTGAAGCCATGGGCCTTAAGAAGAGAGCTGTATTCGGAAGCACTTCTCTGTATCCCATCTGTCATACTAAGGGCCTGGAGCAGGCCCCTGCTTGGACCCATCCTGTCCTCATCCAAGAAGATCTCGCTGACCAGTACACAGCAGCCTGAGATGGGAGTGGAGTGCAAAGAATGTGTGCATATTATTGGTTGCGTATGCAATCGCCATTTATGCTAAATGTATAACAGTCACTTTGATGATACAAGACAGACACTGTTACAACAATATAATGAAAATTATTTTTAAATGACTAATTACATTGCATCCGGAAAGTATTCACAGCGCTTCACTTTTTTTTTAAACAGTTTGTTATGTTACACCCTTCAAGGGTGTAACAGAGATGCTTGTACTTCTGGAAGGTTCTCCTTTAGTCACAGAGCAATAGCGTAGCTCTTCCAGAGTGACCACCGGGTTCTTGCACAGCTCCCTCACCAAGACCATTATCCCCCGATCTCTCTGGCCAGGAGGCAAACTCTAGGAAGAGTCCTGGTGGTTCCAAAATTCTTCCCTATGGATGGAGGCCACTGGGCTCATTAAGACCTTCAATGCAGCAGAAAATGTTTGGTAGACCTTCTGTCTCAGGGATCTACAGACAATTCCTTGGACTTCATGGCTTGGTTTGTGCTCTGACATGCACGTCAACTGTGGGACCTTATATTCCATATCATGTCTAATCAACTGAATTACCCACTGGTGGACTCCAATCAAGTTGTAGAAACATCAAGGATGATCAATGGAAACAGTATGCACCTGAGCTCAACTATTTTGAGTGTCATGGCAAAGGCTGTGAATAGTTAAGTACATGTGATTTTTGTCCAGAAAACATTATTTCCACATGATCATTATGGGGTATTGTGTGCAGAATGTTATCCATTTTGCAATAAGGCAGTAACATAACAAAATGTGGGAAAAGTGAAGCACTGTGAATACTTTTCAGATTTGGGATTATTTAAAATGGGTCAGAAATCTGAATTAGAATAACAATATTGTTAATTATTACACAAATAAAAAATGTTCACTCTTACCTGGATTGCATGCTTTCGATATTTTACTCAGCAATATTTGAACTTTCTCAATGGACAAGTCATGGAGAATTCTCGCTAGGATGTATACATCTGCCTTGGGAAGCTCATCTTTGAAAAAATCTCCTGTATAGACAAAAAAAACAGGTGAAGTGTAATTTGCCTTACTGTGCATCCACAGACAATAACAGTATTTTGAATGCTAATCCCTATTTGTATATGCAATTAAACAAACCTGGTACAAACGAAACTCTGTCATCTGCATTGGGTGGGTGGAAGTGATCGCACATCTTAATAACTTCAGGCAGGTCAAACACGGTCACAGACAGCCCAGGATTAACTTTGACAAACTCGTAAGCCATGGCCCCAGTGCATCCTGGATAAAAGGAATTGTTGCAGATGAACAACTACCTCATTCCTTATCATGGGCATTGTGTGTTTTGTTTGACTTCACCTCCAAGGTCACAGGCTGTCTTATATTGGGAGAGGTCAAAGGCCATTGCCACGTCTCTTCCAGAAACTAATGCGATGCTGTGCATTGCCTTCATGAACTGCAGCATCACCTCAGTTCTGCTGTAGCAGGTGTCCTGTAGCAAAAACAAATTAACAAAATTGGATCTACTCCGGATAACTATTGTCAACTTCAAGGGTCGAGTCAGCTTGGATCCATTTTCTCAAACACAAATACTCTGCGAAACCAATACTTTAACTGTAAATACTTTTAGAACGAGCTTAGAACTGATACACAAGTGAAGTACACTCTTAGTGGATGTCCCAGTGTATACGGACAGAGTAAAGTACCAAGTTTGTATAACTCATGCACAAAGCTGTTGAATAAAACAATTTAAATAGAGCCCAAAAATTAGACAAAGGGCAGTTGCAAATTGGTCCAGGGCCTCCTGAATGGGTTGGCGTGGTTAAGGAAACATTTCCTTCTGCTTAGTGTACTCTAACTCCACCTTGTGGTAAACCAGGCTGCCTGTAAACTCCACTATTTTTGCAGGAAAAAACACTTGATAGAAATCACGTAGTTTTGATGTCTATCATTATACTACAATATAAAAAAGTGAAAATATATATATTTTCGAAACTATTCGGTGTGTCCAAACCTTTGACTGGTCACCAGTATGTCATACCATGGCAACATATTGGTCTGCTGTCTAACTACCGAGGTAACAGGAACATGTCTCAAAGTCTCAGGTTTTAATGTTATTTTATTCAGATTAGCATTCTTGATCTTGGTCAGTGACAGGACGACAGTGTTTTGTCAACATGTCGGTTCAGGGATTATAACCTTCCGTTACCTGGAAGAGGCTATTTGAGGTCTTTCCCAAAGCCTTCTCATGCTGGTTGGGACCCTCTTTCAAAGCGCTCTCCAGATGGCTGAAAAGAGGCCATACATTCTCGTTGCAGTGCTGGATGTAACCCAGTAGAGAGTTGGAGGCCTCCGATAAAAGGAAACGTCTTGACAGGTCTGTGTTTGTGTATTCTGGGGAGAAATAGGCACGTAAAAAGCAGACCTGGACACAAAACTATTTACGATATCTTCATAACTTTCCCAAAAAAATAATGTTAAGTATGTAATACACCGTCTCAATTGCACTACCATAAGTCTACCCCAGGTATTCGAAAATAAAATGTTAAAGTCCTCTACCATACAACTTCAACAAAATCTCAAGTAAATGTACCTTGCACACGCCCTGCGGTTGTATATTACTTTAGAGTCAACATGACTGAGAACACGTTCTTCTACCACACACTTCTGAAGTTGCTTTCAAAAGGTAAGGCACCAGAAAAATAAACGCATCATGGTGTCTGAGTTGCCTATTTCTTGTCCTTTTCCCTGTCTCCTGAGTCTTTCAGTTGGAGACACCAGCACATTTGGTAGTACCACAAATCTTACAAATGACATGGATAGGCCATGACACCTAATAGAGCATTTTTGCTATTATTTCACCAGGTAAGTATGCAAAGAACACATTCAAATTCACAGTAATGACTTTAGAGAGTTTATTTAAAATTAGATTTTTCTTGGATTGACTAAGCTTTCGAAAAATAACATTGTAGGAAAATACCCTGTTCTTTGGCGTGCAATTTAACTAACTCCGACTGTTATTTGTGTTGTTTAGTGAAAAGGAAATAGGTTTTAGTAACTGAAAGTTGGACCAAATATTTTCTTTACTAAGTAAACATTTCATGCAAAATACCCATGAGAAAAGATCACAGTCTACAGTCTAGTGCCATGATTAGTTCGATATTGCAGAAATGTCACAAGTTCACATGTCTGCTGGCTAACTTTGCTGTCTTAGTGACTAGATCTAAAAAAAAGCTTTTTGGTTACCCTGCACAAATAATAACATTTAAATAATATAGCATGGGAGCCTACCTTTTCCCGTCCTTTGCAGGAGTCCCAGAGACACGCAGGCCTCCAGCAGGCGTTCTGTCCCCTTTACAGATGCTTTGATCTCCCTGGCCACATCCTCAACCTGCAGCTCCCCTGTTGGACTGTGTCTTAACACATCAAACACATGCAGCTTGGATGCTGTGAACAATGCCTGTGAGAAAAAAGGCAAAGTAAAGGGGGATTAGAAAAATACAAAGGAAAACTATAAACCTGTATTCGTGGAATTGCAATGATTTCTCTGATTCTAAACAATTACAGCAAGTGAAATACAGGCATTTTCCATTATAGCATGTAAATAAAAAATACCATATCAATCTAGAGGATACCTTCGAAGCTTTGAATCCATCAATGAGCAAAGTCATGGTTCTTAACCCTTCAATGACGTCATTTGTCTTGCAGTGCTTTGTATTTTGCGTCTGCACGGTGTCTTTGGCATCTGGTGCCGTAATGTCACTGATGTCCAGATGTTTGTGATCATTTGGGTGGAGATCTGACGACTGCAAAGACCAATGCATCTGATTCACAACATGTTTATAGTCATCAAACCACTTCAGTGAACTCTCAGGCCTTGTGGATGTGACATTGTTGTCTTGGACAAACTTTTGAAGTCTCTTAGATCCATTCCTCTTGCCAACTTAATGAAAAATCTAGTTCAACTGCTCAGAATATGTATCCATGACACAGAGCATAATATGATGTAAATTGCTTAATGGTATCTTTAAGTACATCTGTATGGAGGCATCTGAATTCTCTACGTTTCTGCACTCAATTTATTTAGTTATTTTCTTTAATTAATCACCCCTCAGACGTAGGTATTTGTACCAACCTTATTGGCTGGGCTGGCTGAAGGGCTGTCTTGTCCCGGGCTGTCCAGAACGCCATTATGGGCTGGGCTTGCTGAGGGGTTCCTGGCATCTGAAGTGGCCATGTCAAAGATGACACCCAACTTCTTACAAAAGTGGTTGAGCGGGAAGCCTACCACATTCAGGAAGTCGCCGTGCACGTACTCCACCAGCATGCCACCCAGAGCCTGGATACCGTAGCCACCGGCCTTGTCCCTGTCAAGCACACACACACAAACACACACACATATGCGCACACCCCACCCCCACATACATACATACATATACACACATAAACAAACACATCTGTTACAGGACACATTTACAGAGAGAGCAAGAGGTTGCACAGCGAGAAGCGTATGGATATGTTTAAACACACACATGTCGGCCCATACTGTGTTAGTACCAGAGTATTTATTGTCCCAAAGCAGAACCGACTGACTGGGGGAACCATTATTGCTCATTTTAATCCCAGAGCAGATGAGGTGAATACATCGCTTCATGCAACTGCAAATCACTCTTGATAAGAGCCTGTTAAATTCCCCCCACAAAATAAAATGTAATTCGTTTTCTAGCCTAAAAAGTCTCATTGAGTTTTTGCTCACTCATTTATTACAGCCTAAAGAGAATAATGATCTAGAACCTATTTAAATAAGGTTACGCAAACTTGGACTGGTTGGCTATTTCAAAGTCCAACAAACACATGCTAAATTTGAAATCCATGAAGCAAATAAACCCAATCACCTCTGCACCAAGTAAAGTCTAGTTCCATACAAAGTAACATCTATAGATAATCTACACCAATAGTGCAAACAAAAGACAATAATTAAAACTCACATAGGTTCTCCACTATTGATGTACTCCCAGAGCAAATCATCAGACAGATTGGCAAACTTCACTTTGGTCTCCTCATAGAAGTCTGTCACTTGGTAATTCATCTCTCCACCTGGAAACAGAGAAAGAATCACAGAATTTTCCATGACGTAAACAAACATGTACATTTTTTAAGCAGAATTTCCAACTGGTTGTTCTACTTTAAGTCATACCTTCTTTTTCATGGCAGAGAATAATGGCCACTCCGGTAAAAACACTGTGTTCTTTACCACTTAGCCTAACAGCAACAACACAGGGGATAGGATGATTAAGATTTATTCAGAATTTGCCACTGAGGCATAAGTAATGAGTGTCTCACACCTGGAAAGCATTCGGTAGGCATCTTGCTTATCCACTGGCTTCTCAAGAATCAGTCCATCGACAGTCTGAAGGTACAAGACAGCCAAATAGACTGTAAAGATTACGGTAACCACGAACACACTCACAGCAGCGAAAGAAGAAACGTATGCAGCGACGTTTGCTTACCACAACAGTGTCTGCGCCGATCACAATGTCTGGAGATTTTAGGTGTTTCTGGAAGAATTTAAGAAGAGACAAATATATATCTTCATTTCAAAGTAAGGCAACACAAAACGGTAACGATGCAGTGATTATTCTAAGAAAACAAAAAGGCTTTACTGACAAAGGGCATCCGCGTTGCCACCTCCAAAGCTTTCCGTTTTGCATTCTCCACAGCATACTCATGAGGTGTTTTGAAGAGCTTCTTGTCTAAAGTCTCCTTGAACCAGGATGGCACAACCTCAAATCGTAAACCCTGTCAAAAACCAGGGAATCATCCTCATCACCATGTGGTACTGCATGCATTGCATGAGATCTGTCAAACACAAGTATGTAAGATGTAAGTATGTAGATCATGATCTAGTGAAAACAGTCTTACCATGTTTGTGAGTATTTCCAGCCTCCGTGGAGAAGAGCTTGCCAGGACGACCAGTTTACCAGTCAGCTTGGAAATGACAGGGTTCATCAACACCATTGTGATCTCCTGACTGCCATAATAAAAGTTCAACATTAGGCCACCCTTCCTTCAGGCTTCCTTGCAGTCTGTCAGCTGTTTAGTGTCAGATTCCGATACTTTACCATGTGTAGTGCTTAATAGTATTTTGAAGGCAGACACACAGTGGTATTGTAAGCATGCATTACACAATATCCTACTGTGGCTGGTTCTGTAGCCCAGTCTTTACTATAGACTTGATAGTGAACTGGTTGGTTGGCATGGTATCAGCTTATAGCTACAAACATGGAAGTACCAGATGCACGCATGTAACTACTCAGTAACATCACAACACCACATTTAGCCTATAGTACAAGCCTGGGAAAAGTTGCAGGAAATCTAATTCAATAAAATAGTGTTTATAACAACCGACCCTTAAACATAAATCATTACCTGCGGAAGAACTCGTAATTGAACCCGTTATTGAAAATGAACTCCTTGCAGCGCGGTGATACAACTGCGCATGCGCAGGTGACGCGGAAAAGAATCCATCGTCAGCCATAGAGATGGTTAGAGGTCCATAATGGCATAATATGCGTTCTGGCAGAGCAGAGAGCACAGAGGACGTTTAGGGTATAGAAATTTGCTGAAATGTGACATTGATAGTTCAAGTTATCGGTTTTTCAACAACATTTTTTTAAACTAAATTACTAGGGTTATTGCCTACCCCATAACACTAATCCGGAATAACAGATTAGTAGTCATATGTTTTTCCCAGAATATGGAAGGTTAATTTGATATAGTCTGTTCAACATCTAATGGATGCCAATGGTTATATATGTTTAGATTATAATGTGTTCAAACTGAAATATAATGTAGTGTGCACATATTGGGAATACAATAGTGATTGATTCACTTTCACCAGCCCTTAATTGTATGATTAAGGGTGCTCTAGCACATTCCCTAGTAGTTCCTGGACTAAACATGTTGACAGATGAGGGTAGACAAAAAAAATATCTATTATATTATTCTGATCTTTTCTCAATATAGAGTGCTTTCCCTCACCTCTTAAGAGAAAAAAGAAGAATAAAGTTTTACAAACAGGAAAGAGCAACCTACCCTGACTTCAACATTGTAAAAAAAAGTTAACATGCAAGTATAAACACACGGCTCACTAATTGTTCACATAGCCAGCACTGCATGTAGTTTGTCTCATGTTGGCATAACCAAGAAAGTAAAACGTCCCAAACCCAGAAAAACATGCAACATGTTTCAGCGTCGTCAAGGTAACGTGATAATTTTGCAAAGTGCTGTCCCATTCCTGTTGACATAATTTTAAACCCTTGCAGCCTCTTGCACTCTATTACTTACCATGTCATGTTAATAAAGTCTGTAAGGGTACAGGGCTTAGGGGGGTAATGAAATGTGAACATGATTTAGTGACAATGTCTCATTTCAGAATGCGTATCCAAATGTCTAGCCTTTGAGATAATCTGGGTAGATGGGAGAACACAAGTTATATGCTCTTTATTGGAGAGTTTTATTTATTTATTAATGAAAGCAAACAACAGAAGGAAGACCTATTAAGAATGTGATGTTACCATGTGCAAAGCAATATCTAAGTCATGTTCAACACATCTATAGAATAATCAGCTGCCCACTCACACATCAGTTTAATCCATAATTGTTCAATCTGGTAAAAAAACATGACTTCCAGGACTCATTTTGGGTCCCAAATCCATGATGAAAATCAGTGTCATGTTCTTCCTGGCTCAAATGTGAAATAATGCTTTATAATAGACAGCTCTTGTCACATACAAATCCCTGCAGTCATCTAGAAACAAGTGATGTATATATTATTATAAGTCACGTGCAAGGGAACAACTGACAAAGCATATTGTTGAAAACTGAACTTTTGATTGCTGCACACACACGTATGCACATGCCCACACACACACCCACGTATGCACATGCCCATACACACACACACACACACACACACCAAACTATGCACATGCCCACACACACACACACACCACACACACACACACACACCAAACTATGCACATGCCCACACACACACACACACACACACACACACACACACACACACACACACACACACACACACACACACCCATTTATGCACATGCCGATACACACACACACACACACACACCCATTTATGCACATGCCGATACACACACACCAACTTATGCACATGCCCATACACACACACACACACACACACCCATTTATGCACATGCCGATACACACACACCCATTTATGCACATGCCCATACACACACCCAAGTACGCACATGCCCATACACACACACACACACACCCATTTATGCACATGCCGATACACACACACCCATTTATGCACATGCCCATACACACACCCAAGTACGCACATGCCGATACACACACACATATGCACATGCCCATACACACACCCAAGTACGCACATGCCGATACACACACACATATGCACATGCCCATACACACACCCACGTACGCACATGCCGATACACACACACACACATATGCACATGCCCATACACACACCCACTCACAGAATTTTTCACTTTACAGATCATAGAGGTTCTACATCCAACACTTCAAATACATATCTTCAATACAATTGATACTACTTCATACAATTTGTCGTGATAAAATCTATAGAGTTTTTCAAAAAACATCCTGGTCAAATGGAATCACTAAAAAGGCTTATAAATATGAACTCTGTGGATGATGAGGTATTCACAGGCAAGTAGCAGACAGAGACTTATGCGCTTTCTTGCGGATACAAATCAATGGTTGCCCTTGACTAACACCGGTTATTAGTCTAAGACATTGTGTACAGGTACAACTGGCCCACAATATGCTGAACTGTACACTATTAGTGTAAAACAATAACACTGTCTAAGATGGACTATACAAAATATTGAGTTAACTGTTATCAGGCAGTGGTTTCTGAAATATACCAAGACACATAGACACGACTGTGGAAGCATCCTGTCCTAAAATAACTACACATAAAAACACAGTGGATGGAGGTAATTATTGTGCTATTGCAAAGATGGATAAAAAATGTTTTATGTGCATTTTGTTAATCAAAAATGATATTTGTGGGCCATAAAAGGTTGGTAATTAAATCATTTCTAGTTCCATGATTTGATCTATTTATGTTTAAGAGTGGGCTGGAGTTCCATGGACCTGATTGAATTGAATTGGCAAGCGAAACAATTACAGCCGCCGAGCCTTAGTTTGGCTAACCCAGTGCAATTCTATCAATGATAGAATAATGACACTGAAAAACACATGGGCTAGAAACAAACAGCTTTGTTTAGCTTCAATCCAAAACATGTTCTAATTGTACACACAGAGAGCAGTTTCTGTTGCTGAACAATATACAATCAAATGGGAATACAATACAAACAATTTCCTAATGTTTTGGGAATGTTTGAATGTTACCTTCCTAAACCCATCACGGGCGGTCCAATTTTTCAAGCCCAAACATATTATTCGCTCGAAGGTTGTAGAGTCGTACCAAAGGTGCTGCTCCATGAACCACAAACAGCTGTCTGCTGTCTACCTTCAATCTGGCAGGTATGAATAATGTGAAAGGCCAATCAGTGCAGGCGTTCTGAACTATTCATCTCCGCTCTTCTCAGAGCTTGTTCCCATGGCGACTGCCTCGTAGCAGCGCCCCGCAGCCCCATGCTCCGGCGAGTGGCCGAGTGGGAGTTCGTAACCTTTGCTTGCCGAGCCCATGCGTTTTCGGTTGTGGGCACCAGGCTGGTACAGCTGCATGGCAGGCCGGTCCTATAAGAGAGGGAAGAAAACGAAAGGGGAAAGTGAGCAGCTGCAAAGTCTCTCAATACTTGTTGTCAAGGAAACCTCCTAACACATGCATTTCAGAATCTTTGACCACTGGGCATGAAAGTTGAGCTGTCGAGCGATACAGGGTCCCTGAAAATGATCTACAATGTATGCATCATTGTCGCATGTCATCAAACAACTTGGAGGAAGCAGGAACTCTTGGAAATTCATGTCACAATTCTGATTCTACTTATTGTTCATGCACATACAACCAATATATTACACATTCAATCCAAAATGGTAGATATATAAAATGTTAACGATAGCTTTATAATAAACTCAGTGAAACCAACATGACTGTTGCTAACAGTACCACTTCCTCTCTGAAAGTTTGCATTTGCCCCACACTGGACTCTAAGACGGTCCTACGGGTCCAATTGTGAAAAAAATAAAAATATTAATTTGAGCCATACAACATGTATCAACTGTATAATTGTTAGCTGTAGGTTAGTAAGTTAGCTGTAAAGCGAGCTCACGGTATATTCTTAACTTTGACACGAGACAGAAAATTACATTGTAACTGACAGGACAGAAAGAAAATGCAACCTGTATGTAGTACAAATCTTTTTGATTTATTTGTCTGACTAATATTTTTCAGACAAATACATTTTCAGTGTTTAAATAAAATATCAAGAAGTGTAAGTAGACAATGTACAATTTGTAATTCAGTTATATAAAACAAAACGGTTTAGCAATGAACTGTATTTGTGCGAGTTTTTGGGGCAAAATAGCACATTTTCTATATCATAGTGAATTATAAAGTTGCATTACTTGGTCATTCATTTATTTTAGACCAAATAGATAATATGCTTTGTAAACTTGTCCTCTTCGAAGACAATACCTTGGTGTAAAACAGGTTCCTTAACCCCATACTCTACATGTACGACCATTGTACTGTTTATTTCTTTATTTATTTTTTAAATATATTGTTTTACTTATCGGGCACAAACCCTGTCTATCCGGCAGTCAAGCCAGGCTCAAATAAAACACTTTGAAAAGCTGCTAATTAACTTGCTTTTTAAACATTAGTGATGGTACATTTGTTAACCCTCATGGATTCCACATGCAAAATGCTTGCTGTTCATTGACTGTTAGTGGAAAGACTAGGAAAATATACCTTGTTTGGCAGAGCCCCTCCTATCTGGTGTGGTCCCTCGGATTGGGTCATTCCTCTGTCCAGACGGTTTAATGCAGACTGAGACAAGGGGACATGGGTTTGGATCACTCTGGGTCACTTTTACAAATACCACAAAAAAATGTTAAACATATTGGGGTCACTTAAACATGTCCTTGTTTTCCATTAAAACACATACAATCAGATTTAAAATAAAATAGAACAAAATTAAAAAGCTAATAAAGGTTAGAATAATCATTTTAAATTGAAAATAATAACTGTGTCTTTAAAACATTGTGTTTGTCAACAATCTTCTATTTGCTGCAATTTCAGCCTTGCAGACCTTTGGCCTTATCATGTTGTTAAGGTTATCAAAGAGATATCACCCAATGCTTCCTGAAGCACCTCCCACAAGTACCAAGCTGCTCGCACAACAGCTCAATAGGGATGAGTTCCGGTGACTGTGCTGACAACTCCATCATAGACAAAATACGAGCTGACTGCTTCTTCCTTATATAGTTTGAGGAAGACAGAACCAGGAGCTGTAGCAAAATAGCGTTTGTGGTGTTTATTTGACACTCGCCAGAGCAAACGCATACTTGATGATGATAAACTCTCTCACAATACAACACGTAACATAGAACAATTCCACAGAAAGACATGACCAAACACAGAAAACCTATATCTTCTACTAATGAGGGAATGAGCACCAGGTGTAAGTGATGAAGAGACCAGACAATGATGTGATGGGAGGAACAGTGGAGCTAGAAGACCGGTGAAGACGAGCGCCGAAGCCTACCCGCAGGTGGCGGTAGACTGGCTTCGAGGGGAGCTGTGACTATAAGCGTCACTAGTGGTGAACATTAGGTTCCCACTCCGGGAATTTTAATGGGCTGATGATATTTACTAAACATTCAGCAGTTTGCAGCTACAATTGTCATTTACAACATGAACAATGTCTGCACTGAATTTCTGTTAAATTTCATGTGTTTCTAATGGACAAAAACAAATGTTCCTTGAGAAAACAAGGACATTTTGAAGTGACCACAGAATGTTTAACGATTGTGTGTATAATATCATGTGGCTGTCATTTACACGTCAGTTTTCTACATATTCTAACGTGTAGTGCATTTGTACTGCATTTGAAAATGTGAAACCACCTGTGTGCCCGGCCTTATTTTGCTTACCTTGTCACTAACCTTGTTCCGCATGCGGTCCTTCCTGCTACTGCCAGTCTCCTCTCTGTCCTCTTTGCTCGGCTTGTCGCCTATCCTTTCACTCGTTTCGGAGCAATAAGAATAGGATCCAGGGTGCTGGCTGTCTTTCTTCGCACGGTCCTGGCAGTAGCCTTTGCCCCATTTTGTCTCCTCCTTGCGCCGCATGAATTTGTCAAACTCGTAGTGGTGGCGCTGTCGTTTCCTCTCCTCGTCTCTTCCTCTGTGGTCTTTGTCTCTCTGCCGGCGGCCGTGCTCTCTCTGCTCTTTATCGCTCTCTGTCTGACCCCTAGTGGCAGAAAAGGAAAGCACAGATAAAAGGGATTACGGTTGTGGAGTGTTGTGGCACACTGGCATATTACTATCTGTCCACATTCAACACATTATTTAGCGGGATTTCTGAATATTTCGAGGATTTAACTTTAAGAGCTTGGCAGTTTCAATGGGGTGATCATGTTAGCTTGGTCATAACTGAGGAAAACAAAACATGGGCAGGAATTGAAATCAAACTCATCAGCTTATCTACATGAATAATATCCCTGTACGATCCATACTTGTCCTTTGACTTCACATGTCCAGACGTTTTGTCCCACTTGGACCTATCGGTTTCACCACTGTCACCCTTGTCCTTGAGCCTGTCAGAGTCCACATCATCGTCCCGGTCACTTTTCTTCAAGAGCTGAGGAAAACCAAAAAAAAACACTTCACCCAATGACTATTGACAGTTTTCTAGTTACAGATTAAGTTCTAAGTGAAACTGGTGAAACCCTACTGTTTGTGCCAAATGTATGGACCAAAGCCTCTGAATGCAACATTTTGCAAGCTCTTAGCTCAAAGCACATGGTTGCTCCACACCAATTGACATTCAGGGGAGTGGGGTTTTAACGTAGCTTTTGTCTAAAAATACCCTTATTTCACCCTTGTTTTACAGTTCAAAAGATTGGTGTCACTTAGAAAGGTTGTGGTTTTTCATGAAAACATACATAAAATGAGTAGTAACCAGTGTTCTACAAAATCTTCAGTTTCTTGGCAATTTCTTGGACAGAATAGCCTTAATTTCAGTCAAAAAGACTGAAAATATATAGTATTTTTTAGATTATAGTATATTTAGATTGAACCACCTTGCCCAGGGATAGAACAACCAATGTTTCACCTTGCTGGCTCAGGGCTTTGATCCAGTAACCGTCTGATTACTGATCATTGAGCAACTTGAATAAACCTGTGTCCACCTTAATCTTGATCTCTTTCTCCGACAATTTCTTCTGTTTATCCGCCTCCTTGCGTTTGCGTCTCTCCTCCTCTCTCCGCTTCCTCTTCTCCTCCTCTCTCTGTCTTTTCTTCTCCAGCTCCCTGCGCCGCCGCTCCTCTCTCTTCTCCTCTCTTATTCTCTGTAAAAGAAAAAATTGCTTATCATTCTTAGAATTCATCTATATCATAGGTGGGCAAATGTTTTGCCTGTAGGGCCACATCAGGACATCAATAAAACCGGAACAGAATTAAAAACAACTTGTTTCTTGTTGAAATACAAGATGAGAGCTAAAGAGGAGAGAGTTGTTGATGTAAGAGCAGTGGCCAGCTGCAAACCCATGCCTCAGCAGCACATGTGCACTGGAAGGTGTGACGAGGGCCTGTGGAAAACTGCTGCAAGCGCTACTGTTTTATCGCTTGAGACTGCTAACCTACAGTAACTAACAGCAAGTGGAAAAGAAAAGTTTCTGACAAGATGGATTCATCCAGAAAGTGTTCACACAATGTGTATTTGAGGTAAGCGAGAAATAAGAGCAAGAGAGTAAACATACTGGTTTTAACAAGGTTTCGATTCTGACCAAAGTAGTTGTGAATTAAAAATACTAGGCTATTATTTAACGGTTTTACTAGATTATTTAGATATCATTGCACAGTAACTTATGTCGAATTTAAAAGGAAATGTTAACATTACTGTATCTAGCTCGCAACGTCTGTTACACACTGTTACACACTGTTACTGTTACACACTGTTACACACTGTTACTGTTACACACTGTTACTGTTACACACTGTTACACACTGTTACTGTTACACACTGTTACTGTTACACATTGTTACACACTGTTACTGTTACACACTGTTACTGTTACACACTGTTACACATTGTTACACACTATTACTGTTACACACTGTAACACAATGTTACTGTTACACACTGTTACTGTTACACATTGTTACACAATGTTACTGTTACACAATGTTACTGTTACACACTGTTACTGTTACACATGGTTACTGTTACATGCTGTTACTGTTACACACTGTTACTGTTACACACTGTTACACAATGTTACCGTTACACGCTGTTACTGTTACACACTGTTACAGGCTGTTACTGTTACACGCTGTTACATACACACTGTTACACACTCTTACACGCTGTTACTGTTACGCGCTGTTACACACTGTTACACACTGTTACTGTCACACACTGTTACATGCTGTTACTGTTACACGCTGTTACTGTTACACATTGTTACACGCTGTTACTGTTACACACTGTTACTGTTACACACTGTTACTGTTACACACTGTTACTGTTACTCTTTGGTCTATATTCAGGAATACTTTGGTAATAATCAAAGCTTTGTTAACCAATACGTTTTAATGTGAGGCTGTCTGTGTAAATTACAGTTTAATAGACATTGTGAGCTAGCTCATGGTACCGGTGCCTTAAATTTGACACATGTGGCAGTGATATCAACAAAAAACGTGTGAGCCAGAGAGATTAATTAACAATGTGTGCAAATCTTTTCAAACTCAATTCCTTGCATTCAGTAGGCCATGTGCAGAAGGTGACATTGTTTATTACAAATTAATTGTACAATCCTAAATTATTCAATTGTAGGCTAGCTAGCAACTAACGTTAGTGTCTCATGGTTGTGGACTTTCGTTGCTCATTGAATGAGGTAATAGTTGTTGTAATAGTTGGCCACCCTTTTATATGGATGGGAGTCCAGAAAGGGCAACTAAACATGCAATGAACAATGCTGTAACATTGTTTCTTACCTGCTTCTCAAGCTTTTTATTCTTGATGTACTCCAGAAGAGGTGTAGTTCGTTTTGCTGAAAGGAAATCACATATAAAAATCTTTAGTCAGACTGATTGGCAACTAAATGTATTTGTTGATTAAGTAACATATTTTCTGATTAATTCAGCACCTATGAGTTCCCTTGTCTTGGCCTCTATCTCTCCCAGTAAGGTTTCAGGATTGGCCATGGACTTCTCTTCATCACAGGAGTAGTTCTCCAGAAACCGCCGATACTCTGGATCTGCAGAGGGACAAAGTATAGTTTTTTTTCAAACAATAACAGTCAGTATAATTTTCAAGTCACCAACCGTTAGAGTATAAGTCAAATTTCTTTGAACAAACCAACCAATGAAAATATATAAATAGTAAACTCAAAATGCATAAATTATAAACGTCTGATTTGCATGTTATTTGAGAAAAAATGCTTTCAATTTGCTTTACCAGTGATTATATTGATGGGAAAAAATACGGGGGGATAAAGCATGCATATCTAGGAGCATTCTGAAAAGGAGATTTCTGTAAAGAAAAATGTAAATGCCTCTGGGTCAAATGACCCACTTCCGGTGCTTCTTCAGAATCAGAATGTGTTCATGTCAAAACATTCCCACACAACTGATGTTCTGTTCCTCTTTTGACACAAACGTTCCCCTAGTGTCAGGATCTATCAAGCTAAGGCTATTGTAGAAAATTGCAGATTTTGCGATTTAAAAATCCAGTTTTAAATTTGCAAAAGCAATAAATCGTTTAGCCCTACTTCGTAGTCATGGCAGATACTGTTCTTTTTTTTGGCAAACTCTATATCCATCTAAAACAATCTAATGACCCTTTTCAAAAAAGCCTTTTAAGCTATAATTAAACCAGCGGATTCAACATGTCTTGGGGCCTACAAAGTGCCATAATACTGGAATATTGGACCACTGCCGTATTACTTTGACCGTCACATAGTGGCCTGCTTCCGCCCCAGGCAGGTACGTTTGAAAGACGTAGTAGAAATTCTCGAACTATAAAAAAATGTGTTACGCTCTTTCCGGCTTGCTCTACCTGCTCAATAATGATAGAGTAAATAAATCTGTAAACAAACTAATTGAGGATCTAGTGTAATAGCATAGATAGAGCTAAAAAAAACATGAAACAAGAAACTTGCTCCCTGGAACACAGGCAAACCTAGAGCAATCAAGCGAGAAAGCCTCCAGAAAGTTGGAGCAAAAGTGGCGCTCAACCATGTTGGACGTGTTTAGAACTAGCCTTTGATTGAAAGTTCTGTGTGATACCAAAAAGCACTCATATCTGCTCAAATTGCCTATTTCTCCAACCTGATTGTAGTGAACGAAAATAATCAAAAATCTCCATTTGATACAGTTACAAAGTTATTGATTGATCAACGCAAGCGGTCAACATCTTGATAGTTTTCATAAATACAGGGGCTTCAAAACCTACCTTCTTCAATACTTCCAGCTTTGGCATCTTTCTTTTTCAGTTTCTTTTTGGAGACTTTTTGAAATGGCGCAAACTCTACCACAGCAGGGTACTCCTGGCCTGAACAAATATTAACATGGAGAGAGATCATCACTAGGCAACACCGGACTTACTGATCAAACCAAATTTACCAAAGCACAGCAGGTGTCTCAGACACACACACACACACACACACACACACACACACACACACACACAGACACAGACACACACACACACACACACACACATACACACATACACACATATATACATACATACATACATACATACACACACACACACACACACACACACAAACATACACTGACTGTACATCCATATACAATGACTTGTTACAGCACCACATGATACACAAGATACAACTGGGATGTAAAATCTGTTGACTGCTTACTTAGGCTTTGTGTTTAATTAGATAATATTGCATACGCAGACGTTTTATAGATATAAACCTTCCAAAAAAACGAATAACATTGAGTCAACAATACCCACTAACACCTTGGTAACAGGAAACGAGTAGATTTGCCGGATACAGATGAAGCCCCCTTCATTACAAAGTAAGCTCATCAAAAAAGCTTTTAAGTCCAAGCCTTACACTGTCTCCAGGAAACGACTCCTCAATGTTTGAACTGGGTAGTGTTTTTACAGGCAGCCTTGTTATGAGCTTAATATGAGAATCAGAATCTGAACAGGTAAAAAAACAAAACAGCAACCTGGTAGGTCTACAATAAGTGTGTACCTTTGTTATCAATAAAAACATAGCCATCAAAGCGATCACTGAAGAGCAGGATGTCTTCTGGGTTTTTGAAGTTGATGTAAGCTCTGGAGAACAGGTGTGGGTAGAGACTGTGAAACGATAGGTTAATTAACACGTCAATTCCCTGCAAAGGCCATTGCATCAGAGCAGTCTATTACAATTTTTTTTTTCGATTGCTAAACAACAGTGTGCACAACTGAAGCGACATGTGCAAAACTCTAACTACAGTCTGCACTACCAACAGTCACCTGAGCTGAACACCTGACATCTCCTGCAAAACTAATTTCAAGCAACACAACTCTTAACACACGTCTCAAAACAGGCTCAGTGCAGCCAAACACTATATACAATCCTCACTGAGATAACACACCCTGTCACTGAGAGTAAAAACACTAACGTCAAACACCATTACAGAAAATACTAACTTTTTAGTTTTTTGTTTCAATAATTTGAGTGAATTCAGAGAAAGCAATATTTTCCTCAAACCAAAGAGTGACATTCTTACCTATTAATCATTTTAATTTTAGAACATAACAATTTTTGAGGTAAATGAAAATTAGCAGTATGCTTCAATAGATATATATTTGTATGTAATTTACGGAGTTACAGTAATGAGAAAAAAGGTAGAATCTAAAAGTACATACAGTCATTCTAACATATAATTGAGGGGCTAATCCTGCCTCTCTCCAGCATTAGGCCACAGGTTTTCATCAACATCACATCTAATGTTCTGTCTTGCCATACACCTGGGGAAGAACCTTCTGGAGTGCCTTATCCATCCCTGGCATTCTTCTGGACTTATGTCCTCACGTCCAGCACTCATGGCTTCCAAAAAAGAAATTTGATCATGTGGGTGGTGACCAAACACTTTCCACCTCTAGGCAAAGAAAAACTCCTCTATTGGGTTGAGGAAGGGTGAATATGGAGGCAGGTACAAAACCATAAATCTGCGATGTGCTGCAAACCAATCTGTGACAGGTGCAGAGTGGTGAAAAGCAACATTATCGCAAACTATGACAAAAACGTGTGTGTTTCTTACTGGCTCCCCCAGTTCTGCTGGCACTAGCTGAGCATAGAGCTGTTCTAGGAAAGCTATACGCTTTTCTGTGTTGTATGGGCCAATGAGTGGTGTGTTGAATTCTACCTATATATATATATATATATATATATATATATATATATATGTGTGTGTTTACTAACAAGTCTAAAACAAGACACCTGCTTTGGCTTTGAGCTGAAATTGCAATCAGCAGTTTTGAAATGCACCAAGATGAAATCCATTCTGTTTTGAATGTGTGGTTAACAGTTTTGACAACAGTGTGTTAGCATTTGAACAAAGTGCTGTGAATCCACAGTGTTGTGCAGGTTGTGGTTAAGGTAATGGGATAAGTGTGTAGAGTTTTGAAAAATGTGTACAAGCAATGAAAAACGAACTAGAGTTTGGTCCACATGAACTGCTGCTTTGCAGACTGTAGTTAGAGTTTTGCACATGTGACTTCAGTTGTGCACACTGTCGTTAAGCAATCGAAAAAAACTGTAAGAATATGAATTTCAAAATGGGACTTTTAGGTGGTGGCGTAATGATTATGTGACTATTCGCGGTATTCCAGCATTGTTTTTTTTTCTCATAATTAACAGTTCATCCACTCACAGTGAAAAAAAATAACAGCAGAGGCGGTACGATTGGAGTCGTAAAGTAGAGGGATTTGCTGTTATTCTATGGAAGTGACCTTACTAAGTAAAATATCGCTCAACTTTTGGGGTACTTAAGTAGATTTACACAAGACCTGGCATTAAAGGTGTTTTCAGAGAATACTGGTCAGACAACAAAATAAATTATGCACAGGGGTTTTCTCCCAACTGTGTAATTTGCTAAAGAAGACCAAGTTGGACATATTTTTAGGTGGATATGTTTTAGTGGATATGTCCAGTGGTTTTTAGTGGATAAAAGCACAATTCGGCAATAATCTGTCATTTAAAAAAAGATTGATTGGTGCAGGAACCCAAAACAAAGAGTTATTGCATTGACCGGAAAATATTCACCTTTGATCAGCAGGAAAGAACTCAAAGTAGTCATAGGATGGAAGTGGACTGAGCTGTTCCTCCAGCTGGTCCTTGGACAGGTTGGGTGGAAGTCGCCTTATTACTACCTAGGAATAAGGACAAGCATTGGTTAAAATGACACCCCAGTGTAGAGTGGTCCAGTAGTCTGCACACTACCTCCATGCGTGTGTACTGCTGGTTTAATTCTAGTGCACCGCTTATTTCAGCAGAAACGTTCCTGTCTAGTAAAGCATCAAACATTTCAATATATTAAGCTTACTGTATATATTAAGCTTACTGTATATATTAAGCTTACTGTATATTTTAAGCTTACTGTATATTTTAAGCTTACTGTATATATTAAGCTTACTGTATATTTTAAGCTTACTGTATATATTAAGCTTACTGTATATATTAAGCTTACTGTATATTTTAAGCTTACTGTATATATTAAGCTTACTGTATATATTAAGCTTACTGTATATATTAAGCTTACTGTATATATTAAGCTTACTGTATATTTTAAGCTTACTGTATATATTAAGCTTACTGTATATATTAAGCTTACTGTATATTTTAAGCTTACTGTATATATTAAGCTTACTGTATATTTTAAGCTTACTGTATATATTAAGCTTACTGTATATATTAAGCTTACTGTATATTTTAAGCTTACTGTATATATTAAGCTTACTGTATATATTAAGCTTGCTACCACAATAAAAACAAACAGAAGGACTGGCACATAAGTTGAATTATGTATTATTGAATTCGTTATTGTTATCGCTCCATAATGGCTATCTAGTAAAACATGTATAGGCTGTTCTGGATGTTTTTCTTACAAAACACAAGCGCATATTGCTGAATTTTTTATACTTTGCCCTTTTATAAGGATAGCAGAGCATAAGCTACTTACATGCATACTAGAGTGTTATGGCAAACGGCCTGTTTACAAACAATCATTGGCCTACGACAGTAAACATGTTGTTGTTGATATATTGCATGCGCCTGTTAATAGGAGCAGATAGGAGCACGCATGCGCATCCTGGCCGCTGTCTGTGGTGCTGATTATAGAGCTCCCATATCGTCCATAATATCTACAAACACGCCATTACAACCATCTTCCTACCTTAGTGAACACCTCCTTCTTTTCTTCTTTCTGCTTTGAATTGACCGATACGGGGTTGTTTTGTTCCCTGGGAATGTCCCTGAATTGTATATCGGCGATACTTTTCTCCCCGGCTCCGGTGATCTGGTCCTTTTCAGACCTCATCTCTCTCCATCTCTTTTCCGTTCCTGTGTCGCATTTCTCTCGCGAGAGTAGCACCCCAAAGCACCGCGAGACTACAGTCTATGGAGCAGATGCGCTGTCCGTATAGAGCTGGTGCTACTATGTAATGTGTATGCCTACGGCTGTCTATATTACACAAATTAAATAAACATATTGGCTATATTTATGCATGCAATAATACATTTAGTAAAAAAAACATTCATAACGAGCGACAATTTCACTAAAATACAAACACACTCCAATATTTTACGTTTTATTCTTAATTTGTAAAACATTTCCATTTTGGTCAGGGTTGTGCTCGACTGGTGAAAACTACACCAAGAGAATAAAAAAAACAAGTTACAAAATCTATTCAGGCTCACTGTTAAATGTGAGGTAATCAACGATGCCAATGACATTCATAAGGCAAATCGATACGGTTAATTATAATTAAGCGGTCTAGATAGAGCAATATGAGTCTAAATGAATGACATTTGCCACTTGAAGACAATAACATATAGCATATAGTGTATATAAACAACTATATGTCAACAAAAACTATTGCAAGAAATTTGGATTTCAGACAGTCCTTTCTCCCATAATTATGTATGAACAATCTCTATCATCTCCTTTACAAAGTGCAGATGTCTCCTTTACGAAAGCAATTCTTTTTTACTCGATTCTTTACGGACCTTAGAAGACGTGTTTCCTGCAGTTTTCGGTACTTCACCTCTAGTTGAGTCTGTGTGAGTCTCATCTCATTCTCTTAATACATCCATGGTCTCATCGGGGTCTGAGTCGCAGTCTGGGTCCCTGCAGCTGTTGTTACCGGACCGCGGTAGACACAGCGGGGTGGAGGTGGAGGAGCTGGTCCACGGGTCCGGGCTGGAAGGCTGGCTTACAGACCACCCATAAGTACCACGGACCGGAACTATAGTGAGGACAAATGTGATGACCAGCGCAGAAAATACCACATATGCCTGCCTTTAATCTGGGTTTGTATTTGAGCTATAATGGCTAAACACATCAACTACAAGCCTAAAATCTTTTCCCCACTGTTATTTTCCCAAATTGTCAGATAATTGATTTTGATCATCCCGTCTTACCGCTGAGGAAAGTCTGTGCAGGTCTCCACGCAGAGCCGAGGCGAGGGTCTCTCTGGGGTGGAGACTGAACTGTTGAGACCAGGAACGAAGGTGGAGCAGGTGTCTAAGTCCCGACACACCCGCTCATGTGTGTAGGTCATGGAGGGTTTGGATGGAGTGCAGCCCATCGCATCACTCACGCCTTCTGCTGGTTTCTGCTACCCTCCATAAGGAGCAATACTGACCCTTATCCAAGGAGAGATTGGGAGGGAGGTGGCGGGGCTAATAGAGAGAATGGGAGGGAGGTGGCGGGGCTAATAGAGAGATTGGGAGGGAGGTGACAAGGCTAATAGAGAGATTGGAAGGGAGGTGGCAGGGCTAATAGAGAGATTGGGAGGGAGGTGGCTGGGCTAATAGAGAGAATGGGAGGGAGGTGGCGGGGCTAATAGAGAGATTGGGAGGGAGGTGACAAGGCTACTAGAGAGATTGGAAGGGAGGTGGCAGGGCTAATAGAGAGATTGGGAGGGAGGTGGCTGGGCTAATAGAGAGATTGGGAGGGAGGTGGCGGGGCTAATAGAGAGATTGGGAGGGAGGTGGCAGGGCTAATAGAGAGAATGGGAGGGAGGTGGCGGGGCTAATAGAGAGATTGGGAGGGAGGTGACAAGGCTACTAGAGAGATTGGAAGGGAGGTGGCAGGGCTAATAGAGAGATTGGGAGGGAGGTGGCGGGGCTAATAGAGAGATTGGGAGGGAGGTGGCGGGGCTAATAGAGAGATTGGGAGGGAGGTGACAAGGCTAATAGAGAGATTGGAAGGGAGGTGGCAGGGCTAATAGAGAGATTGGGAGGGAGGTGGCTGGGCTAATAGAGAGATTGGGAGGGAGGTGGCGGGGCTAATAGAGAGATTGGGAGGGAGGTGGCAGGGCTAATAGAGAGATTGGGAGGGAGGTGGCTGGGCTAATAGAGAGATTGGGAGGGAGGTGGCGGGGCTAATAGAGAGATTGGGAGGGAGGTGGCTGGGCTAATAGAGAGATTGGGAGGGAGGTGGCGGGGCTAATAGAGAGATTGGGAGGGAGGTGGCAGGGCTAATAGAGAGATTGGGAGGGAGGTGGCAGGGCTAATAGAGGGATTGGGAGGGAGGTGACGGGGCTAATAGAGAGAATGGGAGGAAGGTGGCGGGGCTAATAGAGAGATTGGGAGGGAGGTGGCAGGGCTAATAGAGAGATTGGGAGGGGGTGGCAGGGCTAATAGAGAGATTGGGAGGGGGTGGCAGGGTTAATAGAGGAATTGGGAGGGAGGTGACAGGGCTAATAGAGAGATTGGGAGGGAAATGGCAGGGCTAATAGAGGAATTGGGAGGGAGGTGACATGGCTAATAGAGAGATTGGGAGGGAGGTGGCAGGGTTAATAGAGAGATTGGGAGGGAGGTGACAGGGCTAATAGAGAGATTGGGAGGGAGGTGACAGGGCTAATAGAGAGATTGTGGGCGTGTGTAAGAGAGAGACAGAACAAATGAAAAGGAGAGAAATGGAGTGCTAGATTGGTAAACTACATAGATAAACTATTGTCTGTCTTGCTTCAGTCGCAGAAGAGCACGGTGTGTATAGCGTTATTTGCAGAACATGTTATATTAAACATAGGTCCTACATATCTTCGATATAAAACGATTGAACATACTTTCGATAGACAACAACTAAATGGTTATGTAATGTATGCAAAGGTTGATTTACTTTCTTTTACAATGGCCTCAGGCTTGATAGATCCTGACATTATAGGGAAATGTAAGTGTCATAGGAGGTACAGTATGTAAGTTGTGGGAATTTCTTGACATTAAAAAAAGATGCTGTGCAACATCCAGTATTGTGCCACACCTGTCTTGCTAACGCTGCTACCACACTGCTAGTCTTCACTTTGTGTGTTATTACAGACTATTAGTAAGATATTGTTATTGATTTCCCCACATTGTCTGACGCATGTGATGCTTTTTGCACTGATTTACAAAAAAAACGTTTCTTTTAGTTTTAGCTCAGGTCAACATTTCCACAAAATTCAGACTGTTGCCTTTTACCAAATCTTCTACATGGTTCTGTTCCAGAGCAATAGCCATTTAGATTGGGGTGGGTAATTTTAGGCGGAAAATTAGGTCTGGGGCCCTGTCAAGAAGTGGTTAACATCTAACATCCTTTTTTAACATCTTATGTGTTTCGGAGTATAATTGTCCAAACAATTAATCAACGTTTGATGGAGGGATGGTACTTTATGGATGATTTGGAACTGTTTAATAATGTTCAAAATTACTGTAAAAATATTTTCCATATGTCAGCAAATGTGTTATGGTCAGTTAATAAATAGTGACTTGCTTTTGAAGTTTCTGTTAACGTCTCTTTCTTAATGTTTACATAAATATGTGTCATTTTTAGTTAAAGCTACTTAAAGCATTTTATGTAATCAGTTTCACCAAATAATTTAAGTACTCTGTCTTGTGATTTTGAGTTAAATTAAGCAAGCTGTTTAGCTTTATTCAACTTAAAAAGTTAAGTACACATAAAGTAAATATTTTCTTAAAAAGAATGTGACTTTATAATAACTTAATGTTATTTGTACTACTAAAACAAAGTACCTAGTAAATTTACTTAAATTAATCTAGTAAAAGCTACTTAATTCTGAACGTTAGTTTAACTTACAAATCTGAGTTAGCAAAATTTAAAAATTTCGATGTAATCAGTTTCACCAATTTTTTTGAGTTATATTAACTCATCGGGTTTTACAGTGTAGTATGCATATTTGTATTTTAAAAAAAAGTAATCTCAGAGGATTCCAGAGGCAGTTGCAGGATACCGATGGACCCGAAGGGTTTTAGCCACGGCTGTGGTGGGGGCAAAGCAGCGGGTGTGGGAGAAGTTCGGAGAGGCTATGGAAGACTTTCGGTCGGCACCGAGGTGCCTCTGGAAAACCGTTCAGCACCTCAAAAAAGGGAAATGGGGAACCGTCCAAGCTGTGTACAGTAAGGATGGGTCACTGTTGACCTCAACTGAGGAGGTAATGGGCCAATGGAAGGAGCATTTTGAGGAACACCTGAATCCGACCTCTATTATAGAGGCATAGCTGGAGGCTGATAGAGGGGTATTGTGAATGTCCCTGGTGGAGGTCACTGAGTTGGTCAAAGAACTCCATAATGGCAAAGCCCCGGGGACTGGTGAGATCCATCCAGCAATGCTAAAGCTTTGGGTGGGGAGGGGCTTTCTTAGCTGACACGTCTCTCCAACATTGCGTGGGAATCAGGGACAGTGCCAAACGAGTGGCAGATCTGGGTAGTGGTTCCACTGTTCAAAAAGGGGGACCAGAGTGTGTGTGCCAATTACAGGTGTATCACACTTCTCAGCCTCTCTGATAGTCTACTCCAAAGTGCTAGAAAGGAGGGTTCAGCTGATAGTCGAAACTCACATTGAAGAACAATGCGGATTTCGGTGGGGGTTGGCCTCTGATTTGTCACCAATCCTGTTTGTGATATACATGGACAGGATATCAGTGGTGAGGGGTTGAGGTTTGGTGGGCTAAGGATCACTTCCCTGGTTTTTAAAGATGGATGGTCCTGATGGCATCATCGGTCAGTGACCTTCAGCACTCACTGGATCGGGTTGGGATTAGGAACTCTAAATCTGAAGCCATGACTCTCAGCAGGAAACCAGTGGAGCCAGAAGGGAATGTACCATTGGAACACAGGAGTGCTGGTTAGTATTAATGGGCCTCTGTACGTCTAACATTAACAACGTCTTCTCTACACTGCATTTCTGATCAATCAACAATGGACAGACAATTTGTTTTTCTTGACAAAAAAAACAAGAACATTTCAATGTGACCCCAAAATGTATACTAGCAGTGTACATTGTGTAAGTATTCAATGTGTGAACAATATTGTCATAAAACATATTACCAATTCAGCTATTCACATGAAAATCTGAGCAGACATTTGTATTAACTAAATAAAGGCACAAAGTTGAAGAAATCATAACATTCCGATACATAAATAGGTGTTTACACGCATTCAGTGTTGGGAAACCCTTTTCAAACAGAGAAACCTACCAACGTGCACTAACCCAGCTGATTGCATTTACCACAGGTAGGTGAGATAGTTAGTGGAATCATCTTGTTTAGTGCTTTTGCTTACGGTGTTCAATAATTCTTTCATGTATAATTTCCCTTTATTGCACATAACTTGTTTTCTTAGGACTGGAATGTCATGAGTTCTGTAGTTGTGCTTCTTTAAACAAATACCAATGTCAGCTCTAAATTTAACACGAATAGCTGCATTTCCCTACTACTGTATGTTTATCAAACGTACACACATAGATTCCTGTGCCTTCTGTGGTTCTGTGTACTTGGGTGGTTTGAGATGTTTTTTTGCATGCCGTTAATAAGCACACAGAAATAAGCACACAACTGATGTGTCATTTTCAATTAAAACAAACATTTGAAGCAAGCGACAACGGCTGCCCGGATTGCAATGACCACACAGAAAACAGAATATAAAAAGACACCTGTACGGTTTATTTTAGGAACTACCAGTATTCTTAATCAAAACTGCACTCAGACAAGTCTGTTATTTCAAAATAAAAATCCACAGGTAAAGAACTCTGTTCCTGCTTCAGGTCAACAGGCCCGGTCAGTTGGTTGGCATTCATACGTGTTGCAGCAGCATTTGTTCAACTCAGTCAAACATCTGAGGACCATGTCTTTACTTGCCCCATTTCTCCATTATCTTCAAACTATCCAGCAAAATTCCAAGCCAATTCCACATCCGCAGCCCAGACGACATCTTCAAAATCTAAAAGTATTGGATAATTGTGTTGTTCAAAGGTCAGCCTTAACCTTGATTATAAGATAAGTCCTAGACTTTATGCCTTTTGCATTGCTTAAGATACGGCAATCCCGTAATTTTAAATCCTAAAGAGGCGAAGTGGACAAATCGCCTTTAATGAGTGTCAACAGTCTGGTTTATAAATTGATCCTGTAGACGCAACCAGGCAACACGATAATCCCGGCACGAACGTTCACATCATGTGCTGGTGTCGGACATCGTCGTCTCGAGCATCATGTCGCTCTCGTACATGTCACACTCGAGGGGAAGCGTGCGGCGCAGGGGTGTGTCCAGCAAGGCTTTGTCCTGATTGGACGGGGGCGTCTCCAGAGCCATGACGGTGCTAGCATCTAGAAGTGGCGCAGCTCGAGCGTCGCTAGGTTCTGTCGACGTATTCAGAATCTTCATCAACGCCGGCGTGCCAAGCGTGCTGCGAACTTTGTCCTTTATGTCAGTCCCTAGACATATGTTAAAGGCTTTGTTTAGTGTTTCAGAAACAAATTCACATATGCAACATGCCATATACGTTAACCATTCTTGCACTTTGTTTTTATTGTGTTTGTAGTGCTGATCCAGGCACTTCTCATCTCCTGTCTCGACTACTGCAACTCCTTTCTGGCTCGCCACCAAACCCCTGCAACTCATTCAAAATGCAGCAGCCCGCCTGATCTTCAAACTACCAAAGTTCTCCCACGTCCCTCAGCTGTTCCGCACACTACACTGGCTCCCGGTCGAAGCACTATCTCTAGCATTCCAACTGCACCCACCCAGGAACAACGTACTTATTGCCTTTTTGATGTGTGTTTTATCTATATGTGAAATGCCTGCACTTATTGTAAGTCGCTCTGGATCAGAAATGTAATGTAGGCAGGGTGTGCCATTAATGACACATTCTGCTGTCTAGTATTTATCCAGCTTGACAACTTAACACTGGCAGATCAGACGATCCAGCATCTCCCCCTATGCAACCAATTATTTCCGCTCAGAAGTGGGTGTAATCTCCTGTTAGTAGCAGGTCAATAAATCAAGTGCCGACCTTTAGGCATAAGTTAAGTTAAACATTAGTGCCAATGTTGGGGTTGTTTTGAAATTCTCGTATTTTGCCATGCAGTATCCTAGAGTATTCAACACCGTGCAGTATCCTAGAGTATTTAACCCCATGCAGTATCCTAGAGTATTTAACCCCATGCAGTATCCTAGAGTATTCAACCCCATGCAGTATTCAACCCCATGCAGTATCCTAGAGTATTTAACCCCATGCATTATCCTAGAGTATTTAACCCCATGCATTATCCTAGAGTATTTAACCCCATGCAGTATCCTAGAGTATTCAACCCCATGCATTATCCTAGAGTATTTAACCCCATGCAGTATCCTAGAGTATTCAACCCCATGCAGTATTCAACCCCATGCAGTATCCTAGAGTATTTAACCCCATGCAGTATCCTAGAGTATTTAACCCCATGCATTATCCTAGAGTATTTAACCCCATGCATTATCCTAGAGTATTTAACCCCATGCAGTATCCTAGAGTATTTAACCCCATGCAGTATCCTAGAGTATTTAACCCCATGCATTATCCTAGAGTATTTAACCCCATGCATTATCCTAGAGTATTTAACCCCATGCAGTATCCTAGAGTATTTAACCCCATGCAGTATCCTAGAGTATTTAACCCCATGCATTATCCTAGAGTATTTAACCCCATGCAGTATCCTAGAGTATTCAACCCCATGCATTATCCTAGAGTATTTAACCCCATGCAGTATCCTAGAGTATTCAACCCCATGCAGTATTCAACCCCATGCAGTATCCTAGAGTATTTAACCCCATGCATTATCCTAGAGTATTTAACCCCATGCATTATCCTAGAGTATTTAACCCCATGCAGTATCCTAGAGTATTCAACCCCATGCATTATCCTAGAGTATTTAACCCCATGCAGTATCCTAGAGTATTCAACCCCATGCAGTATTCAACCCCATGCAGTATCCTAGAGTATTTAACCCCATGCAGTATCCTAGAGTATTTAACCCCATGCAGTATCCTAGAGTATTTAACCCCATGCAGTATCCTAGAGTATTTAACCCCATGCAGTATCCTAGAGTGTTTGGTACTGCATTTTGGACTACATTTGGGTTTTTCTTTCAATGAGTTTCTGAATTGCGTGAGAGAGTAAATGTGATGAGACTATTTGAATGAAAGTATTCAAAGGGCTCTTAATGATTTGTATATTATAAGTCACAATAACCCTCAAATGGCTGCATTTTCATAACACATCCAGTTTCTCTGCTTTTTAAAGATTTGCATGTGTTCTAATTTAACAAATGACATTGTGCACTCAGTGGCCTAGCATGCATTGCAAGAAGAAAAAAATAGCTTAATAAATAATGGTAACCGTTTTCTTTACTTATTTATCTAACATAGCTTTCCAAGATATTTGAGTGATTTCCTTAGATCGACAAGGAAGATGAAATATGAATGCAATGTGTCCTTCGCTATCAGAGATGTTATCAGTTGTCTAATGTTTCAAGCATATGTCATTTTCCTAACCCAGCTAATGACCAAAGAACACAAAGGTTTCAAATATCATACAAAGTTCGGAGGGCAAAATTCTGTAATTTTTATATTTAACAATAAAAAGTTCTAAATTGCTGAATGGAAGACAATTTAAATAACCAACATGGAATCTACATATTTCCAATTCTAACACACAATTTTGTAACACACAAGCAACTACACTTTGGGTAAGCTTAACCCGAGTTGAACCAACAGTAGATCCTTGTGTCGAAAATATAAATATTTAATCCCCCACAAAAAATTCTCATAGGTTCTAGCATGGATTGCAAAAGAAGTTGTTTTACCTATGTAGGATGTTTTACCTATGTAGGCATCCGTGTCTCCAATGTACATCTCAATGCAGTGGCCAAGCATAGTCACAGAAAAAGTGTCATCTCTCTTAAGACCGAGTGCCTATTTAAACACAAGCATAAGTAAAAAGGGAAAACACACACACAAATGAATAGCAATATGTATTTACAGATCAAACGAAAAACAAAACACATCCAAAGCTGATAAAATATTACCGTGTGAAAGTAGTCAATAGCGCTTTCAAAGTCCCCCATGAGGCTGTGCACATATCCGATAGCGGAATATGTTGATGCATGCTGGGGAATGAGAACCAGGGCCTGCCTGTGGTACTCCAACGCCTGCTCATACTTTCTGTTGAAACACAGAGCAAAACAAGGCAATTGAAACAGGGCCTGCCTGTGGTACTCCAACGCCTGCTCATACTTTCTGTTGAAACACAGAGCAAAACAAGGCAATTGAAACAGGGCCTGCCTGTGGTACTCCAACGCCTGCTCATACTTTCTGTTGAAACACAGAGCAAAACAAGGCAATTGAAACAGGGCCTGCCTGTGGTACTCCAACGCCTGCTCATACTTTCTGTTGAAACACAGAGCAAAACAAGGCAATTGAACCAGGGCCTGCCTGTGGTACTCCAACGCCTGCTCATACTTTCTGTTGAAACACAGAGCAAAACAAGGCAATTGAACCAGGGCCTGCCTGTGGTACTCCAACGCCTGCTCATACTTTCTGTTGAAACACAGAGCAAAACAAGGCAATTGAAACAGGGCCTGCCTGTGGTACTCCAACGCCTGCTCATACTTTCTGTTGAAACACAGAGCAAAACAAGGCAATTGAAACAGGGCCTGCCTGTGGTACTCCAACGCCTGCTCATACTTTCTGTTGAAACACAGAGCAAAACAAGGCAATTGAAACAGGGCCTGCCTGTGGTACTCCAACGCCTGCTCATACTTTCTGTTGAAACACAGAGCAAAACAAGGCAATTGAAACAGGGCCTGCCTGTGGTACTCCAACGCCTGGTCATACTTTCTGTTGAAACACAGAGCAAAACAAGGCAATTGAAACAGTTATTTTTGTGACTGGCCCGAATATTATTTAACAGGCTTTGAATACTCCTTAGTAATTCCGATTGAGTATTAAAATACTAGTTCTCAAAAACTCTCTATAATTAAACATAAAAGGGATAACGCCGTATTAAAGAATGTATAGCCTACTGGTGATTACGCCAATCAATCACTTGTATTTTGCAAATATACTTAAACCAAGAACTAAGACGCCATCCGGGCACAGGATTAAATACAAACGAACTAGAATGTGTAATATTCAAATTTTCTGAGATTTTATATTTGGGGTTTTCATGCTGTAAGCCATAATCATCGAAATTATATAAAATAAATACCTTGAAATATCTCACTTTGCATGTAATGAGTCTATGTAATATATTAGTTTCACCTTTTAAGTTGAATTACTGAAATAAAAGAACTTTTGCACGATATGCACATTCTTTGAGTTGCACCTGTATATATTAATTTGATTTCACACTGAAATAAGATTTGAATACCAACTTAATGAACGAACACTCGAATAGTTAAAGTAATTCGGCCACCCCTATTTATTATACAACCAGAGCGGTGAGAGCCATGTCATAACGGGGTGTTCACGAAAAGACTGTTTGTTTTTTTACCAGAATCTGGCAGTTCTTGATTTGACTTTGTCGCAAAGAAAATGATCAAATATTATCAAAACAGCAAACTATGCATACATGTCACTTCAAGGAGGCTAAATTAATAAAATGCTTGATAGGATACTCAATCAAATAATCACATGGTCAAACACCAAATCATCACTTGAAAATCTATTTTTGACGTCAAGGTGGAATCAGCATTTTTTTTTTGAAAGCAATCGTATCTGCCTACTGCCAACACCTCCAGCATTGAACTGCTACCTAACAACTCGTCCTGTCTTCCGATCTCTGTGGTTACCACACGGACAACATGAAAGCCTACTGCGCGTTACTAACAGAGCCTTCCGGCTCTAAAGTGTTTGTCAGAATAACAAAAAATACACATTACCTGCTAGGTGCCCCTCTTACATAGAAACTATTGTAACCTTTTCAAGACCCCTACTTGTTCTGTGAAGCCTCTACATTTGCTGAGTGCCTACCACTGCATTATTCCTAAACGGATCCAATGAGCGTCCCACTGCCACTTACACTGAAGGACTGAAGGAGAGCGTTGGGAGAAAACAAGGGCGGATTGGGCTCTTCATTGGAAATGCCACTCATGATAATTTAGGATCCCCATATTTTAACAACGCTTTATATGTATACATGGAGAATGACAAAACCACCCACCTACCTAAACCTGAATCGATAAATGAGAACAAAAATAGGAAAAAGACATCATAGATGAGAAGATGATACGCAGTCTGCAGTAGTCAGAACTGCCATTCTGTTCAGTGATATCCCCACACAAAGAAGAGAAACCCAGATATATTGACTTCTGAATCATCTATAGCGGAGGTTGAATTAGCAGCAGATGCTAGATAATGGTCAAAACCTGCTGGTATTCAAGAGAATAGCCAGCATCAATATTAACTTACCTGGCTAAAAAGTGATGCCACTTGTCTCAAAGTTTTGCACACACACATTCTTTATCTCAGAGTGTGTCCTGGCTAGTATAATTATTTTATTATAATTTAAATATATTTCCATACATGCTTAGATTTTGATTACATAGAAACAGTGGGTAAAGTTGGAACAGTTTGTCTAAAACACCACTGGAGGGGATTAAAACTTCATATAGAATATGTGTAGGTACCAGCGTAAACGCTAAGAAATAATGTTGATACTCACTTAAGTTTTCGACAAACATGACCAAGGTTGTTTAGGAGAGGTTCCCACTTGTCCACTGTAACCTAAAAGATCATTTTTGGATGATAATTAAGATAATTTTGCTCTGTTTGCAAAAATACATGGAAAAACACCTCAAGGTCAATACATAACACAGCATTTCTTTTTATGTAACACAATAACCATGTAGGCTACCTCATTTCCAATGGCTTTGATCTTGTCCATGGCATCCAGAAATAACTTCTCTGCACTTTTCCAGCTAAAAAAGGCAAAATGAAACAATTTTAGGTAGCCTAGCAAAGTACATGATTAGCAACTGAAAAGTTTAGACTGAACCAGCAACGTAGACACATTGGTCACTGGTCAATGAGTGTTCACCCCCACCCAGTTTGTGCACGTGTAGAAGTGTTCACCCCCACCCAGTTTGTGCACGTGTAGAAGTGTTCACCCCCCCAGTTTGTGCACGTGTAGAAGTGTTCACCCCCACCCAGTTTGTGCACGTGTAGAAGTGTTCACCCCCCACCCAGTTTGTGCACGTGTAGAAGTGTTCACCCCCACCCAGTTTGTGCACGTGTAGAAGTGTTTACCCCCACCCAGTTTGTGCACGTGTAGAAGTGTTTACCCCCACCCAGTTTGTGCACGTGTAGAAGTGTTCACCCCCACCCAGTTTGTGCACGTGTAGAAGTGTTCACCCCCACCCAGTTTGTGCACGTGTAGAAGTGTTCACCCCCACCCAGTTTGTGCACGTGTAGAAGTGTTCACCCCCACCCAGTTTGTGCACGTGTAGAAGTGTTCACCCCCACCCAGTTTGTGCACGTGTAGAAGTGTTTACCCCCACCCAGTTTGTGCACGTGTAGAAGTGTTTACCCCCACCCAGTTTGTGCACGTGTAGAAGTGTTTACCCCCACCCAGTTTGTGCACGTGTAGAAGTGTTTACCCCCACCCAGTTTGTGCACGTGTAGAAGTGTTTACCCCCACCCAGTTTGTGCACGTGTAGAAGTGTTTACCCCCACCCAGTTTGTGTTAGTGTTTACCCCCACCCAGTTTGTGCACGTGTAGAAGTGTTTACCCCCACCCAGTTTGTGCACGTGTAGAAGTGTTTACCCCCACCCAGTTTGTGCACGTGTAGAAGTGTTTACCCCCACCCAGTTTGTGCACGTGTAGAAGTGTTTACCCCCACCCAGTTTGTGCACGTGTAGAAGTGTTTACCCCCACCCAGTTTGTGCACGTGTAGAAGTGTTTACCCCCACCCAGTTTGTGCACGTGTAGAAGTGTTTACCCCCACCCAGTTTGTGCACGTGTAGAAGTGTTTACCCCCACCCAGTTTGTGCACGTGTAGAAGTGTTTACCCCCACCCAGTTTGTGCACGTGTAGAAGTGTTTACCCCCACCCAGTTTGTGCACGTGTAGAAGTGTTTACCCCCACCCAGTTTGTGCACGTGTAGAAGTGTTTACCCCCACCCAGTTTGTGCACGTGTAGAAGTGTTTACCCCCACCCAGTTTGTGCACGTGTAGAAGTGTTTACCCCCACCCAGTTTGTGCACGTGTAGAAGTGTTTACCCCCACCCAGTTTGTGCACGTGTAGAAGTGTTTACCCCCACCCAGTTTGTGCACGTGTAGAAGTGTTTACCCCCACCCAGTTTGTGCACGTGTATGACAGTGTTTTCCCACTGCGTGCACGTGTATGACAGTGTTTTCCCACTGCGTGCACGTGTATGACAGTGTTTTCCCACTGCGTGCACGTGTATGACAGTGTTTTCCCAGTGCGTGCACGTGTATGACAGTGTTTTCCCAGTGCGTGCACGTGTAGGAGTGTTGTTTTCCCAGTGCGTGCACGTGTAGGAGTGTTGTTTTCCCAGTGCGTGCACGTGTAGGAGTGTTGTTTTCCCAGTGCGTGCACGTGTAGGAGTGTTGTTTTCCCAGTGCGTGCACGTGTAGGAGTGTTGTTTTCCCAGTGCGTGCACGTGTAGGAGTGTTGTTTTCCCAGTGCGTGCACGTGTAGGAGTGTTGTTTTCCCAGTGCGTGCACGTGTAGGAGTGTTGTTTTCCCAGTGCGTGCACGTGTAGGAGTGTTGTTTTCCCAGTGCGTGCACGTGTAGGAGTGTTGTTTTCCCAGTGCGTGCACGTGTAGGAGTGTTGTTTTCCCAGTGCGTGCACGTGTAGGAGTGTTGTTTTCCCAGTGCGTGCACGTGTAGGAGTGTTGTTTTCCCAGTGCGTGCACGTGTAGGAGTGTTGTTTTCCCAGTGCGTGCACGTGTAGGAGTGTTGTTTTCCCAGTGCGTGCACGTGTAGGAGTGTTGTTTTCCCAGTGCGTGCACGTGTAGGAGTGTTGTTTTCCCAGTGCGTGCACGTGTAGGAGTGTTGTTTTCCCAGTGCGTGCACGTGTAGGAGTGTTGTTTTCCCAGTGCGTGCACGTGTAGGAGTGTTGTTTTCCCAGTGCGTGCACGTGTAGGAGTGTTGTTTTCCCAGTGCGTGCACGTGTAGGAGTGTTGTTTTCCCAGTGCGTGCACGTGTAGGAGTGTTGTTTTCCCAGTGCGTGCACGTGTAGGAGTGTTGTTTTCCCAGTGCGTGCACGTGTAGGAGTGTTGTTTTCCCAGTGCGTGCACGTGTAGGAGTGTTGTTTTCCCAGTGCGTGCACGTGTAGGAGTGTTGTTTTCCCAGTGCGTGCACGTGTAGGAGTGTTTTGTTCCCAGTGCGTGCACGTGTAGGAGTGTTTTGTTCCCAGTGCGTGCACGTGTAGGAGTGTTTTGTTCCCAGTGCGTGCACGTGTAGGAGTGTTTGTTCCCAGTGCGTGCACGTGTAGGAGTGTTTGTTCCCAGTGCGTGCACGTGTAGGAGTGTTTGTTCCCAGTGCGTGCACGTGTAGGAGTGTTTGTTCCCAGTGCGTGCACGTGTAGGAGTGTTTGTTCCCAGTGCGTGCACGTGTAGGAGTGTTTGTTCCCAGTGCGTGCACGTGTAGGAGTGTTTGTTCCCAGTGCGTGCACGTGTAGGAGTGTTTGTTCCCAGTGCGTGCACGTGTAGGAGTGTTTGTTCCCAGTGCGTGCACGTGTAGGAGTGTTTGTTCCCAGTGCGTGCACGTGTAGGAGTGTTTGTTCCCAGTGTGTGCACGTGTAAGCATTATTAAGTATGTGTCTTCCTGGGCACAACTCACTCTCCATTCTGAAAGGCGACCACAGCCACTTCATGCATGACAAAAGGGTCTTCTGGTGCAATGCTAAGGGCCTGGCTGAAGAAACGCTCCGCCAGCTTTGAGTTGTTTGTTAGGCCATACTCAAGCCCTATATATAACATGGGGAGATGGCATCTGAAAGGAAAAGATTAGGGCAAGCATTTAGGCTCATTATTAGTCGTCAAGGGAAAAAATCCTGACATACATTTGTTTGCACATATCTCACATACACCTGTATAGCAAGAAGCAGGTGAGAGTACTGATGCTGACTCTGTGTGTGTGTGTGTGTTTGTGTGTAAGACACACAATTAAAGAAGCATGGTTTTTGATTAGGCCAATGTTTAAGAACCCTGAATACCCCTTCATCAGCTGGGCAGCAGTGAAGTATGCAGCCATGGCCTGGTCGTGTTCACTTTCCACTGCAAACGAGTGACCGTACGCGATCCATGCTGGACCGTAAGTCCGCTCCAGTGTGGTCGCCTTGCTGCAGAAGACGGAACTCAGTGTATATAACAAAGTCATTATATCCTGTCACTGTTTGTTTATTATATAATACGCCGCAATTATTCTGTTCAGCAGCAAATAAATCCATCAAAACATATGACATTCTAATAAAGAACTTGGTGACATGTTAACATATGGTACCTGAGATATCTACGAGCGTGTTCATTTTTGTGACCGACCATTAGATAGTAGCATCCCACCGCAAACCAAGATACCTGGATGAAAAGAACATTTAACTTCTGGTTAGTGGTCAAATAAAGAAAAAGTCAAATGAAACAAACTGTATCTGGTAGTGCTTGGCTATGTGCTACACTAAGACTGGAGGGGGTTAACTCCTAGCAAATGTGGAATACTGGACATGGGACGTGGAATACTGGACATGGGATATACTTACTGGGTTGTTGGGATATAAGTCCACAAGCTTGTGTGAAAGGTAAAACAGTTCTGTCGGGGTAAAATACAATTAAAATAAGGTAGCTTCATTTGTTCAAAAACGTCATGTCATGAGTAAGAAAATCAGGAAATGCTGACTTTGGGTATGAAAAATAATCAGACCCCAATTCTTTCTTAATATATATTTTTTAGATGTGATATTGCAGATGCAGGTAAGCCACTCCTACTTCTATAGCATCCATAACTACAAATTATTTCAGCGTTTGTTTCAAATATTTCGTAATAAACCTAATAATGTGGACATCATACAACTTATGTAAAAAAAAAATTTGCAAGGGTGCGTCCTTACAGTTTTTTAAATCAACATTTCCAAAGATTGTCTTTAGATGTAAACAGATGAGCGTGGTACGAACTTATGTATTAGATGGACCGGGACCATGAGGTATTGATTAGTTACATTGTTTGCCAGATGTAGGCATTTAAGAGAGCGTTGACGGTCTTACCATTAGCTTTACTGAGCTCCACCAGGGTGCCTATATGAACTGGTAAACAGTTGGCATGAAACGGGTCTTTCACCATCACCCTTAAACAAAGACAAATCATTTGAGTTAAGTGTAGATAGAGGCAAAATAGGAAGCACAAACAGAAACCAAACTGAGAGATTATGCCAACTAACATACAGTAAGATCTAGGGATGCACCGAAATGAAAATTCTTGGCCGAAACCGAAAACCGAAAAAGAGGAAACCAAGACCGAAAACCGAAACACCGAAATAAATTATGCCAATTATTAGTACCATTGCATTTATGGATATGAGGCACCAAGGGCGTAGGTTTGGTCTCAGCTTCGGTGGGGACATCTCTCCCCCCTCATCCGGCAAGTGAACTTTTACTGAGAATAATGTGATTATTTTTGCGTTTAGTTGAGACAATAGCCTGTTGCTTTTAGATGGTAATGCTGTTTGTCAGATTCAATATATTGTAGCGACCCTGGTGGTGCCACTACTCCGCCCCTACTAATGGGATATCCCAAATAGGCCACATTACATAAGCAAAATATACACAGGAAACATTTCCACTGTTTATTTTGACTGTAAGATTCTAACATATGGGGTATGTATTAACAGAAAGCACTGGTAACTTTACCGTTGTCTTCAGTCACTCTCCTGTGTACTTATAGCGTGTCAGATAACTCCCCTCCCCTAGGTTTTTTAGCCAATCAAATTACGGCGTTTCTAGTACCGTCCACCTGGCGCTGCGGTCGGAATTGACCCAAATCGCTTCACAAACTCATAACGGAGTTCGCTAAAATATTAGTGGGGACAATTTAGTCATGTTAAAATGTTGTTGGGGACATGTCCCCAGCGTCCCCCCCCCTAAACCTACGCCCATGTGAGGCACTTTCTTGCAGGATTTCACTGAACATATCAGACAACGAGGGTGCATGCCCCTCATCTAGTGCAGAGACAAGTCTTTTTTTCTGCGCTCTGATCTCCGTGCCCTACTGCTCGGTGCGCTATTGCTCCGTCTCCACCGCCGCCTGGATCATTTCTCGTGCGCGCTGCTTTATTTCTGCATCCAAGTAATGGTCTTTATAACGCGGATCAAGTACAGTCGGGATGAAGTGCAGAGGATCCGAATAGATCACAACATATTTCGGCCGTATTGTTTCGGTGATAAAAGTGTTTCGGCCGAAAACCGAAAATGCCCTTTTGGGCCATTTTCGGCCGAAAATTTTCGGTGGCCGAATATTCGGTGCATCCCTAGTAAGATCAATATCGCATTCATGGATAAAATCTAGCAACCTTACGGGCACTGGTCAGATGGTGGAACCACAAGGCTACTCTGCGGTTGTGTTAACCATCATACTTACATAGAAGTTAGTTTGTAGCACATTTTGAAGTCACAGTTGTAATAATGCCTCTCTGCAAGTGAGACCACGACATCCAAGTTGTCAGCGAGACCATTGACCATCTCTGGGATAACCATATCACTGGGTTTGTTGTACTGAGGACAAAAAGAAAATGATAAATAGATGGATGAGGAGAAAATAAAGGGGATACATATTAATCAAGCAAAATCGATTGAAGACAAATGATCACAATTAGACTTCGTGGAGTCAGAGAACATTTCTGTGTTGTTGATGTCGTCAGTTTCTGACAAGTGTTATGACAATATGTGAATCCATTTAATAGATCCTCAATAGTGTAAAAATTATTCACCCTGACAAAATCCAATATGGTTTATGAAAGCTTGTGTATTTAATTACAGTAATCCACATTGACCATGACAATGTTGAATACTAAAATGCAACATATGAATCTATAACAAGTCTTAACACAGAGGGACGTGCCTTTTTTAACTTATTCTCAAACAGGAAGTGAAGTAATTCATCTTCTTCTTTGTTGCACTGTTGGCTTAGAGGAAGTGAGTCAAGGAAGTCCTTTTCTGCAAACAAAAAAGCCTTTAAATTGGAGGCCTTAAATGCTGAAATACACACAATACTACATTAGTAAACAATAGGTTTCTAGTCCAATTATGTGAGAAAACATTTACAATTACTTTTGAAAATATGAATTTGTTTTCTTAAGTCATATATGGTAAAATAATGATTTCAAAAATACATACTACAAAAAACTCTATAAACTTAGAGGTTAATTTAAAATGTATAAAACTGTTTTTTTTGCCTCAGAACCATCCATGGTGGAAAATACAATTAAACATACATTTGCTTGTATGCAAACCCATAGCTGATTCCACAATGAGAGGAAAGACATCCAGCAGCTACATACTATAATACATACTAAAACTAACCAAGCTAACAAATTTGCCCTGTAGCTCACTGGTTTTGTCCAAGCAAAACTAATGTTGATGTAACAGTTAGTACATTCAAATCTCTAACTGGGCATTGCTTGAAGGGTCCAAAAATGAACATAAACAAAATCTGCCTTGTGAATTAGGAATATTAAGTTCATGATACGTTGCTAGTTAAAAAAAACAAAAAAAAACTGATTCTTGTTTGATTTTTTGGGGGGGGCAAACAGTGTTTGAATCTAGTTTGACGTCATCTGAGTAATTTAGCTTGAGGAGGTATATAAGAGCTGTATGTGTTTTTGCCCTTAAATGTAAAACACATCGGGAATTTGCCGTTGGTGCTGCAGGGGCACAAATAAATAACTGTTCTAAATAAGTACATTAAAATAAATACACAAAGTATTTGTGTTTTTCTTTTTTACAATTGAATAACCCCTACTAAGTTGTGTTCATTGTAGTGATTTACATTAAAAAGAAACATAGTTTCAAGACAATAATCCTCACAAGCACAAAGCAAAGGTGGAGTGGCTAAGGAATACCTAACCTAACCATCTTTGAGCGGCAAGTGTAAATCTTGATAGTTTGATGTAAGGTGTGTAGATAAGAACAGTCATCATTAAAAAGTGCTCTACATGTAGACTTTCATATATACACACAGTGGCTCTCAAGCGCATCAGACCCCTAGCTAAATGAAAACATGTGAAAAGTTGAAAATGCTGTTGACCAAAAGCAAATTTTCCAATTTGGCAGAAAATAAATACAATTAATATTGCTCTGTGATCTTTGTTTTCTGTTTTGTATTTACCATGAAACTAAGAACAAATTTAATATGTTATTTTTCACAGTGGCAGTTGTTTTGATCAGTGGCAGAAAATCTGTTTAGGTTTAAATGAAATCCATGTGGTTTCAAAAAAAATTTGGGAAAGGTCAAATGACATCATATTCCATTCCCACTCTTACTCTGACCTTACCTTCCTGGGCGGTCAGCATATGGTGGGACGTTAGTAGGTCGAAGGCTTCAAAGCAGTACACGTCCAGTTTCAAGGCCTCTTTGTAGCTGGATGTGGCCAGAGGCCGGTTATCCATGGCATCATAGATCTTGCCTCTCAATAGACAGATGGAACTGTTGATCTAATAATGGTGTGGGAGGGGTGGGGGCACAAGGGGTGCAGCATCAGTTGGGGAGCCTCTAGTGCACAGGTGTCAAACCGGTTCCATGGAGGGCCGAGTGTCTACAGGTCTTTGCTCTCACCTTGTTCTTGATTGATTAATTAAGTCACTAATTGGTAAGGTTCTACCCTCTACTGGTTGTTTAGGTCTGAACTGGGAACTCATTTAAAGGAAAACACAAAAACCTGCATACACTAGGCCCCCCGGGGAAACCGGTTTGACATCCCTGCTCTAGTGGCTTCCAACATGAAAACCAACAAGATCATTTTTTATGAAAATTCAAGGTACGGTGGGGATAGGATGGATTTCTGGAAAAGCATTTTGTGTTCCCGGATAATGTAGAAAATTGCCTGTAAGAAATAAATAATTTTGATACAAGACGAATAACAGGCCCTTTGATTAACATGTGATAAGTCAAATAAGGAAGATATTGTTGACATAAATTCATATAAATGTGGCTAAATGGACTTTACAAAAGTATTGTGTACCTTAGTCATAGGCCAGCACTCAATTAGTTAAAGCAGCATTAGGTAGGATTTTCTAAATCGAAAATAAAATGTTTTGTCTATACAAACATGGTGTCTATGTAAAACGAGGTCCTAAAAAAGATGGTTAGAAACAAAGATAGCTTCAAGCCCCTGGAATCCCGCTCTGGAAAATATTCCTCCGGTAGTAAAAAAAAAAAGAAGATCCTGTTCCAGCAAATCTACAGTCTATCACCTTTAAGAACATACATACTGCCTGAAGGTAGAACAAGTTCGCAATAAGGAACAAAGAAAACATTTTGCAGACAAAAGCTACAATGGCAGCCAGAGATGAGAAACGTAAATTGCTCCATGGCCCACAATAGCATACACATTGAAAACTGAAAATCCAGAAAGATTTTGAAGCTCCGATAGAGCCACTTTGAAATATACATAAGTCTGAAAAACAACATAAAACTAGATAGCTAATGTTTCTTACTCGTGTTGTTGCCATTAAATTTAGTTGGTTGTATACAGACACATTTTTGGTTCGCTTTGTCTAAACATTGAATTGGGGGCACGGATTCTCACATTTGAATTATTTTCAAGCTTATTTTAGCTTAACCTGAAACCCTCAAAGTGAATCCCTGTTGTCAGACATAACTAAGACTTACAGAAGCAGGGCTCATTTCCCAGTCCTTGGACGACTCTTGTATCTCATGGTCTTCTTTGATACTTCTGTCCAGCAGCTTTTTGCTGGCTGGCTCTTCCATGTCCAGGATGTCCAAGGCCTGCTGGAACTCTTTGGCTGCATACTGTGTAAAACACAAACACTAGGTGAGCGCTTCCGTTGGCGAAGCCCAGTTAAGAGCGTGTTGCAAGTAAAATAAGGTTTTTGGTTTTGTGACTGTATTGGCCCCATATATAATACATATTAAATCACCCAATTCTGAGAGTCAATAAAGACCAAAGAAACCTGAGAAGGTTTTTGCCATGCTGTTGCCCTCAGCCATTTTCTTAATACTTCCATATAGAGAAATATGGGGATTTGAATTACTTGTATCTACTAAGCACATTGAACATTTTCCATCCACATTGCACATGGACATTTACAGATCAAAGAGAATATGGCTTAAAGCATTAGAAAAACGTCAAGCAGACAGCTGTTGCAGCTGTTGTGCTACAAAGGAGAGTATAAAAGTATGTATTTAATACTCACGTGGCACCTAGCAGCAATATATTGACATGCTGCATATAACTGTGAAATTGAAGATAAATACAAAGAGAATTAAATCCAACACACACACTATACTCATAATGACCAATCAAAAGAGAACAGAATGCACATCTAATGGGCTAACCTGAACCCCTTATTACTGGGAAAATAGAAAACATACCTTATCTAGTTTGCGTGACCGGAGAGCATGGGATGCTCTGTGGTACTGGGAGGTTAGATAAAGGCACTGCGCTAGCCAGTAGATATCCTGGGGGTCTTCTGCAAAGACAATATTAAAATACCACATTGATTTTAGACTCTTTTACATTAACTTAATAAATAAATAAACTTGACTACTCACCATGTGACAGCGATGCAATCTTGTCTGCCCAAAATAGGGCACTTTGATACTGTTGCTGAAACCCAAAAGATATAGGGCAAAATTAAAACATACATTGAAAAATTGTTCAAAAAGTTCAAAAGCTACAGGTGTCAATAGAGCTCATAGAATTCATCGTTCAGCCAACTATGAACTTCATCCCTGATGTGTCTAAAGACAATGGACCTATGTTACATCAGCATAATATTGTCTGGTCACAACATGTAAAAGGTTATTTAGTAATGCCATTATCAAGTTATTAAAGCAAATTATTGCTGGTTAACCTCTTTGGACATAAACATTTACTATACAAACACCAATTGTTACACAACTGAAACTGTCTGTAGTCGACATGTAATTCTGAACAGTAGTGCCTATATAGCCAATACAGCATATCAACTCATTTGATAAGCTTCCCAACTAGTAATCTAAGTGACTAACTACCCAGCCAATCGGATGGTCCAAATGATGCCAGTTTGACAGCGCCAACCAATTAAACACGTTAGCTAACTAGCTAGTTAATGCGTTAGCACGTCGTTACCAGACTTATTCTTACCTGATCAATGTAGTGCCGGACACGTTTTCTAAGTCGGTCAAGATTCATCGTGATTTAACCTGAAGCTCCCTTTATAATTCAAATCGTATCATTATCATTCAATGACAAATAAACAGTATTGTGATATGATCTTCGTAGTTTAGCGGGTTAACCAGCTAGTAGAAATCCGCGGCTTCTTCTGCAGCGGAAGTGTTTCCTAAAGAAATGTCCCCACAGAAACCCGAGCCGTGGAATTATGGTTCCGATCATTGCAGAAAAAAACTATTTATTGGATAGCTACTACATTTTAATATAGATTAGTATGGTTAGTTCATTGTACGTTAGAAATGGTAAATGAACAAAGTTGTATGTCTGTATTCAACAAAGTTATGTGTCTATATTCATTTAAATATAAAAGGGGAACACTTCACATTATATTGAGCCCGGTTCATACATTCTTCCTGGTCAACTCTATACAAAACACGTATTTCTTTATAATTCCATGCCAACATTTGTTTACATCACTGTTAATGTGCATTTATTGTAATATATCCAACTGACAGGTTCTGAAATATCAAGGAGCTGATTAAACAGCTTTATGCCGGGGACAATCAAAAATCACTTTGCCTGAAAATGTGTTGTTTCATTAGGGTACACAAAGCCCCAGATGTCTCAAGATGTCCACTGTAGTTATTGCTAGGACAGAGATTGTCTAATCCGCTACCATAAGATGCATTCAATGTTGTTTAGAGAATCCTGCATTCCATCCATTCAAATATGGCTTCTTTACCTGTTCTTAGAACATATTTCAAGACAGTAGATGATCAATTAAGTAGTTGTTTGACGGTATTACTCAGTCTTACAGAAAAAGCTGTCTTCGCTAGACATGGTCTCTGATTTCATAATGTGATTGAATAAATGGTAACATTTAATTTTAAGGTGTCCTTATTACAGCGTACTTACATATGTAAATTAATTGTATTAAGTATTGTAACTGAGGGTAACAACCCTTTTGTACTGTTTTAATTATTATAATACATTGGCAAAGCTGAAACAAGATCTGTCTAAATTAATGAAATGTCTGTTACACTTTATTTGGATAGTCACGATTACCATCTGTTGACGCTCTTCTGTCAGCAAACTATCGAAAACAAGGTATAGGGTAAAATGCTGGCTAAGGTTAAGGCTATAGCTAGGTTTACAATGGTTATTAGGGCAAGGGATTGGGATTGAGGATTAATGTTAGAGTTTGTGAAAACTTGCTATGGTTCCCTAACTTGCTACGGTTAATGTTAGGGAAATGTTTAGTGTAAGTGTTGGGGTAATGGTTAGGGACGAGGTATGTTTAAGAATAAGATGAGGCCCTCAACACTGGCCCTCTACACACCATTCCTTAATGCTGAATATAGCCCATGTCTTGCCATTGGCCAACATACTCGCCAGACATGTCACCCATTAAGCATGTTTGGGAGGCTCTGCATTGACCTATAAAACAGTGAGTACGCAACAATGCATTTTTTGTGTGTTCTGGGTCTTCTGAAGTTCCCTAGGTCCCCTCTTTCTCTTGTGCAAACTTTTTGTTCTGGTACCACCCGATTTGTAAATGAACAACTTAAAAATGTGAATCTTTTGATGGTAGCTTTAATCCCAAAGCCATTAATTTGTCAGTTTAACCACAGCAACTATCAATCTGTTGTGAATTACCCAGCATGCCACACATTTAGCCCTGACTGCGTCGGACCATGTAAGCATACTTAACAGTCAGGAGGTGGCGTAATACACATTTCATTAAGAAACAAACACGTGTTAATTGCATTCCTACTTACACACGCGCTTCAAGAGCATTTGCACAACCAAATCTGCAGAGTAAAGCCATTCTATTAATAAAGCCATTGTGTTATTATTGGTGTTGATATCGGCACATAATTAATCACTCCCCCCGATGTGGTTAAACACCTGACTATCACACCTATGTGAGTTTGGTGGAATCCCATTCCAAAACCATAGGCATGAATATGAAGGTGACCCCTCCTGCAGCTATTATTGCCCCTACTCTTCTGTGAAGGTTTGCCTCAAGATTTGCCATTGTCTTTGTGGGAATATGGGTCCATTCAGCCAAAAGAGCATTGGTCAGGTCAGGCACAATTGTTGGAAGGCCTGGCCTGCAATTGCCTTTTCAATTCATCCCAAAGATGTTTTATGGGGTTGAAGTCAGAGCTCTTTGCAGCAGAGGTGGGACAAAGTCATTGTTATGCAAGTCACAAGTAAGTCTCAAGTCTTTGCCCTCGAGTCCCGAGTCAACTCGAGTCAAAGATGAGGCAAGTCCCGAGTCGAGTCACAAGTCAAAGCCAACAAGTCTCAAGTCGAGTCCAAAGTCCTACCATTTTAGTTTCGAGTCATTTCAAGTCATCTTACCAGAGAATTTATACAAATCATGTATGTCTGTAAGATTTGTATTTATTTAAACCTCTTTTTATACAATGACATTAATACAGTAAAAAACAGGAAATTTAATTTCACAAAAAAAGCTTGTATTTCAACAGCATATTGCACTAGAACAATGCACAGCAACTTCAGTCCTGTATTGTATTGACCTTAGGGCTGGAAGATATGGAAACATTTAATATCACGATATATTTCTTAATTTCGGTCGATACGACATAATTCCGATATCGATATGAACAATATAAAAGCCTCAGAAAAAATGCCATGAACACCCACAACGAATGTCTGTACACAATCTTCTGAAAAATACATTTGCCAAGTCTTTTGACCCTCCTCCTATAAAACTAAATAATATTTTAGAAATAAAACGGTACAAATAAATTAAAGTTCACCATTTATTTGATTTTAACCTTTATACAAACAAGAAAAGTCAAATAAGCAATTTGACTCTGAGACTGACCTTATTAATATATTTAACTTTAAACAATAACATAGGCTGATTATATTATTCTTTACACAAAACTTCCTGCAACAAAACTTGTTCTTATAAACATATCGTTTAAAGTTAGTGAACATGTTAGACAATGAAGAGGTGAGTTCATGAGTTCGCTACGTGACCGTGGATTTAAGAGACACGAGAGAGAAGCTCGTGAACGCGCATGTCGCAACATGCTCGGAGAATGAGAGTGCTCAAAAGCGCATGTCCGTCATGACGTCATGGGCCAGTCAACGCGGATGATCCAAGCTCCTATGTTGGCTTTATGCGCTTTTGAGCCTCTCATTCTCCGGCACATTTAGCATCACGCTGAAACCTGAAGTTTATCAGATCTCAGAAAGCTGAACCACTTCCCTACCACTGAATTAGTCTTTCCTCTCATATCAACTGTCTGCTTTCTCCTCACTTATGGAAGCTCGTTCAGTCACGTTTGAATTGCGGTCATAGGCGCTCATTTTGTAGCTTAAACATGCCGTGTTGGAGATCAGAAAAAATATTGAAATATCGAAAATGTGTTTAGAAATCATATCACCGTTATTGTTTTTTTTACCGGATATTTAGTGATATTGAATTATTGTCCAGCCCTAACCTCATATTGCAAAACAGTTTAACTTTCAAATAGACATGGGTCCTTTTAGCCTGACCTTTTTTAAACATGTCATTAATAAAATCCTCACTCCTCAAAATGATCACTTCTAAAAAAATGGACCAACCTGATAATATAATTGGAATGACTCCATAGAGACGTGTGTGCGTGTGCGTGTGAGCGTGCCCGTGCGAAGCTCCGTCTGTAATCTTCGACCCGCATGTTTTGCAAATTGCAACTCTTTTTTTGTCGACTACCTCGTAGTTTTTATAGCCAAACGAAACTATATTCGGTATCATTTTGCCAACTGGCGCGTTGTTGCTTGTGCTTCATTGGTTGTCTTGCAATGTGCCTGCTTGGATGCTGTCTAATCAAAACAACGTGGGACTACAGTGATTGGATGTCCAATCAAAACAACGTTGGACTACAGTGATTGGATGTCGAATCAAAACAACGTGGGACTACAGTGATTGGATGTCGAATCAAAACAACGTGGGACTACAGTGATTGGATGTCGTGCAGGCAGCGCGCGTGCTCTCTGCATGCATTTTTTTCACAGATGCAGATAAACTGAGAGCGGCGCGGCCGTGTGAACATTTTCTTCCCCAGTTTTCATAGGAAGTAGCAAGTCTTCTCGAGTCAAAAGGCTCAAGTCCAAGTGAAGTCACGAGTCATTGATGTTCAAGTCCAAGTCGAGTTGCAAGTCTTTGTACATTTTGTCGAGTCGAGTCTGAAGTCATCAAATTCATGACTCGAGTCTGACTCGAGTCCAAGTCACATGACTCGAGTCCACACCTCTGCTTTGCAGCCCCTATTTGAGTTTTCCCATTTTCTCCCTGGGTCACATCACCATTATGGTTGACCTCAAAGAGCCGGTTGTAACTGTAAGACTGTAAAAATGCAACTACTTCTTAACATACTGTTAAATAACAGTCACTGCACTTGATTATTGTTTATTCAAGTGTACAACTATTGATCATGCATTTAAATAAATGTAAAAATATATGTAAGCACATTCCTCTGTGTTTCTATAAAAAATTGGAAACCCACATTACTGCATCAAACTTGTCACACAAAATCAACGTGCATTCTGGGAGATATAGTGTGGGGTCACTGAAATGCTGTAAAGGAGCATACACTTTTATATTAAGACAATGATGTGCCTTTTAGGCTCTCGCGGGCCACGTAAAAAAATGTGGCGGGCCGGATTCAGCCCGTAGGCATTGAGCTTGACACATGTGTCCTATACATTCCAGTAGGTAGTGTTTTCCTGGCACCTGCTACACCCAGATTTGTCCATCAGACTGCCAGATGGTGAAGCGTGATTCATCACTCCAGAGAACACTGTTCCACTGCTCCAGAGTCCAGTGGTGGAGTGCTTTGCATCACTCTAGCAGATGATAGGCATGTCTTATGCAATACACCCTTCAATAAATCGGCGGCCCCCCTCTGTGATTTTGCATGGAATACCACTGCCACGTTTAAAGTCACTGTCCCATTTAATTCCGACACATACTGTCATTCTTTGTCTATGTATATTTCATGGCTTTGTGCTGGATTTTATCCATCTGTGAGCAATGTGTGTGGCTAAAATGAAATCCAACGCCTTCCCTCCCTCGTTAGGCAACACTTGTTCCTAACCCTGTGTGTTGTGGGTCATTGTGTGTTTTTTTTTACCAACGTTACGTTTGCGTATGTCTTGTCTTGTTTACTGCATTTTCAGTTATTTCTTTATTATTCATTTTCATTCAATAAATGTCCTTTGTTTGCCCTGCGCTTGTCTCCCCATTTGTGACAACGTGTCAGCAAAAACGTCCCTATATATTAAAATCTCTGCAATTACTAATGCATGTATCAACTAAATTGCTAAAATAAAAAATATTGAAACAGTAGGAGAACACTGCAATGTCATAACCCATTTTAAGTTGTTAGACATTTATGTTGAAGTTAGAAAAGGAGTTAGTTGGTCTTAGGAAAGTTGCGAACATGATAAACAAACAATTAAATAAATCAATTCTGTATTTCAATCATGGCAAAGGACTGCCTTGACTTGAACACAATACTCAAACAAGTTGATTTTTTGCTTTACACTGTGTCACTGTGGCAAATGCTTCGGATCCCAATACGATAAAGTGATTTAGTCATTTAATTATAGGAAATGTGAATAATCTTTCAAAACATACCAAAGCGTCCCCGAAATGGTTTTGTTTCTTTACAACCATTTTCAGTCTTTGTCAGATGAGTTAGGTCTGCTAGATGTGCTTAGTGTGTCAGACGTTTGAAGAGGAACAGGTTTTAGTAAAATCTCGGAAGAAGGAGTGGGACCATTGACTGTGGTGTCAGGATGTGTTTCCTGCTTGCTTGCATCCTCTTTCTTTGGGTCACATTCTTCTTTTCCGTCCTCAGTCTCTCTTTTGCCAATGGAAATGAGACTACTGTTTAAACTGTTTTCTGCATCAAGACTGTTCTCATTTTTGGTCTCAGTGTTGCGGCTCTTGTGACTGGCCTGACCCTGGAAAAAAAATATAAAGTAATAATTGGCAACTGAACTGTGGGCTTTTTTTCATTTACATAAACGCAATACATTTTTGTATAAGCAAAAATATAAATTGATGCCAGACATAGAATAAGAGAACAGACATTAAAAAACAAAACAATAATCATGCAAAAAAAAGATTCTACAATGTCTACAGAAAAACTACACACCATTTTTCCTTCTTTTTTATAATTGAACTCTTTATTTATTTTTAAATTTTTTAACAAAACCAAACACCAAAAAACAATTTGAAAGACAGCTTAGCCCATTTCCAATACCTACTACAAACAGACCCAAAAAATATACAGTAAAATCAAATTATAAAGTGCCTATATATGAAACACCCCAAAAATTACATACTTAACCAAAGAGAAGCACACTAATAAAAAAATCCATTAATCTCAGTCAAAAACCTGTCCCAAAGATTTGTCAAAACCCTCCATGTCCTCATAAATCCAAAAAAATTAATATGACACGATTTTCAGCATATTTTCTTTCCACCAGGAAATGGATCCCACCACACACTGAGAATCACTCGGGCAGCTTTAATTACCACCACCTTTATAACCACAAAATCATATTTCGAAACTCCCGGTAACACAGACTGATCCCCTAATCAGCACAATCTTGGTGACATGGGTATTGTCAAGCCAATCCCCAGTCCTATACTGTCCAGTACTCTTTGCCAAAATGGTTAAACTGTCCCACATTCCCAAATAGCATGCAGAAATGTCCCTGGATCTGAGCTGCATTTCCAGCATATTATTGGGCATAATTCCCATTCTGTGAAGTTTAGAAGGAGTGAAGTACCACCTATGTATTCATTTGTACGGAGTACATTTACCCCTGGCCTCTCTTATATATTTATTGGAGTGTGACAGGACTTTGCCCCAATCTTCTTTACTAATGACACAACTCAGATCTCTCTGCCTGATGGTCCTCAAATTTTAGATCTCTTTTTTTAAATTGTTAAATAATTTGTAGAAAACAGCTGCTCTATGTGCTTTGACTAAATTTTCCTTTGGTAATACAATCCCTTATTTGTAAATAATTCCCAAAAATATTTTTCCTAGTTAGACCATATTTTTGGGTTATCTCTCTGAATAAAGATAACTTATCCTGTGTATGCCTTTGACAAGCCATTCTTTCCAATATATCCTTTTTTCCAATCTGTGCAGCAGAGTTGTTTCTTAACGAGGCATAAGGTTGTCTTAAATGAGATGCTCCACAAATCTTGTGTACCACTACCCAGACAGCTTTAGTCCTGTCCATTATTAGCTGATCCCTGTGAGAGAACATCCAAGGGTGTAAAAGGGCTCACAAGTTCCTGTTCAATCTTGATCCAGCTTAGTTCCGAGTCCAACCCTGTCCAGTGTTTGACCAGTCTTGACATTTCAAATGCTAAATTATACAGTTTTACGTTTGGAAGAGCCATTCCCACAATGTCTCTAGAGGCACAGATTTTCTTTATATTAATTCTTGGCTTCTTCTTGTTCCACAGAAAATCTTTAATTATCTTCTCGAATTGACTAAATATATGTAAAGGAATTCTTACAGGTAACATCATGGAAACATAGTTGAACTGCGGGGCCACCACCATTTTAATCACATAAATTTTACCCCATTATGTAAGATTACATTTCCCCCATTTATCCAGAGAGGTTCCATATTTGAAAGCATAACGTCCTCTAAGTTTGGGTTTAAAACTATTCCTAAATACTTCATACCCGAAGGTAAACACTTGAAATTGAATGTAGTAATGTATCTAGAATGGCATGATGCTGAAAGTGGTATGCATGGGATCAGTTAACACTGCTAAAATATAAAAAACAGCTTGTGTTCCGTACCCCCTGCATGAGCACCTCTGATATCTGTATTAGCGCGAATAGCCAGAGCCAGTGGTTCCAGAAATATTGTAAAGAGCATTGGGGACAAAGAACAACCCTGACGGGTCCCGCGTGAGAAATGGAAAAATGCTGACACCAATCCATTTGTCAAAATTGCTGCTCTCGGATTGGGATATATAGTTTTCACCCAGCTACAAAATCCAGACCCGATCCCGAACCAAGAAAACCCCATTCTACTCGGTCGATGGCCTTCTCCGTATCAAGGCCACCACCGGTTCTAGACTAGATTGACTTTTGTGTATAAGATGAATAAGTCTTCTCATGCTATCGCCCGAACATCTATTCTTAGTAAAACCAACTTGATCACCATTGATAATATCTGGCAATATCTTATCCAAGCGGGAAGCTAAAATCTTTGTCAAAATCTTACAATTAACTCCTAAAAGGCTTACTGGTCGGTAATTCGCTGGGTCTGAAATATCCCTATTCTTTTTAGTAACAAGGGAGATTAGTGCATCATTAAATGTACCCGGTAAGGAGCCTATTTCTAGTGCCTTAAGATAAACTTTATGCAAGACTGGGGCCAGAATATCAATATATTTCTTATAATATTCAATCGGGAAGCCATCCAAGCCTGGCGACTTCCCATTTTTCATTGATGAAATAGCAGCTATGACCTCTTCTTACGTTTTAGGTGCATCCAGTCTTGTTTTTGTCCACCAGAAAGAGTTGGTAATTGTAGACCTGAGACAAATGTCACCATCTCCTCCTCATTGAGCGCACCAGCAGAAGTATTCAAATCTTGATAGAATTATTTGAAAATTGAGGTTTGATGAGGTTACCACTTTGTTATCTTTTTAATCATTGGTATATTGTTTAGGTTATCTTGCTGCTTCAATTGTCTCGCTAATAATCTACCATTCTTTTCACCACCTTCATAAAATTTTGTTCTAAGCCTAAATAAGGCATATTCCGCCTTTTTATTATAAACATAATTTAGCTGATATTTTAATTTACAAATAGTCTGGTATTTATCATTTGGATATTGTCTCGCCAAATCCTTTTTTTTAACTTTTGTTGCATATGCAATTATCTTTCCTCTTATATATGCTTTGGACGTTTCCCAAACTGTGGCTACTTTATCTGTGGAACCCATATTTATTTCAAAGAAAAATTTCAGATCCTTTGTTAATTCCTGACTGAACATTTTATTTTGCAACAACATAGTATTGAGCCTCCAGCTTTTTTGTTGTCTGTGTTCAAATCGATTTGCAACTCTACTGTGGCATGATCACTAATGACAATGGTATCAATCTCACAACCTACAACTGTGTCTACCAAAGACTTTGATATTAGGGCAAAATCAATCCTTAAATATGTTTTATGACAACTAACCTCCAGATGTCTACTAGGCTAAGGTCCTCCGTCAGCAAATGAATAGCCTCTCTGTCCCTAGGTGAGGACCTACCCCTGGGTTTGCTCTTGTCAATTATCCCATCCATCGCCTGGTTGAAATCTCCAGCCAATATAACCTGCCCCTCACGATCACCTATTATCTTGTTAATTCCATGAAAAAAATCTGGCTTCTCTATATTAGGTGCATAAATATTACATTACAATTGTTCTGTCCCCGTTAATCAAAGCTTCCAAACATATAATGCACCCTTGCTTATCATTATATTTTTTCAGCATCACAAAGCTTACATTTTTATTAATGAGGATCAGAACACAGTTTTGTTTGCTTGAATATGAGCTATGAAAGACTGTGCCCACCCAATCTCTTTAAAACCTTTTAGCCTCTTCTACAATGTGAGATTCCTGGATAAATGCTATATCTGAATTTTTTGATTTTAAGTATGTCAGAACCTTCCTCCTTATAACTGGGTTTCCACATCCCTTTATGTTCCATGATATTATTTTAATATACCTATTCATCTTTATAAAAAAATAGAAAATCTTCTTGGCATAGCAACCCAGAACAACGTTGCTAAGCGACCCCAACCCCCCCTCCCACTCATTTTACCCAGCCCAAACTGACTATAGCTTGAGTCACTAAACTTTACTGGTCCGTGAGACACATTAGATGTCCGACGGCAGCACAACCCAAGCAGCTGTTATACCCAATGTTACCTGTTATACCCAATGTTTGTTACCTGATAGTTTTACGTTGACAAACACTTCTCCAATGTATTACATTAAGTCTAATTCGACTGCTGCAGAAATTCCTCAGCCTTCTTTTCATCATTGAACGTTTTCTGTTGTCCATTCCACATAAAAATAAGTGTTGCAGGATAAGCCATCCTATGCTTCACTTGTAGCTCTCGAAGACGCTTTATCGCCGGGTTGAACGCTTTTCTCTTCTCCGCCAACTCCCTCGTAACATCCTCAAAGAAGGAAAGCTTAGCGCCTTCCCAGTCGATCCCCCGTTTCGCTCTGGCCACTTGTAGTACTTTCTCCCTGGCAGATGAACGTAGAAAGCGGACAATTATCGCCCTGGGAGGTTTATTACGGTCCGGCATTGGTACGGGTGAACGATGCGCACGTTCAATTTCAAATTCACGACCATAAAACTCAAATGCTTTATCCAGAATCTCCGTCACATATTGATCCACTTTTCCGGGTACCTCCACACCTTCTTTAAGTCCGATAATCCGTACATTATTTCTCCTACTACGGTTTTCAAGGTCCTCCACACGTGACCACAACACCTCCAGCCTCTCCTCATATTTGTCCACTTTTGCCTCAGTCATCGCGCTAGCATCTTCAATGTCTGATATTCGCTCTTCCGCCTCTCCCAGCCTCACTTTTATATCTTCCATTGAGTCTTTTACTTCTTTAGTTGTGTCTTTAATAGTGGTGACATCTTTTGCCACCACCTGAAGAGTAGCATTCATGTTCGTTATTTCTTCTAACATGTCCTTTTTGCTGTCGCTCCCCGTGCTCTCCTCCGTTGCCACTGGAGGGGCGTCATCAGTCGCAGGTTTGCTTTCAGGCAACTCCGGAGTCTGGGTCGGGGGTGTAGCCGAGGCGAGGCTAATGCTAGCTTGCTTCCTCCTCGTGGTAGCTCCCTTGAACAAAGTTCACTTTGTTATTACTTGCCATTTTCCAGAAGGCTGCACTCCTATAGAATCCTCAAAGTCGACAAAGGGTGTCAAAATAATGACAACAATTGAAGTGTATGTCAGATTCAGATCATTAATCAACGGGCTTTACGAGCTCCTCTAGTGTGCCGCCATCTTTTTCAGTGGTCCCACGTGACTCTCCCACCCATTGACCCTTCTTGATAATTTTAACCTAGCTGCGAAAACCTTGAATATTTTGCACACATCAACACCAGTGTCGCTCCTGTATCAACACTTCTCTAAAGAAATGGGTGTATCTGTATAGCTGCCAATATGTGTCTGTACTCTGTGGTTAGGGATAAAGGAGGGAACCTACAGAAACTACAGTATATATTTTGATATAATTTAAATTATATATACTAGAATTTCAACGAAGGTCAACATACTTGCCATCTAATCTTGTTGAAAGAAATTGGTTACCTCTTAACATATTTCTGATTGGTTTACAAAAGGGCACATTTTTCCATATGATATTTCACAATATACATTAATATTTAAATATTTGGAACATCTCTTTCAATATCTAGAATATGGTATGTAGATAATTGAAAAAATACTGTGAGGCACTAATGGGACAAAATACAAAACAAGGTCTGGATCTCAGGTCAATGGGTAACACACCTGGCTCCAAACAGATACGTGGTTCCACCTTTAACCTACGCTCTCCATTTGATTTCTAATGTCAATAATTGCCTTCCCAAGAAACTCTAAACTACAAATATGTCAATAGTATATAACACTGTTCAATTTAATGTAGACTTTCCATACTCATTATTTGTTTCAATAATACATTTTGAGTAGTTCAAACATCTGCTGACGCACAAAACTCACCTTTTTGTCTTTGACACTTTGCGGGTAGCGCGCTATATTCTCCATGAGCTTGAGTGTCTTGTGCCAGTCCTCATGCCAGTCCTTAATGCTATAGTGAGACTGACACTGGCTTAGGCGAAGAAGGATCAACTCGTTCTCTTTGGTGATACGAAGCCTCTCCTTTTGTTGCCTCTCTCTGCAAAGACTATTAATAAAGATAAATCAACTGTTGCAATCAGAATTTGCTACATACAATACATATACATATACCCAGAAGGTCACTTGGTGTAATGGCCAGGCAATGCATTGGAATCTGAGCTAACTACTCTGGGGCTACACTGATGCCAGCTCTGTAGCACCAGACTCACTTAGCCCCTAAAGCACCTGCTGTTACTTCTTCCAGCCAGTACTAGTAAATGGGTACACAAAGAGTTTCATGAGCTGGACCCTTACTAATTCGAACCTATCACTGGCCTGTGAAAACAGTATTTATAAATATTTGAAATTCTGCATGATTGGGCGTTCCTGACATCATTTCTGGGTCAAAGAAAGACAAACGGGACACGGTAAACAAGCAGTTTTGTGCAACTGATTTTATTTATTTGGCTTAAGAGTGAGGGAAAAAGCTGACTCCTTAAACAAGCATCGTAATTAATAGGCTTAGCAACCTAAGGTTCTCAAAGGAATGTCTGGCTTGTTTTGAAAGTAGTCTATCTAATTGCGTACAATATGCTAGCGCCACCACAAGAGATATCTATCAGTGTTCCCGTAGGTTTGATTTTTGGGCAGACAGTTCTGTCTGTAAATATTAATAATCCCCTACTTGTTTCCAATAATGCCTTCTTCCACTTTTATGACAACCCTCCTTCCATAAATAATACCGTGCTGCTCACCCTACGATATAATAGTATCCAACCTACTTTTGACCTCCACTGACTCTGTAGTAATGAAAAAAACCTTGGCATGTGGCTTGACTGCTCATTCATACCCACTAACTGCTCATTCATATCCACTAAATGCTCATTCATATCCACTAACTGCTCATTCATATCCACTAACTGCTCATTCATATCCACTAACTGCTCATTCATATCCACTAACTGCTCATTCATATCTACTAACTGCTCATTCATATCCACTAACTGCTCATTCATATCCACTAACTTCTCATTCATATCTACTAACTGCTCATTCATATCCACTAACTGCTCATTCATATCTACTAACTGCTCATTCATATCCACTAACTGCTCATTCATATCCACTAACGTCTCATTCATATCTACTAACTGCTCATTCATACCCACTAACTGCTCATTCATATCCACTAACTACTCATTCATACCCACTAACTGCTCATTCATATCCACTAACTACTCATTCATATCCATTTACTGCTAATTCAGATCCACTAACTGCTCATTCATACCCACTAACTGCTCATTCATATCCACCTACTGCTCATTCATACCCACTAACTGCCCATTCATACCCACTAACTGCTCATTCATATCCACCAACTGCTCATTCATATCCACTAACAGCTCATTCATATCCACCAACTGCTCATTAATATCCACCAACTGCTCATTCATATCTAACTTCATTCATACCCACTAACTGCTCATTCTAACTGCTCATTCATCCTAACTGCTCATTCATAACTGCTCATTAACATATTCATACCCACTAACTGCTCATTCATATCCACTAACTGCTCATTCATTCTAATCATTCCACTAACTCCACCAACTGCTCATTCATTCCATAACTGCCATTCACACCCACTAACTGCTCATTCATACCCACTAACTGCTCATTCATACCCACTAAGTGCTCATTCATATCCACTAACTGCTCATTCATATCCACATTCATAACTCGTTCATATCTACTAACTGCTCATTCATACCCACTAACTGTTCATACCCACTAACTGCTCATTCATATCCACTAACTGCTCATTCATTCATATCCACTAACTGCTAATTCCACTGCTCATTCATACCCACCACTAAGTGCTCATTCATAACTGCTCATACCCACTAACTGCTCATTCATACCCACCAATTCATTCATCCACTAACTGCTCATTCATATCCACTAACTGCTCATTCATATCTCATTCATACCCACTAACTGCTCTAACTTCATATCATATCCACTGCTCATTCATATCCACTGCTCATTCATATCCACTAACTGCTCATTCATATTCCACTAACTGCTCATTCATATCATACTGCCACTAACTGCTCATTCATATCCACTAACTAACTGCTCATACCCACTAATCATTCATATCTAATTCATATCCACTAACTGCTCATTCATATCCACTAACTGCTCATTCATACCCACTAACTGCTCATTCTATCTCACTAACTGCTCATTCATATCCACATTAACTAACTGCTCATTCATACCCACTAACTGCTCATTCATATCCACTAACTGCTCATTCATATCACTAACTGCTCATTCATATCCACTAACTGATCATTCATATCCACTAACTGCTCATTCTCTAACTTCATGCTCATTCATATCCCACTAACTGCTCATTCATATCCACTAACTGCTCATTCATATCCACTAACTGCTCATTCTAACTGCTATTCCACTAACTAACAGCTCATTCATATCCACTAACTGCTCATTCATATCCACTAACTGCTCATTCATATCCACTAACTGCTCATTCATACCCACTAACTGCTCATTCATATCCACTAACTGCTCATTCATATCCACTAACTGCTCATTCATATCCACTAACTGCTCATTCATATCCACTAACTGCTCATTCATATCCACTAACTGCTCATTCATACCCACTAACAGCTCATTCATATCCACTAACTGCTCATTCATACCCACTAACTGCTCATTCATATCCACTAACTGCTCATTCATATCCACTAACTGCTCATTCATACATTCCACTAACTGCTAACTGCTCATTCATATCCATTCATATCCACTAACTGCTCATTCATCCACTAACTGCTCATTCATATCCACTAACTGCTCATTCATACCCACTAACAGCTCATTCATATCCACTAACTGCTCATATCCACTAACTGCTCATTCATATCCACTAACTGCTCATTCATATCCACTAACTGCTCATTCATATCCACTAACTGCTCATTCATACCCACTAACAGCTCATTCATATCCACTAACTGCTCATTCATATCCACTAACTGCTCATTCATATCCACTAACAGCTCATTCATATCCACTAACTGCTCATTCATATCCACTAACTGCTCATTCATATCCACTAACTGCTCATTCATATCCACTAACTGCTCATTCATATCCACTAACTGCTCATTCATATCCACTAACTGCTCATTCATATCCACTAACTGCTCATTCATATCCACTAACTGCTCATTCATATCCACTAACTGCTCATTCATATCCACTAACTGCTCATTCATATCCACTAACTGCTCATTCATATCCACTAACAGCTCATTCATATCTACTAACTGCTCATTCATATCTACTAACTGCTCATTCATATCCACATTCATATCCACTAACTGCTCATTCATATCCACTAACTGCTCATTCATACCCACTAAATTCATACCCACTAACTGCTCATTCATATCCACTAATTCATATCCACTAACTGCTCATTCATATCCACTAACATTCATATCCACTAACTGCTCATTCATATCCACTAACTGCTCATTCATATCCTAAACTAACTGCTCATTCATATCCACTAATTCATTCACTAACAGCTCATTCATATCCATTCATATCCACTAACTGCTCATTCATATCCACTAACTCATTCATATCCACTAACTGCTCATTCATATCATTCATATATCCATTCATATCCACTAACTGCTCATTCATTCCACTAACTATTCATATCCACTAACTGCTCTAACTGCTCATTCATACCCACTAACTGCTCATTCATATCACTAACTGCTCATTCCATAACTGCTCATTCCACTAACTGCTCATTCATATCCACTAACTGCTCATTCATATCTACTAACTGCTCATTCATATCCACTAACTGCTCATTCATATCCACTAACTGCATTCATTCATACCCACTAACTGCTCATTCTCCATTTTCATATCCACTAACTGCTCATTCATACCCATAACTGCCACATATCCAACTGCTCATTCATATCCACTAACTGCTCATTCATATCCACCAACATATTAACTGCTCATTAACTGCTCCATTCATATCCACTAAACTATCCACCAACTCATTCATATCCACTAACTGCTCATTCATATCCACTAACTGCTCATTCATATCCACTAACTGCTCATTCATACCCACTAACTGCTCATTCATATCCACTAACTGCTCATTCATACCCACTAACTGCTCATTCATATCCACTAACTGCTCATTCATACCCACTAACTGCTCATTCATATCCACTAACTGCTCATTCATGCTCATTCATATCCACTAACTGCTCACACTTTTATTGCAGTATTTAAGTATTTAAGGTTTGCATACTGTCTATATTCTCACTTCATTATGTATATTTTGTAGCTATGTATATTCTGTATATTTTTTGTTGTAATTCTTTTTTTATTTGTATTTTTCTAACTACGTAGATGTTGCTTGCCATGTCACAAGAATTTCGTTGTTCAGTTTGATGCAAGTCATTCTGTAAACATGACAATAATATACTTTGACTTTTACTAGACTCTTATCATTAACCTCCAATCTTAAGCAACTACAAATCCAGTGTATTCTCTTTATTTTGAAATAAAACACCTCAAGCTCTTATAATATTTTTACATTATCTATTTGGTTCTGGGATTTCCTGTCTTATTTCCATGGCAGACCTTTAGCCAGGTCATTATTCAGAATTTGTACTCACCTGATTTACCTAAAAAAAGTGACATGATCAAGTAAAGCCTGGTCCAAAGCTTACCGACTGTTTCCACCAAGTGTGTCAGCGGTGAGATTTGAAGCCACGCAACTGAAAAGATTAAAGACAAACGCTTACCTTTTGTTTTCATAGTCATTCCTGTTGTTAATACGACCAGTAGTCCTCCTGATGTGAGACATTTTCTCAAGTAGCATTTCGTTTTCCCTCTGAATTCTGGACATGCTTTGCTCCTCAAGCTTTATGTGGAGAACATGACAAAGGTGAAAAAAGTAAAGTACATTATAACAATAAAACATTTTGTAACATTAAGAGACGATTGAAACAAAGACGGGGAACTTGGGTATTATCGGCATGTTTCATTTCGATTGTTGGGCAGATTTCATTAGGAAGCCATGACACCCAACATTTTGTCATTTCACCCGTCTATTCAACCAACATAGACATGTTACAATCTTAATTATATATGGCCATAAACTACTATTAATCTTCAGGATTATTGATTTTTTATTTGAAATTTCCAGAGAATATTGAATTGGGACAAGAAATAAAAGGGTACATAAATTGGTCAATTCTCTTCCATTCATATAGGTCAAGTGAACTACTTTGCAGTGGTAAACGAGAACGGTAATTCTTTCAGATCACCCTTTCGTACTTTTCCGTTGTCAAGTGTTTCTCTGGTAATTCCCACCAGAGGGCGAAATTGTCATAAAACATTTTGGTTGCAATGAGCACTAAAACATAACATACTGTATGCTTACGGTTAACAGTTGATTAGCCAACTGTGCATTATTTTAGCGTGTATTGATAGTTTTGCGGAGAGACAGTAGACAATATTGGTTGGAACAGGTCCAAAATGTTCAAGGCAAGATATAGGCACAAACATATTGATGAGTTTGCCGGATCAATAATGCAGAAACAAAGTATCTTTCCATTGATGTTGAAATATAGTAAAATGGTACAACTGGTATAGATTCTTCATCACCTGCTTTTTCTTCATTTTGAGGGCTAGATGACCATAGGTTTTAGGTGCAGTTGTGTCAATGGTTGGTTTTGCTGACTTGACCTTAATAAAAAAAGTGTCAAACAAATACATTAATTGGTTTGTTCTCTGGAAGAGCTGAAAGAAGACAACAAAAATATGTGTGTACACAAATGTGTGTAGTTAAATAAAAAAAGGTATGTCAGCAGTGAAACAGCCCGCACAGTAAAATCTAATATAACTTTCAATGTCTTCTCTAATCTTATAAAACAAAACGTAGAAGCATTACTATTGTCCTTGCAACTCCTAAAATGATATTGCCGATCATTTTGATACTAAATTGAGAAATGTGTATGTTTGGTCGAAGTCATTAATGAAGTAGAATATATTCCACATGTTGAAAATGTACAACTCATTTCCTTTGTAGTTTTTTTGCTCCTCTTTATGTGACAATAATTTATTGTCACTGTACATAGCAATGTTAACTAATATTTTCAGAATGTGAATCTTTCCAACAGTGTAAATAGCTTTGATGATATAAATATCAGAGCAGCTTTTTCTTACCTTTCTCAGATGAATTTCATAAGAGGCCATGTCCCACTTCTGCTGAAGGTATTTGTTCACGGTGGGAAGTAATGACTGGTACGCCATGTGTTGCATGGCTGCAGAACCTCTACTTTTGGACCCAAACCTAAAGATTGCACTGAAATGCTGCCTCACAACCTTCTCAATTGTTCCATTACATTGTACATAGAGCTATATAGCTATATATATTTTATTTGGTTTCTTACCACTTCTGATGACTAGTTTAATCACAAGTTTTGTCAAGTACTGTAGCCGATCTAGTAGAACCACGTAAATTGTCAGCTACTGCAGTGTGTTTTCAACCTGTCATGCCCAGGTTGTCATGACAGCTTCGGCATCAAGTGGAGACAAATGGCTTTAAAATGTTTCCTCAAGTTCCACACAGGGCTTGATATAGATTTGGGGATGAGATTAAGTGTGGTAAGGACCTATCAGAAGAGTAAGAGAATACAAATGATCTTTGACTGTTTGTATTCAAGTTTCAGGTTTCAGGGTGTAGTTGTCATATGAACAGGATAAACAATGTGTTGACCATTCCACCAAATATTAAATTGGCAGTTCCCTCACAACAACGGAAATAAAAGGGTAAACAAAAAGTTATCTAACGAGTAAGTAAAGTTTCAGGGGCTTGCTTAAACTCTTCAAAAATGCAAATAAAGTAAAAATATATTGAATTTGAAATATCCTCAACATGCGAAAAACATGTTTTGGTCGTTCTAAATTGAATGGTTTAAGAGATACCTTTTCAGGTTTAGTTCATGCTATTTTGAGCATTTTTTAACATTTTGAGTTAAAGATTTTGGGATATAGCCTAAATATGTGAAATTAGGTTTAATATGTCAAAGAAAGTAAATTAGAAGCAAACCAAGTCTATAAGTTTTAACCTGAACTTATAAGTAAACAACCAGGTAAAGATGCTATTACTTGCTTTTAGTCTTTAAAAACATATTTGTTGTTCACTATGGTTGTTAACCATGGTTACGATTGAATACCAAAGAAGCAGAGGAACACAAAAAGTGCTAGCTTTGTTTTGTTTCTGTAGCTTGAATGGTTAATGAATGCACTTTAAGAATGGTTTGAATAGTCTAAACATGTGAATAATGTTACCAAGACTTGTAGAATCAATGACAAGGCGCAGTAAAGGTCTTCTGTTGACTCCTAACCCAAACATCCTACTTAAATATTTTACGTAAATGATTCCTTTAATTTGTTACTTGTTTGTATGTGTATAACATTGATCAACACTAAAGCTAGACATGTGATAATGTTCACTTTGAATATTGATGCAGACACATATTCACATGATCCTATCAATAAAAACTGACTAGAGTATTGTCATGTCATTATTGACGTACTGAGGAACGACAAATGCCCTCAGTAACAGTTACCAGGAAACTGACATTGCATCAACACTCCCCATTATACAAGCCAATTTGGCAAGGAGGTATTCAAGGGGGAAGTTTAGATTTTGTTTGATTTATATCTTCTACTTCACTGCTGTAACATACTAGCTAAGGCACAATGCCACAACGCATAGTATTAGTTTGAAGTTTATGCTTTTTTTAAAATGAAAGAATTTCAGCAGAGGTGTTATATTGATGCGGTACATTAATATCAGAATGGATATAAGAACACAGGGTACTAGGCTATATTACTGTGTATGTCAATGTAAATTATGATATGTAGTGGAAACTACATCCAGGTAACATGTGCAAGCAAATGTTCAGTTGGCTGATACTTGAATTTCTGAATGTGGAGATTGGAAAAACGTATATATTTTAAGCATTAAGCTATAATGCATGTTAACAAGTCAGCAACACCATCTGCTGGATTTATTGAGAATTGATGTTTATGCAGTACAGCTCAACAAATTGAAATCAAACCAGAGCTGAAAATGAACAAATAACAAATAACCGGCTTGGCAACAATTTTAAAATGTTGTTTTATGAAAAACAAAGTTACCACATGTTATGTGGATCTGTAAAAAACACACATAAGTTTGCAGTTTTTGTATTTTAAATACATTTCTAAGATTTAGAAGTCAGCCATAAAATCGCATGATTGAGTTTTTGTCAGAACAGATCTCCGGGTGAGTTAATCAAAGATTATGTGCGATTGTTAGATTTTTTTTAATAATCTGGTGTCTCCAGATTGCAGTAGAGAAGAGATGAGCAAAATAAACATTTAAAAGTATTTTCAAATAGGACAAAAATGTGTCTAACCAGTCCCACTATGTTTTCTCCAGTTTTCTTTTATTTGGTGCCAAATGAACATGACCTCCGTGTGGAAATCCACCAGGGCCAATTAATTATCCCCTCACTGCAGTACATGTCACTGAACTGCTAAAGGAGCCCTCATGAATGAATTATAAACAGTAAAAGGCATCCTCTCTAATTTGTAGCTTGGTCGAGACAGTTGTTTCTGCACACAACTATCTTCTGTTTTTATCTTCCCAATCCAGAATAAGAAAACTTTAAGGATCGTTAACTAACTCAAAATGGCCCCAGATCTAATGTTATGAAGTAGAGTATAATTGACTAGTGAATAATTTCTATTTGCGGGATTCTCCTCTCTCCCGCCTGTCATCCTTTCCTATTCTATCTCCCGCTTATTCCATTTTCTTAAAATATATTAAAGAATATCAGAGTTCTGTGTACTCTTTATGAGAGGTGGTTTGATCATTAGCACAAATAACACAGCAGTTGTGTATTTTCCAGGCACTGGCACAGCCTTTTTTCTGCCAAGCAATTAACAAATGCGACAGTTCAGATATGATTCAACCCAGCCAATCCTGTTCACTTGCATGTGTCCAACTCCTAATTATTACAATTGTCTTAAATATCACTCATTTCACCCTAGCTGTTAGTGGCATACTTTGAAACGTTATTTTTTTCTTCCATAAAGTGAGTTATTGTACAGTATAGCAGGAATGGAAAGTGATTGGTTCATTGCATTTGCTTTCATTTCCACATGCGTAAGGAGCAACCTGGATGCTAGGTTGAACAACTGAGGTCTCTGCTGTGGAAATGTTCTGTTATGTCGCTGTGGGAGTCAGTATCAGCCAAGGGAGACCAAAGTCTCTGTAGGAGAAGATGCTGGCATCATTAGCAGAAGACCCTGTGTGTTTCTCAGTGTGTGTGCTTGTGTGTGATCCAGGCATCATTTACTAAACCTGCATGAGCTCATGAAAGCCTTAAAAATGAAGCCACAGGAAGAAAAATCAACACTTGCATAATATGACCAGTTGGTGTCTAATTGTGTGTAATCTGCATTTCTGAACCTTGTGTGTGTGAACTCCCAGACTCTAATAAACAGCCGTTGCATTAGTGAGTACTGTCGTTTTAAGTACGTATATAATGCAACATTAAAAAGATTCCAATTACGCACACATGCAAAAATGTTTACAAGGTAGGCCACGCCATTTTTTTTTAGATTTAATGCTGTAGATTGATGCCGATTAAATATTTTTGGTATATTCATAATCCTTCAAATGCATACTGAAATGTTAGTTTTCCCCATCTATAATTGTGATGCAATTCTCAATTGCCAAGTCCACAAGCTCAAGTTTAATGCTTGACTTAACGATGAACACATTCTCAGACAGGCCACAACTTATTTATTTAATCCGAAATCAAGCCATAAATGACCTTTGTCCATTTGGCCATTGTTGGCTTTACTTCACTGGCCCTGGTAAATGAGACAAATATGCCTAGGGTTTTCCACGGAGTGCTCTACAGAGAGATGATGAAGACCAACTAGGGTCTTGCCTCAAGGTTGGAATCTGGAGTGATCACTCCAAAGGAAAGTGACCATGGTAACCGCTCTCTTGGGGCATTATATTGCTCAGAGATGGCTGCAGTGCATTACATACATGCATGCACACAAACATGCTGCAGCTCATCCTTTGCTAACAGACACACTTTTGTTAGTCATTTGGTTATTTCTTTGTCTCGTAGCATAAGCAATTGATTTGCTTTAATACACGGCTACCATTGGTAGCATCATATTATGGATTCAAGACTTCAATTGATTTTGAAAAGAAGTATTTGCAGGCATATAACAATGACAAGCGAACACGATTTATGTTTAATGATACTGTAATTGTTTTGTTGTAGCCTCAGGTCCCTCTTCTCCAGTTATTCAAGGAATAAATCTAATGAGGCTCAGTTTTCATCATCCTGGTTTGGACAACACATACAATAATTGTTTGGAGACACATTCAATGCAGAAAGTGACACATTTGAGGATTCTCTAATCACTTGTGTCGGGTGGAATGTTTGTAGAAAAAAAAAAATTTAATTGATTATGTTTCAGATTATTATTGTGAGCATTATGCTGGTCTGAAATAGCAATAACAGCAAATTACATTAATGATTATATTAATGTTTTTGATCATCTTTTGCCCCAGTTACCAGCTGGTAAAATACAAACAGATTTAGCAGCGTGGGCATTTTTACTTGTCCAGTCCAAACAATAAAAAAGAGACAATAGCATTTTCATTGTTTCATGTTTGCTGCCAAAATACAGTACATTTTTACTAGCACGGTGATGACAGCAGGTCTAAAGTGTGTTCAATATCAGACTGGATGCAACAAATGGAGAACAGAACAGAAGGTTCACACTGACACACTCCATTTAGCTTTAAAGCTGACGATATCAGGATCCTTTGGGTGGGAAGCAGATTTCATAGAAGGGCAGAAATGTGCAAACACATCTACTTTCTCATTATAAAAGAAGTCAGCCTTGCTTTAATACTCAATCTGTCAATGCCTATTTTTCAGAAATAACTGTTTTCTGCGATGCTTAAATAATTGAACATCTAGCCTTTTTGAGGAGGAATGAGATACAGTTTAGTAGCTCATCTTGATGATCAGTAGATTAAGTGCTTTGTGTGTTACAAGGAAATGAGGTCCAATGTAGCTTAGTAAATTGAGCTTGTGCTTGAAACGAGAGGTTATTTGGTTCGATTCCAATGACTTGGGGAGGAGTACCAAAGAAAAGTAGGATACAAATTAGTAAACTAATTCACAAAGACTACATGATCGCATGCTGATTTAGAATCTCAAAAGGGAGAGAGTTAGTTACCACAATTGTAACTGTGTGCCAACACAAAACAATTCCTTTCACAGCTTTTTTATTAAGCCTGATATTACTACATAAGCATGAAATGCTGTGTGGGTGAAGAATTTTAGTTTGACCTAGAAAATTGCACTTCAAATATGGCATTTCACAGTGCAAACCGGCTTAAGCGCAATGGTTTATACACAGTACTTTTTTAACAGATTGTCAGTAGTCTCAGTGTCACGATCAGAAGGCAGGACACAAGGCGCAGAGCAGAACATAAGACCTTGACATAACTTTATTTCTTCCACCAACAACCAAATGAGATACCAACCATGCACAGCAAGACAGGTAGCCTAATCAATAAACCACACCATACATGGAATTATTTTTCACATGACTGTATCTGTCTTCAATATATGACAGCGTATTTGTTAGTCATCTTTGATATTCTGGGAATGACTACAGTAATGGGCTCTTAACTGGACTTATAAACAGTAAAACAGCTGTAGCTCATTCAGAATGCTGCTGCTAGAATGTTAACAAAAACAAAGAGAACAGTTTTTAAATCATTGCACTGGCTTCCAGTCAGTTACAGAATTGATTTTAAAGTGTTGCTAGTAGTCTGTAAATCTCTGAACGGACTGGGCCCTGAATACATTTCTGATATGTTTGAAGATTATAAACCGAGCAGGGCTTTTAAAAGATTCCATAAGATCTTTGAAGTGCCACAAATGTATACATTTTTAAGGCCAGGCTAAAAAAAATTCTCTTTTCAGCGTATGACTGAGCGCATAAACTTTATCACACTGTTAAGTCTATTTTTTGTTTCTATTTTTATTTTCATTTCCTCATTGAATAGTCCATTAGATGTTTTTATTTGTTTTTATTCGGATGCATGGCTCAAAATGAAAACCTGTAATGTATACATAAAAGATCTGAATTTTCTTTTACCTTGAAGTTCTAAAGACTTCTCGGGCCAAATTCTATACACCTGAGAAGGTTCTAAAGATCTTTTGAATAAATCGGCCAGGTTCTAAAGACCTGAAAAGTTTCTAGAGACCTTTTGAATAAAGTCCATTAAAAAGACCTGGAAGTTCTAAATACTTCTCGGCCTGGTTCTACATACCTGAAAAGGTTCTATAGACCTTTTGAATAAATTTCGTAAGACCTAGAAGTTCTAAAGACTTCTCGGCCAGGTTCTAAAGACCTATACATGGTTCTAAAGACCTTTTGAATGAATCGGCCAGGTTCTAATGACCTGAAAAGGTTCTAAAGGCACTTTGAATAAAGTTCTTAAGGTATTGTGTTATATAAATTAACTTGCTCGCTTGGGGTCCGTAATAATGTCACACGCTCTCTGCAAACACGCTAGTGCTAGATGTCTTTGATTGCGGAGACCTGGGCAACAATGATGTGTTGGGCGGTTTCCACCACTCGCTGCAGGGACTTCCGGTTGACCGTAGAGCAACCGGTGTACCAAACTGTGGCACAGTTAGTTAGAATGCTCTCGACCGTGGAGCGGTAAAACTTCACCATGATGTGAACTTCCTAAAAATGTACAGGCGCTGTTATGCCTTGTGGTGTTGAGGGACCAGGATAGGTGTGGACACCCAGGAATTTGTAGCTGGCCACACATTCCACCGTGGTCTCATCAATGAGAACTGGTGCATGAACACAGCTTTTTGTCTTCCTGTAATCCACAATCAGTTCTTTGGTTTTCTTGACATTGATGGCCAGGTTATTATCTGTGCACCAAGCCACTAGGTGCTTGACATCAGTGTAGGCTGCCTCTTTGAGGCGGCGTAAAATATGGGTATGGGTGTATGCTGACAGTATAGTGGTGGAGAAGGAGATATGGAAAAAAAGTGGTCAGACCACTGCAGTGGAGTTGGGGTGATCTTTGATCAAGGGCATTGCCTGCTTAGTGAGTAGTAAGCCACTAAAAAACGCCTTGCACCTTGCGAATGGAACTCAAGGTGCATGAAACTTATACAATGACACAGTAGCAGGTTTCACAATCAACAAGAGCAAACAGCAAAGGGAGCTCTATATCTATTAGTGATTAAACTCTCATTAGTGACATGTGTGAAGGAAAACGAGACATAAGTCTAGGGTGCGTTTCATTTTGTGTGCCTAATTCTCCGGGGACGTTAAACGGAAGTTCCTGGAGGGAGGTGGAGTGGCTCTAACAGGCGGAACCAAGTGCAACGAAGGACCCAAACAAGGAACCTTCACACTATGTTAAATTCAAGTTGACGGGTCACATTGACCTTATGGAATTAAGAAGAGCAAATAGGCAGGTGAGCAAGACAAAAGAGTAGTAGCCTTGTGACACCACCACGGCAACCAGATGTTATTGGATTATAGGAAAACAGTCAAATGAAGAGGGAGGAGCCAGAGTTGCGGTATTTTCTTTGTTAAACAATGTCTCTACCGGGGTTAGGAAGTGAAAAGCCTGGAGGGCAGCCTAGATCTAAACAATGCCAGAAAGCAGTTATTCTTGTAGCGAGGGCAGTGTAGAGTGGGTTATATTCTTTTTTATACACTTACTTTAAAAAAAAAATCGACATCTCTTTACAGCAACAAATCCACCATTATAGGTATTTCAAAGTTGATTAGACTAGCACACTTCTGAGGTCTCGGATGTAATACATTGCATGTTCCATGTCCATTGATTAAAAGATATCCACCTCAACTTAAAGGTAATAATTTTCTTTAGAACATTGTTGCTGCATCTCCTTAACAGACGGCCTAGAACTTCTGTGGGCAGAATATTGGGGTTTAATCTAAAAAATAATTTGTATGAGCTAATGCTCGTCAGAGAGGGAGTGCAGTGCTGAGAGTGAGATGGCTCTATCCTCAAGTTACGTTGAAGATTCTGAGATAAGTTTTAACTTTATTTCACATGGAATTACATGGAGATGCTTAGATAATACAAAACCAAACTTTTTGGCCAGGTTGTTCACAAAAACACTAATCTTGTGCCAAACGGCACTTGTGCAGTGTATAAAAGCAATGGCATTTCTTCCATTTTAAGATTTTTTGAAGCTGTCAATTTGACAACTTCATTCTTGGTTTTTACATTGCCACTGACAACCCACATGTTGAGTCTGCTCTGTATGAGATCCACCAAATTCTGAAATGTTGCGTCTTTGTTAGAGGTGTGTCGATACACTTAGCTTAAGAGATGAGATGCGATACAGGATATTGGGTTCACGAGATCGAAACAAGACAATATTTTGATAAAACTTTTTATGAAATATTCAATGACAAAATATATGACCGGAAAAATAGTCTTGTTTCACTGAAAGTTACAATACAATGCAGGTGCATACATTCTGGGTATAAATGATTAAATGCAGTAAAAGACAGAACAATATGCAAGCACTGTAAAAGTATTTGCCACAAACTCAACTGACTGGCTTCTCTCCTGTATGATTTCACATGATTCTGTTCAGACCTTATACGTGTGCATGAGACCTTCTAACTGAACTCTTAGTCTTAATTTTTGTGTGAAAATAATATGTGCAACCATAATCGAAGTAGTACTCTCTCAATATTAAAACTGTAAAATTTGTGTGCTGGCAGCTGCTTGGACATCAAAACTGCAGTGCAAATTTGATGCTAGCCGTGATGCTAATTCTCGCCATGTTGATTATGCCAAATCCGTTAGTGAAATACATTTTTAAATTCACATTTTTCTCTTGCAATTTTTCATGAACACTTTTTGTTTTTTAAAGAAGACTTATTTAGGGGTATGATAAAAGTAAAAATAGCTTTGGTTGCAATTTGTTCAAGTTATATTATTACTGGACCGCTTCTATGAAATTTTACCCTCACACCTCGTCATGCTGATATCGTAAGACAGCTTTTTAGCCGGACCAGAAATCTCGTCACGTTCGATATTGCGAAATCTCGTCACACCTCTAGTCTCTGTGTATAAAAAATAAGTGGTTTTATATTACACAGAATCTAAGCGCTTTTTTATCACCATCTATGAACATTAGTTTCATAGACATGTTGAATGACATTTTCTAGGCGCCTGTCAGACAGGTATTTAACCCAGGATATGGCTATTAGATATGCAAGTTGGTCCAAATGATGTGAAGAAATCCCTATGATCAGGCTTTCTGAAAATAAAATGGCACCTTCGTTTATAATGACGATGAGGGGAAGATTTACTTGCAGTCTTTTCAATAAGCTTTAGAAAATTCTATACATAATAACTATTCTTACTGTGGCCAAGACAGCAATGATGAACTGATAAAAACAATGTAAAAAGTTCAATCAAAATCATCAAACCACAAACAATGTTAGTTATCATCGTCATAATAACATTGTAAACTAGCACTGTTACTCAGTTAATCATCAGTCATATAATAGACAAATGGAAGTAATTTTGGTCCAAATGGACAGATGGATTACATTAGGTGCACGGCTTTGTCTCTTACCATGCCTACTCTATCCACATTGGACGTGGGCAGATATACAGTATCTGTTGTGTGGAAACTGAAAAGAGGGTCCAAAACTACTGATAACTGTGCCAGTGTCGGTGCCTTAGATCTTTGAAATAATGAATATTAATAATTAGAAATAAAAAAATGAGGTGTTAATAACGTGTGTGGAATCATCAAGTTGTTTTATCGGCCTCTTGATCTGTACTACTAGGGTTAAAGTTTTGTACTATTAGGGTTTAATAGGGTGTAATGCTTTTAGATAAGCAGTATGTCACTCATGTAGTAGAAAGCAGTTTTATCCTTTCAGCAAAGCACGACCATATAACAACTCTCTTAATGGACATGGTCTTTCAATGCAGGTCTGCTCTAAGACTACAATATGTCAATTACACACAGCCTGAACAGCGTCAATTGTACTATGCTGTGAATTCTATTAATGCATTATTTCATTACATGGGAAAGTTATGCAACAACGATTCATGGCAACCAAGCCGGTACATTCATTTCCTGTTTTTCTAGCCTGTCTAGCCGATGCCACAGCAGTATCACCATTAACCTTTAAAATGTTATATGTTAATGTTTTATTGTCTTACCTCTCCTTGACAAGGCCCAAAATCTCAATTTCTCTCAATCTAAATGGATTTTGCTCTGGAACAGAACCATGTAGGAAGATATGGTAAAGGTAATTTGAAAGAAAACACTTTTTTGTGGAAATGTTCAATTAATTAAGGATAATGTAACACATACTATCTGGCATGAGCTAAAAAAAAAAAAACATGTGTTTTTTTGGTTTTGTATTTTTCAGCTCACACCACTACCAAACTATATTGCTTCTTTAGCAATGGAACCATCCTCTAAACCAGTGGTTCCCAACCTTTAATGTTACTGTACCACATACAGAATTCTGCTCAGCTTGGAGTACCCATGAAGTACCCCCTCATATTAATTTCACTACTAAGTATATGGTGTCATAAGTATTTTCAAGTACCCCCTGTTGATAGGCCAAATACACCGCAGATGTCTTTGTACCCCTGGTTGGGAACCTCTGCACTAAACAACATTGAAGAGACAAGGAACCCATATTATGAAGATTTAACATCCCTAAACGCTAAATCTCATTCTAATATTTGCACTCTAAAAAAGGATGAACCCTGAGAAAGTAAAGTGTTAAAGCCGACCTTGTGTGAGCATGTCAGATGTGTTGAAGAAAGGGAGAGCTGCTTCAACCTCATGTTTGCTAGTGAGAAAATAATGTATATCGCAAGAGTATAATGTATATTATTTATGAGGGATTGGGTGAGTTGCTCCAGGGCACTCTGCTAAAATGTTCAATCCTGTGAATTTTTAATGAAGTTCCCGCCTTGAAAACAAAGCACTTCTTGGCTCTTTTTGCACATCATACAACTGTGTTAAAGTCAGCCGGAAAAATGTGCTTACCAAAAATATCTGGTGTTAATATCCCAAAGCCAGAGTCTGGAGATGCCTCTGTACCTTCATAGTACAATTCATTTATGAAGTTAATTAACTTCCTTTAAAACATATTGCGAATGCAAAACATAAATGTTTTAAAATGTAACAAGGATTGTATACATACTGAAACCAATGAAAACAATGACTTCCAGTACAATATATACATTGTAGCACCACATTTACAGTTTACAGTCCAGAATTTATGGTATTTCCTGTAAATTCACACCGTGTAAAGTGCAGCATTATGTAGTGGCATAATGGCTCAGAAATATGGAGTGCTGTTTGTATAATGTTACACGTTCAATATATCTGCTCAGTTTTGCACATTAAGTGTTGACAAATATACAATAATGCACAACAATTTCCAGGAGTGGCCCCTTAACCCCCTGCATGCTGGGACGAATGGCCTCGTCCTACACTGGCGTGTCTGGGTGAGTGGTCCTTCTCCCTTCTGCCGGGCTCCCCTCTGCCGGCCTCCACTTTTCCGACCTCATCTCTGCCGATCAGATGGGAGGGAGAACAAAAAAAAATCTGTGGACATTCCCTGGCCTGTCTGGGAGCCAGACCTTTAGGTCACAAGTGTGGTGAGGTTTGAGATCTACACGGTGCTTTTAGGCTGAGCACTTCCTGTGTCTGGGGATTGTTTTGTTGTTAGCACGGCTGGGGCTGGTTAGCAATCACTGGGGATATTTAACACTGCTGTTTGGGTTCCACTTTGCTGGTTATTATTTCAATGTTATGTTGCAGTGGGGGTGAGTGTTCATTGTTTAAGTATTTGTATGTCACTGTTAGATGTTTTGTAAGCTTGTATGCACAGTATTATTTTAATCTCAGTGTTGAGTTTGACGTTCGTTGTTTCATGATTGAATAAATCCCAAAAACGTTAACTTCTCTCTGCATATGGCTCATTCCTGCACTTCACCCTAACGGTTGGTGACGGGGATCCATGCTTTTAACAAGCCAAGGAATGTTAACTGACACAAGCTGTAAACACAGGGTCTCTGAATGGACAGTAGTAAATGCACCTCTCCAATATACCGCCTAGCACATTGGTGGCTAAAAGCGTGCTCGAAGCCAACATTGGTTAAAATCCAATTTAACTTTATACTTTACAATATTTTGGTTTTGTCATTATAGTTTTGATCACCCTGCAGCAGTGAACTTGTCCAATAATGTTTTGTCCATTTTGAATGCATGCATTCACACTAATCATTGTGTTGCTATAATTGTGCCTCTCTACTTGTAGCACCACCACTACTTTTGGATTCTAATCAAAGTTATTCAATGAAAATCTCGTTTAACATAATGTTTGTCACAAATCTGATCGACTGCATTAGAAAAAAACGTTACCTGTAAAACGGTCTCTTTGGCTTAATTTTGCTTCCGTCACGATGGTGGTTAAAGGAGGACGCTGGTGCAGAGCTTTTGAAGTCATTTTTTTCCGTTTAGCTCAAACACTTCAGTTAAATAAAACAAGAAAGCAAAGGACCAGCGACTCTCACCGACATAACAGCAACAAAGAACCACAAATGTAATGCAGTTGTCTCTAACTGGGAGCACCCAAAACCAAACATGGAAAACAACCGACAACCCCATATCCCAAAATGGACTTCTAGGTTACCATAGGGCTGCTTCAAGTTCAAGGTGTGACATCTACAGCCTGCGTCAATGACTGTTTGCATTCTAGTCCACAAATGCAGCAACATAAATAGGGATTTTTGGGATTGACAAATAAAACAATAATCCAGACAAAAGTGTGTATTAACACCAAAAGTTTATATATTTGTATGTGTAAATGTGGACATGTTAAATCGAAGCAAATGGGCCAAGTGTCAGATTTCAGTGTGTTGTCAACTGGAAAACAACAATAAAAACCTAATCTTCAGATAACAATTTAGTTTGCAGAAACCCAAGCCTCCACAAAAGCATGGCAACCATGAAATGACTGTCACAACCTGGAAGTTGCTGAACCAGTTTGCAGAGCTGGCAGTTTGCCTCAACCAGAACAAGAACCACGGCCTCAATTACGAAGCCACACTGGCAGACAATGTCTTCGGCCGCTGCCCATCTGGGGCAGAATATTTACAGTAGAAATGCTTTACTCGTTTCTGTGACATTTTTTGATTCAGTTGCTAACAGATGTTTTGCGATTAAGGTAACTACTTTATGCCTTAAGCATGTGGCGGTGGCAATGATTCTGGGCTCAATCAGTATCTTTGTCCTTGAATATCATGACGTATGGGAACAACCTGGAGGAAGTGGCTTGCGGACCTACGACACATGTTTGCCCCATAGTGTTCATATGCGCAGGCCAGACCATTTTCTTAGCTTTTTTCCTAATGTAGCAGTTAGAGTTACATGACCCTCTCTTATTAGTGGAGAGCAGGGCCACAGGCATTCTGGGTACTTTTTTCTGGTTCAGGGAAGCCAATGGTTTCATGTGTTTGTCCTCTTTCTCTGGGGCCCACCGTGGGCCTATTCTCTTGTCATAATGAGCTGCACAAACTAATATGGAGTTTACCATCCACATTCAGTCCAAGACAAAGTAGAGACTGCAAATAGTCGTTACCCAACGGACTATAAACACTTCCAATGACGTTAGAATGACGCAAATGATGACGACATGGTCATAGGATATAATACAATGATTGTACAAGGATGAAGCTAAAAAAAAAGTAATTCGACAAAAACACCAGATTTCAGACACAATCTTGTTGTTTTTTATTCAACCAGGTAAGTCACTTGTGAACCAATTTTCAATGATGCCCAGGCCAAAAGCATTCACGTTAGAAGACAGAACACAAAAAAACAAAATACATATGAATACAAATAAACGTTCAATTTCACTAACCAAAGAAGGACTAGTACAGACAGGAATAGAACATTCAGCAGGTGAACCTATCAGATGGCACCTTAATGTTCTTTTTGAACCAGTACAGTGAGATGAGTGACAAGCTTAAAGGTCATGCTGTGTCTCACCGTAGACTTTGTTGTAAGGAAATTGAATCATGAAACCTATTGTAATGTGACCGACCCCTTAAATGGATTTATAGCGTAATTCTGAAAAAGACAAGCAGACACATTTCCTGGTGTACTTGTGACGACCGAACAACATTTAATAATGTGTTTTTAAAAGGTCAATAAGCACGTGTATGACATCCTATTGTGTGGTATTGTCTGTGCACAGCGAATGCTAATCCGAAGAATAAGGTAAACAATGTCCTCCTGGAGACTATTTGGAGTGATGACATTAACACCTGTTCATTTTAATGGAAAATGTATGTATTTTATACACTGTACCATTATTCATGTGCACAAGTTGATGCATTGATCACCTAAATTACTATTGCTGCTGTAACGGTTTTAAAGGATAACGAGTCAACAATCTCCTGATCCTGCATCAGTCTAATGCCTCAGAAATGTCAACCATAACTGTAAAACATTTTAGATATGGATATGTGTGCATCATCTGTTTAAGAATCACCGTACCCCCACCAAACCTGTATGCGTTTTTGTTTCCGGATCTATGATCCAGTTTTTACTGTATGTCACTGAAGGCACTGAATATTAATGAGAGCATTATCTTTCTCTTCTCAGCTTTCTCTGATCAGAGTGCACTGCTTACTGTCACATGTATTTATATTAAGGCCGGGAATCGATCAAAACAGCACAATATGCTGTGATTAATCGCAATTAATCGCATTTTCCCCAAGCTTGTTAACATCATGTAAAACACTGAATTAAATCAATTAACACAATTAATTATATTTTAAATAGAATATTTTATGATAGTCTCTCCTGGGAACTACAGAATAGTCATTATTATCAAATATATGCAGCAACTTTATAAACAACAAAGTGCAAGTTATATATTTGTAAGAAACTGTCTCCATCACTCTCTATGCCTGAGTCGGCACTCCCTCTGCCAGAGGAGAGAGGGAGTTCATCTAGGACTATTCTATGCACCTAAGTTTTCTTTGCACCTGTGTTTGTTTGACAATTAGTTATTGTATTTAGTTTCTGTCCTTTCTGTTCTCCAGTGCGGGTTATTTTCTACTGTTGGAGTGTATGTGTTTCCTGGTTTTGTTTTCCTTTGATTTATTCCGTGAGTATTTTGTTTTGTGCGTTCTATTGGTCTATGTGTTAGGCGATCGATTCTGTTTTTCCTGCTCGGGAATAAAATCATATTATATAATTGATCTCTGCGCCTGTGTCCTCTACCTGCCATGGAGCCAAACTACAATCATGACAGAATAACCCGCCCAAGAAAGAGGACGCAGCAGAGAGAAAAGAGCTGTTCATTCGGCTACAAACAGCCTGCTGAGATGCCTGTTTGTTTTTTCGCCGGTGGGCAATTCGGCGAGGACCACCTCTTCCTCCACGACTTTTCGCACTACCGGCTCTCTGGTTACCGGCCGACTACAAGGCACTGCGTGAGTGGAGAGAGTCACTCCTTTCGGTGTCAGGAGAGGAGTCAGAGGAGGAGTACCTGGAGAGGGAGTACTGCTGGGATCCCTACACCCTTCAGTTGATCCCCACGTTACCTCCAGCAGTTCTGCCGGCCTCACCGCAGCCCAAGATGGCTGCCACTCCGCAGCCTAAGATGCCTGCCGCCCGCAGCTCCAGATGGCTGCCACCCCGCCGCTCCAGATGGCTGCCGCCCCGCAGCTCAAGACGGCTGCCGCTCCGCAGCTCAAGAGGGGTGCCGCGCCGCAGCTCAAGATGGCTGCCACTCCGCTGCCCAAGATGGCTCCCGCTCTGTTGCTCGAGGACTGCTAGTCCGCCACCCAAAATGGCCGCCGATCTGCCAGCCCAGCGAACTGCCTCACCGCCGACCTGCACGCCAGCTCCACCTCCGGTGGCATATATTGCCATTGAAAAGGCTTTGCGTGAGGACGAAGACGTTTTTCAGGACTATATGGCGTGGATGGAGGAGGCAGGGTTTGACCTGGAAGAGAAGAGGGGGATGTTCGGCGAATTCTTCCAGTGGAGGGCTCGTCGAGGAGTGCTTCCGCTACCTGCCTTGAGGTACCTGATGCCACGGTTTTTTGGCCGAGGGCTGTTTCTGGAGTCAGTCTCAGTCCCCGTGCCTGAGCCAGTTTCCCTACCTGAGCCAGTTTCCCTACCTGAGCCAGTTTCCCTGGCTGGGCCAGTTTCCTTGCCCGGGCCAGTCCCAGTTTCCTTGCCCGGGCCAGTCCCAGTTTCCTTGCCCGGGCCAGTCCCAGTTTCCTTGCCCGGGCCAGTCCCAGTTTCCTTGCCCGGGCCAGTCCCAGTTTCCTTGCCCGGGCCAGTCCCAGTTTCTTTGCACCGGCCAGTCCCTGTTTCCTTGCCCGGGCCATTCCCTGTGTCCGAGCCAGTCCCAGTCCCCGTGTCCGAGCCAGTCCCAGTCCCCCTGTCCGAGCCAGTCCCCGTGTCCGAGCCAGTCTCAGTCCCCGTGTCCGAGCCAGTCTCAGTCCCCTTGTCCGAGCCAGTCTCAGTCCCTGTGTCCGAGGCCAGTCTCAGTCCCCGTGTCCGAGCCAGTCTCAGTCCCCGTGTCCGAGCACGTCTCAGTCCCCGTGTCCGAGCATGTCTCAGTCCCCGTGTCCGAGCACGTTTCCCCGCCTGAGTCAGAGTCCGTCCTCTTGCCAGAGTCCGTCCCCTTGCCAGAGTCCGTCCCTTGCCAGAGTCCGTCCCTTGCCAGAGTCCGTCCCCTTTCCAGAGTCCGTCCCCTTGCCAGAGTCCGTCCCCTTGCCAGTGTCCGTCCCAGCCTCCAAGCCCTCCATGTCCAGGCTTCGGCTCCATTGCGGTCAGGTTGGCCACCGGACCCTGGTCCATCTTCGCTGGTTAGACCTCCTGATCCGTAGCTCTTCTCTGGACCCTTTCAATTTTCTCTACATATTTCAATTTATATGGACACCAGAGAGAGCTAGCATACTCGAGGTGAGATCTAACCAGGGCTTTTTGAAGGGGTAAAAATATATTCTTGCATAAGTTTTGAAATGTTCTTTTAATTATTGCCATTATAGATTATGACAATTTTTAAATGCTAAAGGTTGTCAAAAATACTGGATCAGCTTAGAACTTCAGGCAATAGTCCAAATGAAAGACAATTATTTCAAAAACAAAGTGCGAGGTGAAACCATCAATGTCAAAGCTAGATTATTTTAGAACTTAAGCCTATAGGCCAAAATGATTGCATTATATGTAAAGTTGCCAGATGAATTTTATAGAAGTCTATAACAGCCTTTGTAATATGAATGACAAAAAGAATGAAGTGAAATGAAGTTTGGTGTGACGCCCAAAAGTTGTCATTGCTCACAGATGTCGGGTGATCTCCAGTGAGAGTGACGTTCTTTTCTTTCTCCAGCATGTCCATCGTCCGCGCGCTCTCGCTGTCATAAATATTTTGTATTTTCGTTTTTCTAGAGGGTAGATTGTAAGATGGGTATCCTGATGCAATTTGAATGATTTATTTCAGTCCCTCGTCTTCTACTGTGTTTATTGGGAGGCAGTATCTAGCTATCTATTTAGATAAAACATCGGTTAACTCCTCAGTTACTTGTTTGGTCAATTGACCGTTACGATTAGGCGATTAGACTTTACTGCAGTAACGTGGATTGGTGAAGCGGATTGGTGAGTCTCTCTTGTAGCCTCGCTAGTCAATATTGCCCGGGTGTTTTGCTTCTATATGATAAACGAATTGCTTTTATGGTATTTGAATTCGGCTTTGCAAATTGTACATGCCACTTTTGTTTTTTCCAAATTGCCATACAGCTCTTTTTAAATGTCAACTCTTCTCCTAAAACTCCACGATTGTCTTTCTCCATTATGCCAAGGTGACTTGGCTCCTCACACCAGCCGCCACAACAGGGTGTGGTTAAACCGAGACTTATAAAGTGTGGCATAAATTGCGCTAAATTATTCTAAGGCATTAAACATTTCAAATGAACTGCTCGGATTCACGCGTTAACTATCCCAGACCTAATTTATATGGTTAGATATCTGGTCTGTTCAATGTTAAATCGTTCATTTTGTTCAGTGATCTAGCATTCATACCACTCATTCCGTCTATGTCATTTCCACACAATGGTACATGGTGGTGCATGGGGAGAGCATATTGTCACGACCCTCTCCGTGGCTGCCTTCTTCCATTCATCGGGCAGCCTTCGGCGTTCGTTGTCACCAGTCTTCTAGCAACCCCGCTCCTCTATTCATCATTCCTAATGTCTTGTCATGTCTGACACTCGCACCTAGTTCACATCCTCTCATTAGTACATGTACATATGCAGGGACGGCCCTTCCTATAGGCGACCTAGGCGACCGCCTAGGGCGCCAAATTCGTGGGGGCGCCCTCTAGTGGTGCCCTTAAGTAAACATCTTTCTCTCAACAACACTGATTAACGAAATAAAATGAAATAAAACACTGGTGAAATAAAATCATCATTAAACAATTAAACAAGGCGCCCCCGCCATATGTTGAAATTCAATTCACCTTTGGCTAAGCCCCGCCCCCCTAAGTTACTGTTGCTACGTCCAACAACTTCATCTGGGCTCTGGTTTAGTATCAACATGACTTATGCTGTGAGAGCACTTCCTGCTGAAATTGTATCAAACCTTTATAAAGCACCAAATAAAGTGTCCTATAGAAGTTGCTATAGAAGGGCTGCAATATGCATTCGAAGGCTATATTCAAGACATACAGGTGAAACGCAAGGAACAACAAGGCATCCAAAGAGACAAAAGCATACCGGTCAGTCAAAAAATTAACCACTGCATATCCTACTAATCGAGACGGAGGCTGGGACTAACAATATCAAGGAGCAACACTGTTCATGCAAAGCTGGGTAGGTCTCTATTCACTTCTATAATCATTATTACAAAGCAAACGGACTAAGCGAGTATAACGTTTATTTGCAGCGTGTGCTAGTGTATCAACAACCGGTATGATAGGTAACGTTAACGTTAGCTGACAAGGTGATGTTTTGGTTAGCTCCACATGGTTTTGCGCGCATTTAAGTGTGTTGGCAGATTTGTGATTTGAGTAAGTCTGACTTTGAATTGCAAAGGTTGTTGGGAACTCTGCTCTGTAGTTGTCAGGCATGTTTTCTGTTATGCATGTTTTCTGTAATCCAAAAACGACACTTGTCTGGATTTGACTTCGGTGGAGGAGAGATTCCACCGAGTTAGGGTTGGGTCTTGTTGTCTAGTATAAATAGTGCCCGGAGAGCCCGGTCCTTATTTTATCAGGGACGAGCTTGGGGCGCTGAAAAATGAACAGTATAATACATACAACATAGTGTACCTGTAATTTATATTAGAATGATAACATGGAATAGATGTGGTTCAAAGTGGCCCGGGGTGGTAGGTGGTGGGGGCGCAAATCTTTGTATCGCCTAGGGCAGCCAATGGGCTAGGGCCGGCTCTGTACATATGTCTCTGCTTGCCACTTGTCTTTGTGTGGTACTGTTTGCTGTAGCCTGTTTTGTTTGTCAAGAAAGATTCACATTGATTATTTGTTTCCCAGTATTGTTGGGAATCAAAACAAAAAAATCACTCCTGCACCTGGCAACCTCTTTCAATTTATCAGCAGATCCTTCTTCCAAATTCCACTGGCGGCTGCATTAAGCTTAAATTACTTTGACCTGTTGCGCTCACCCCCACGATCATGAAGTACTTCGAATGTCTTGTCTTGGCTCAGCCCTGCCTCCCTTCAACTCTTCACCTCAACCCATCTCTTTGCAACTGGACCTCCTAACTAACAGACCTCAATCTGTTAAGTAGGACAACCTCCCATCCTCCACCCTGACCATGAACACCTGTGTCCCACAGGGCTGTGTGCTTAGCCCACTCTTCTACTACCGCTTCACCCATGACTGGGCACCTTATTGTGAATTACAAGTCTCAAATTCTTGGTTGTCCACATCTCAGACGAAGAAGAAACGTTGCTGCCCTTTCTCAGGATGATTTCTTCCTCACTAGAAGACGTGCCGGCTCTTATTGCTGGTACACTTCAATTGCACCCGGTTATAATTTGTGACTGGCTTTCAATGTTTGTGATTGGTGGATAACCTCTGAGCTGTCACGCACTTGGTCCATTATTTGGCATTGGGGTGACAGAGGAGACAGCGAGATTACGCATTTGTAACACGTTACAACGTTATAACAGAAACTCAATACTGGCGATTTTAGACCCCGGCATTTTTTCATTTCGAGCTAAATAATAAACTTGAGTATATCGAGAAACTCGATATATCGTCCAGCCCTACTTTTACCACTGCAGGAATGAAAGCATGCTGACCAACTGTGCCACAGTTTTGGTACAACGAGTGATCTGCGATTGATCTGCGATCGAGTGATCTGCAGCTCCGTCGGAGGCGCAGATCTCGATAGCCACACTCAATGTCCAGTTTGATAGAGAGGTGTCGGTCATCTTCGTCGGTCGGCGTATTCTTTCTGTCGACGTGAAAAGCATTGCAAGTGTTGATGCACCGTCTCCCAGACTTGCGCACTCCGACGGAACCACTCGTCCACGGCCGGAACATTCGCTGGTTCGGTGTCCCAGGGAAACAGGAGAGGCTGGTACCCAAACACACATTGGAAAGGGGTTAGACGAAGGGATGAGTGAATACGATTATTTTGGGCATACTCTACCCACGGGAGATACCGACTCCATTCCTGAGGTTGCTGTGTGCACTGCTGCCGGAGATACTTCTCGATGTCTTGATTTAATCTCTCGGTTTGGCCATTCGATTGTGGGTGGTAACCAGACGTCAGACTCATGGAAACCCCCAAACGATCACAGAACGCCTTCCACACCTTAGAGATGAACTGAGGACCTCGATCGGACACTATGTCTTCAGGTATGCCGAATTGCTGGAACACCTGCTGGAAGATTGTAGCGTTAGTTAACTGGGGCATTGGAATCAGACAACACATTTTTTAAATCTACCACAACAAGGATGACAGTGGATCTGTAACAAAGTCCATTGCTATGTGAGACCAGGGCCGGTGTAGTGTAGGAAGTGGCATGAGCTTACCCTCAGGCAGATGACGCGGTCTCTTTGACTGGGTGCATATAGGACAGGACAGAACATAATCCCTCACATCCTCTGCCAGAGATGACCACCAGTACCTCTGACTTAGCAATTGGGTTGTCCGTGTGATTCCCAGGTGTCCTGAGCCCAGGGATGTATATGACACCACTCCAGGAGTTGCGGCCGAGTTGAGGCAGGTACAAACGTCTAAGTTGTGGGTGTTTCCGGTGGAGCTGGATCTGACTGCAGACTCTCCTGAATGACGTCATCTATGGCCCATCAGCCAGGTCCGGCGCGACAAGATGCAGGAAGAATGGTCTCCGGATGGGGGTTGCCCACAGGCCGTTCGAACTGCCGAGGTAGCGCGTCTGCTTTCCCATTCTTGGAGCCTGGGATATAGGACACCGTGAACCGAAAACTGTTAAAGAACAGAGACCAACTTGCTTGCAGAGTCTTTAATTGTTTCGCCTGCTGGATATATTCTAGGTTACGGTGGTCAGTCAACACCAGGAACGTGTGAGTTGCTCCCTCTAACCAGTGTCTCAATTTTTCCAGGGCCAATTTAATGGCTAAGACTTCCCGGTTTCCCATATCATAATTCTGCTCCGCCGGATTCAACTTCTAGCAAAAAAAGGCACAGGGATGTAACTTGGGAGGCGTGCCCTGTCGTTGGGAGAGCACTCCCCAGACTCCGACCTCCGAAGCATCCATGTCTACTACGAAGGGTAACGTTGGATCGGGCTGACACAGGATTGGAGCGGAGGTGAAGCGTTTCTGTAGCTCTTCAAAAACCTGTTTCGACATCTCGGTCCAAGCCAAGTTCCGACCCTTCTTGCTGATCATGGCACAGAGTGGCGCAGCGGTGGTGCTGAAGTTGCGAATGAACCTGCGATAGTAATTGGCGATTCTGAGAAAACAGTGTAATTCCTTCACAGACTTAGGTTGAGGCCAATTACGTACCGCTCTCACTTTGCTGTCATACAGTTTCACTCCTCCGGGTGTCAGAATAGCTCCCAAAAAGGAGATTGCCATGACGTGGCACTCACTCTTTTCCAGTTTGATAAACTGCGCATGGAAGATGTGTTCAGAGACAGAATTAGAATAGATTAGAATGTCATCGATGTACACAATGATAAAGCGGTCGATCATGTCCTGGAGAGATGTCATTCATGAAAGACTGGAAAACAGCCGGTGCATTATTTAGACCGTAGGGCATGACACAGTATTCATAATGTCCTCGGTGTGTAATGAACGCCGTCTTCTACTTATCCCCCTCACTAATCCGGACCAGATTATATGCACTACGTACATCTAACTTGCTATAGATGCGTGGCTTGAATCAGAGGTAGAGGATAACGGTTCTTCGCCGTGATATTGTTTAGTCCTCGGTAATGAATACAAGGGCGCAGATCCCCGTCCTTTTTTTCACGAAGAATAAACTGGAGGCAGCTGGAGAAGTAAACGGTCGGATCGCACCTTGTTGCAGGGACGATGTTGAGGTAATACCGCCACCTTTTCTTTGGAGAACACCTGAGAAAATTCAGTATATACAGGAGGAAGAGCGGAACGATAGCAGCTAGAAGGCCGGGGAGGACGAACACTGAGGCCTGCCCGCAGATGGCGGTAGACTAGCTTTGGGGGGAGTTCTGACAAAGATAAGTCTATAGTGGCTCTTGTACCACAAAAAAGGCCACTTGAGGGAATTTAGCCGTAATTTCCAAAGCATAATGGTGCAATAAATCACGTCTTACATGGAATTCGATTCACAGTTTATTTGATGCCGACTAAAATCACTTACAAACACTGTCGCTTGTATTGCTGATGTAAGTTGAGCTCATACGAGTTCAAGCAACACTAAACGTGGTACTAGAAGCTGGCCATGACAAAAATGAAACCCGAATTATATATTATATTACTTTATCTTATTGCTGTACCTATGCTGCTCAACTGTATTTCATATACGTCATCCTGTATAATCTTGAACCTGTATTCCTTACTGTGTCCCACTGCTATTGGCACTTGTGTATTTGTGAAACTGTATGTTGTCCTGCACATTTTTCGCCTTATCTTGGCCAGGTCGCTGTTGTAAATGAGAATTTGTTCTCAATCGGCCTACCTGGTTAAAGAAAGGTTAAATAAAAAAAAAAAAATAATCCAGAGAGCTTTAACGTGTGGTTGCGTCGTGTCTGTGATCAGGAGTATCTTAAACTAGCCCGGAACCTTCTATGGCAGAGGGTTTGTGTGGTCGTTAGCTGAAGGAGCGCTTTTCTACAAACACTTTTATACAAACCCTGGCTAACTTTTTGGGTGAATTAACTGTGTGACAAAAACCACCGCAGCTACACAAAGGCCTAAACAAGATACTTAGAAAGTGTTGAGCATGGCTAGATACACTGTCTGCTTATTATACTGCGTAATGTATTTAACTGCCTATTATTATTCATCATGACAAATTGACTTCTCTGACTCATAGGGGACTAAAGCTCTTTTTCCGGAGTTATAGAAAATGTTCACAAAAGATAATGGTTCCCTAATTCTTCACTGGGGACACATTATGACAGATATCCATCTTCCACTGATATTGTTCAAGGGGACAGTGATTGTAGCCAAAGGGCACCATATTCACAGTGAAGCGCACTATTACTTAAACAAGGCTCATGGAGCTCTGCTTAAATGTAGTGCACTAGATAGGGGATAGCGTTCCATTTAGAGTAGACGCAGAGTTAAGTTACTACCCATGAAAAAGTTCAATTTCACTGGAGCTCTGACAGATGTCATCCCCTGATCCACAACTAAATACACAGATATATAAAGAAGAAAGTGGTCTGTTTGCAGAGACTGTGGATTGTTGGCACAGTATATTAAGATGCCCTTTTCCCATTAGTAGTAAGCATATTTTACGAGACACAATCATACCTGAGGCCATAGGCACAGAAAAGGTACTGCTAGACAAGGACTAAGTTAAGAAAACGTCTATGATCTATGGTCATCCACATTTGTGGATCTGGAGAAGGCATATGACCAGGCACTCTAGGAGATACTGTGACAGGTGCAGCAGGAGTTTCGGGTGAGGGGGTCTCTTTTTAGGGCCATCCAATATCTGTACGCTCATGGCAAGAGCTGTGTTCGGGTTCTCGGCAGTAAGTCGGATTCATTCTTGGTGGGGGTTGGCCTCCGCCAGGGCTGCACTTGGTCACCAATCTTGTTAACCAGTTGAAGAAGAGAATAATTGTGGGGCTTGATATGGTATGTCACCTGTTCAGTTGATCTCCAGAGAACAATATTTATTTGGTTGGTTGGTGAATATCAGTACATCTATTGCTGCTATCTGAGATTTTAATTTGATTTTGTATAACATATTTTGTATTTATTGGTTAGTAATATGAATAAAAAATGTGCACAAAGAGAAGCAGTTTCACAATCCCAGGTGAGGTCCGAAAAGAGGAAGGATGGAATCAGGGTCAATGTAGCAGATAATATGTTCTTTTATTTAGGCTGCTTGGCAGTAATGACTAAATAATAAACTGTACTAACTGGCACCTCACAAAATCAAAAAAAAAGTGCAACTTAGCGCAGACGGCACTTCTTCAACGAAGGCACAATCCAATATATCCAATATATATATATATACTTCACACAACACAGATATGTAACCTATAACAAACACAAGGAACTTCTCTATACGATATATTAATCAGGAAAAATAACACCCGGTGTGCGCAATGACAGGACGAGACAATGTGACATAGAGTGTACAGCAAAGCTAGAAGACCAGAGAGAGCGACCGCCAAAGCCTGTGCGCAGGAGGCGGTAGACTGGCCTCGGAGGGAGCACTGTCAAGCAGGTAGGATTAAAAGCCTGGTCGCAGTGACTTAGACCACTGGACCACCCTCTGCCACATATTTGCATCTGAATCTATTTTTAGTTGAGCCCTGGCCAAGAAACACAAGACAAAACACATTTGCATACACATTCACATATATTCTACATTAAGAACTACAATGATGGCTGGTTTAAATCCCTTTCTCCTTACAAACATGTTGTAGACCATGGTTCCATTGATACTACGCACCTGTTTTGCGGTATAGGGCTCTGATCTTCCAGATTAGCTACAGCAAATCCCTTTACCCTGATCTAGAGCCTGTTAAAGATTTTATCTACTAGAGTTAAGGTTAGGAATACGGGTGAGGAAACTGATCCTATATCTGTACCTAAGGGATGAATTCACCCTGGGGCTAAAGCTGTAAACAAAGAGAGGTTTTTCTTTCCAATTAAATCTGTGATGGAAAACGAGCCAACTCTCAGAGACAAGCGTCAATGCACCAGCAACAGTAGTCATTGGCAACTCCAATACCAACAGCGTCCCCAGAGGATGTTCTCACAAACCGATTCTGAGCCTGAAAGCGAAATAGCAGGGGTACTGTTACATGCAGGCCTGGCTAGAGGTGAAGGATACTAATTAGATCATTTTCTCACAGGAGAAAATATGCCGCAGCAATAGGAAATGTGAGTTATATGGATAATAATGAGTAGAAATGTGTTTTTCTTTTTAGCGGTTGCTAAAGTGACATGTACTCTGTTTGGATGGAGTTCCTTTTTCCTCACCTATAGGTTTAATAGCATTAGCCTACTTGGTTCATGATGTTGAATATTTACGATATGTATAGGGATTTTGAACAGGTCTTCACAGACATTCACAGGAATATCTACATAGGCATAGAGAGGCACATTATCAGTCACCATCAACCCTGTGTTCCAATGGCACGTTGTTTTGCTAATGCAAAGCTAATTGAACAATAAAAAACCCTTTTGCAATTATGTAAGCACCGCTGAAAACTGTTTCGCTGATTAAAGACGGGTGGGTTCAATTACAGACTCAAAATGGCAAATGCCAAAAGGGCGATGTAATAGCAAAAGGTTTCAGACACTGTGACACCTCAATAAGTCGGACCGTGGCCGAAATAAAAAAAGTGGTCAGATATCAAAGTCGATGCCAAAAAGCGTATAGCACTGATTACCTGCAGTGTACGCAGTGTAAAATAAAACTAAAACTAAAGAGATATAAATGAACACTATGATTCTGTAGCTGATGACAACATTTATACTATGAAATAAACTTTCCCCAGTGGACAATAAAGACCATCTATCTTCTCTGCCAGACGGAGACATTGACAAGAATATCAGTTTTATACATGATTTTGTTCTGTTCACCATATTATTTCGGAGGATGAATTACATAACATGCCAATATAATTACAGAAAATATTTGAGTTTTCTTTTTCCAAATATATCTTTATTGAAATTTACGTTACTATCTTGTTTTAATTTGTTTGTTTTTGCAGATCTATCTGTGTCGGCTATTAATTGTAAGAATGTCTTTGTAAATTCTTAATATTATTAATGGCAGGAAATATTTCGACCTATTTTACACAATGTTCTGCAGTTTCACACAGTTTCATGTATTTCATCCATCTGCCGACGATGTCGCTATTTCTCATTTCACCCGTTTCTGTGTGCACGCATGGGTCAGAGTGTTCGTGAAGGACCGCACATTTCCCCGTCAAGTTTGGTTTTTATAAATCCCAATTCTTGCATAGAGAGCGGCATATGTCTTCTTTTGTGCGAACACCGCGTTTATAAATGAGAACTCTGATCTCAACCTAATTGAGCTTTTGTGGGTGCAGCTTGACCGTATGGTACATAAGACGTGCCCATCAAGCCAATCCTACTTGTGGTAGGTACTTCAGGAAGCAAGGGGAGAAATATCCTCAAATTACCTCAACAAATTGACAATTGCAATTGCTGCCAATGACAATTCTTGGTTCAAAGCAAAGTTTAAAGAATACAATTATTATTTCAGTTAATAATCATTACTTCTAACCTGGTCAATGGTTGCTATTCAAGCCCTTTCAAGTACGTTTTCATGAAAAACAAGGTTATTCTAAGAGACTCCAAACTATTCAACGGTAGTGAAATTTTAAGCCAAGTTTATTTGTTTTACTTGTCACCTATTATTTTTTTCTTATTTTGCCTATTGCCTGCCGGCTGCTGTACTGTTTTAGATCAGTAAACACAAACTACAATAAACGTAGACTGTCGACTGTAAAAGCTACTCACTTAATGTGAAAAATGCTGCTGACTTCTGAAAACAATGTGCTCAATGTGTCAGAACCAAAGGAGAGAAGACTTGGCCCTTAGAGGTCCTTTTAGGGCAGTTTTGGTGTTGGTGGCTTCCAATTAAAGCAGCTGCCCTTCATTGTCTCTATTTGGGAACCCTATTTAGTTTCAGTTTCTGGGTCGCTCTGTGTTTTTTTGTTGTTTCCTGTTTGGATGTTGGATGAGTTGCTGCCGATTGTTTTGGTGTTTTCGCATTCAGAAATTTGCAACCCATATACTGTAGTTCCAGACATGCTCTGCACCTGAGTCCTCGTTCTACCAGCACCGTGACACAATGCTTGAAGAGAGTAACATCCTTTTTCCTTAAGAGTTTAGTTTTCAAGGCTGTCCATTGAAATATTTTATTCAGCAGCAAGGACTTCATGTTGTAAAACTTGCTAGGCAACTCTAGAGAACATTGCTTTCAACAAAAACCCAGAGGGCCAAGCCCCAATCTTTCTTATCTATTGGCATAGCCTCAGTTGACTCCAAGGTGAATTTGCTTGTGGGTTTTCTGGTCCTTCTATTTGGAGAATAAATGAAAGTAAGTCATAGCTCAGATCAGGAGGTCTCTACTTCGACCTAAAACTATGGTGGCCACGAAAGCATCAATTTCTTTCCTATTTTCATGTTTACGTGACGATTAGTTTTTCTTGTGTGTATCTTGAACTAAAGACATATTATTTTCTGAACTGACCACGGGGAGTATATAAAAGTATAATCAACTATGAGAATTAAGAACAACACAACAATTTGCTGATTGCACTGGTTAAATTAAACGATTAACTTCTAGAGTTCATTTTTTTCTTGTTTTTCCTGAAAAGTGGATATTCCACCCAACCCTCAACAGAGAAAGTAAATGTTTGAGTAAAAGTAAAAGTTCCAAAGCCGTAGCTACAAATCCTAGTTTGACATATTTCAAAGCTGTTGATGATGATTGTTTATTATATAACATTGTACTGTTCA
>CM055731.1:7144061-7404049 GCA_029465975.1 Dallia pectoralis
CAATTATCTTATGCATTTATTAAATAAACTGTACACCAAGGATAAAAACAACTCCGGAGTACTAATTGAAGCAGGGCATCTGCAAGCTGTTAAAACCCATGCTGAAAGAATGTTGGCAGTTTGGGTCTGTAAATGTGTTTTCGAATTGATACAATTGTTTTGGAGCCCAGTGTGAAGACAGCGAAAATAAAGCCCATAGGCCAACATGTTTTTATTCTTCCCTATCCATGGAACCTATTTGAATCAAATATTGAAGCGTCCGTCCTTTTTGTTTCACATACGTAGTTAGGGACAAAGAAGGGGATAAAATGGTCTCACTACCTCAGGTTTTGCAAGATCCTTACAGGCAAACAGGTTAAGAAAAAAATCTGTCAATAAACACACAGTTAATGGAACAAAACCATATGGCTTTGTTTCTCTGAGTAATTACAGAGACAGAAGCAGTTAGATTGATACCCCTTTACCCGGCCTAAATTTCACCCTAATCCCTAGCATAAGGGCCTTGGTTAAAAGTTGTGCCCAATGTAGGAAATAGGGTGGCGTTTAGACCTTAGTTATTAATGAAGCCCATGCAGTGCTGTTGGCCGGATCAGGCCTAGGCTAGCGGTGGAACCAGAGCACAGTATTTTTAGAAACATAACTCAGAGAGCAGCAAGAAGCGTAACTGTTCTGGTAACATCACTGACATGTCTGACTGCGTTTGTCAGCCCAGTTGGAAACCTCCGTTTTAATGGTTTTATCACTCTTCTCCTTTCACTCTTTTCGTTCTTGCAATATTTTCACACACTCATGCGCGTACATGGATGAACACAAAAGACACACACATGCTTTTTATGCACACACATTTTATTAACCTATATCGACTACATATTAAAAAAAAAATGTATGTCCAGTTTATGTGGCCTTCTGCATCTGGTGTTGGATACTATTTGCCTGTCAGAGGCTAAAGAGCAATGTAGCCTACAGGTTTGTGTGAGTGTTGTGTGTTCTGGGCTAAAGGTGCGAGGTATACATTTGTTTTTTGACAGGAATGCTGATTTGTTTTGTAATTTGAGCAATCATGCGTCATGACAGCTAACTAGTGTTTGACCTTAAATTTGATTATTTTATTTTGTAATTTTTTGTCTTAGACGTGAAGTGTACAGCTAGAGCTAGCCGAAAAATGTATGTTACTGTAAGATTGAGAACTGTACAAAGTACTCGTATCAATGTATCAATCACGATAGATCGCTTCATATAGATAAATAGAAGGCTATGCTTTTCATATCTGGGATGCAAAGAGCATTGCAATTGCATTTGTCTGTATCACTTCAACATATTAAGTGATTCAACTTTGTTATCATTAGTATGGCTAGAAGGAAACAAACATTTTTGCATTTCCCTCCCATCAACACATATCAAGGGTGTAGTGTTATTTTAGCTGCTGTTCCAAACTGTAAACGTGATGAGCTGTGACAGTCGTGTCTGCCTGCTGTTTGTTCAGCACTCTGTTATCTTTGGAGTCAATTACATTTCACTCTCGGTCAAATCAAAAAGTCGGCCAAATTCCCAATTCCTCTCTTAAATTATTCTCGTTAAAAAACCTCAAGGAGAATTAGAATTCAAATAGGAATTTCACTGCACTTTCTAAATGAAAGAATTTGAATAGAATCATTCACAACACCAGGACACAACACTTGTCAAAAACCGGAATTGATGTTACAATTGACGTGGGATCGGTTTAAATCCTAAATTGACGGAGGACCATTCTAAGGCTTCAATACGCCCCTTAACCCAGGCCTCACACAAATGATTTGATACCTATCATAGAAACATTGTGCCGTTGAACTTCATGCTCAATTTCTTGAATTTAACAGTCTGGTTCACATGGAAAAAAACAACTCAAGTGTGTTGCCAAGCCGTTCTGCTTTTTGTCACACTGCTTGCTCAACCAGTAAGTTTCAGCCAGTGAGCTAAAAGGATTTTCAGGCCAAGTGCAACTGTTGAGTTTCTATTGTAGAAATTAGATATGCAGCACACAAGCATGGAACTGATTTGAGCGATCTTTGAAGTTTTCAGCTCTCTGTATGACTGAAGGGTTTTATCTGGGTACACATCTGGCAAATATAATTGAGTAAATAAGTGTAATTTGAGCGGTGAGTCTAATTAATATGCCACTTGCACTAGTCTGACCTTAGCCCCCAACCCCCCCCTCTCCACACATTACCCACCCTGGCCCCGATCAGCTCTGATATGGTTGACATTGGTGGGCATTCTGTACTATAACTGGACATTGCTCTTATTTGTACAACTGTATATATAATTGTATGACACATCCTATATTATCCATTACTTATGCCACTAGGCATGGTCTCTTGTCGAACTGTTCGTGTTGTGTGGTTTTTGCTCTATTCGCACCGTTCAGGTACGTTTTTAAAATGTGTGTTCTAAATGCTGCAGCTATGGGATAAAAAAAATCCTTGTATCTGAAAACAGACTTGGCGAATAAATCTGATTCTAGTATGGTGCTGATATAAGGCAATAACTTCTGCTGATCACGGTGCTGTCAATAGTGTTGAGTCAGTGTTTGTGTTTGTTGCACTAACGGCATTCCTGTGGTTACCACAGAATTGTGCCAGATTCTCTTGTTATCTGCAGCTTCTTCCAATGAAGTCTTCCATTCTGTTATTTTTTACTGATCTATGTACTGAATGCAGTTTCTTCCAACAACATGGCCAACCTTTGCCTTGTGCCTGTTTAAACTGAACCTGTTTCAAACTGAACTAGAACCAAGATTGACCTAACAATGAAGTGCCAAAGTTATGGTTGATATCAAAAGTTGTCTCAAATGTTTTCCTTTTTTAAAGCCTGCATCTCCTATTATCACTGTACGTGTTAACTGTCATCTGGTTTTCACCCACCCCTTTTCACTTTTGCCACGCCCATACACAGTGGATCTTTCTCACCTGACCTGCCATATTACCTCTTTTCATTCTTGAACTATTGAATTTGCTCAGCCGTGCTCAAACGCTCTTCCTCCCAAAACCACGGTCATATAACTTGTGAACGCTAATGATCTACCTGCTAGATACACTTTAACCTTTTTAAATTCTGTATATAGACACAAGTTGTCATTGCCATATCAATGCTGCTCAACTGACCTACTTATACCTCATCCTGTTTTATCTGTATATCGCCCCCTTAGATGTCCCATCTGCCACTCAATGTTCTCGAAGAAATACAAACAACAAGCAATACTTCCTGGGTAAGGGTCGGATTCAGGTGCATGGGAATCTTAGTGAAGACAGGTGTTCAGATACAATGCCTTTGCAAAGTATTCAAAACCCCAAAACCTCAGATACTTCTCCCAAAGCCACTCCAACATTGTCTTGTCTGTGGGCTTTGGAGTAGTTGTCGTTCTGCAGGATATTCACCTCAGTCTGAAGTCCTGTGCACTCTGGATCAGTGTTTTTTGACAACCCTCAGATAAAGCTGATATTGTTAATATTTAGAATATTTAAACATGTACAACAAGTTTGTTGAATCATATTAAGCATTTAGGTATATTGACACTTATCTGAGCATCGCTCGCTAACTAGGCTTTCAGGGTGAATAAAAAGACAAAAAACTCATTCATAGTGGATTAGTTAAGGGAAATGTCTTTCTTTGGGAAGATACAGATTTTTGTATTTTATATAATGTTGAATCTCTTGCATTTTTCAACATAGAAATAACCAACGATCCATTGGCACGCTGGTTGGCTACCATCGGCACTTTGCCCAACATTGTCTTGTTTCTTTTATTTGTCCAAGACCGGCAGATTATTTCCGATGCATCTACATTTTGCACATTTATCATGAAACTAAATGTTTTTTTGTTTTTTTTCATGTTTCTTCAAACCTATTCGAACCTAAACTATTGGTCTACTATTTTCTTAAAGCTTGCTTAATTTATTTGTGGACAATAAACACTAGTTAAAATTAACTGAGAAACTTGAGAAAAACTTTCAACAGTTTAATTATTTTTTAACCCTCCCCAGATGCTATAACAAAATTCTATCTCAAAGATCGACTGAGAGTTTCTTGGACCTCATGGCAGGTTTTGCTTTGACCTGTGTCGTGACGTGTGGTCTAAATCATGTCTAATCAATTGAATTTGCCACAAGTAGACTCCAATCAAGATATTGTGACATCTCAAGGATGATCAAAGGACACATGATGCAACTGAGCTCAGTGTCATGGCAAAATAATTATGAATAATTTTGTGCATGAGATATTTCATTTTAAATTGGCACAAATTTGCATGCATTTCCATGCATTTGCATAAATTAGAACACTTGTGTTTTCCCTTTTTCATTATAGATTTGACAGTAAACTAAATATAGTCAGTAATTAATTAAATCTACCTCAGCAAAAGAGAAATTGATGGGGTCAGAAGACGATGTATGTGCAAAAGAGGGAGAATGTGTATATAAATTCTTTCAAGACTTCCAGTTAGTCTTTGAGCACAGCATTTCAATTGCAGTTATGCAACAGTTGTGGTGGATTATGCTTGCATATTGATGAAATTTACCAGAATGTAAAAGTCCATTTGTCGTCACATAGTAATGTACTTGTCACGTTCTGGCATGGCTGCAAGTGAATCCAATGCCAACTCTTCCTCACTTTGTCACTTCTTTGGTGATTTAGTTTATGATTTGGTATTTTAGTTGGTTTATTAACACTTGTGTCCTGTCTCCATGTCAGCAGATGTAACAGTGTTTATTTATGTTATTTTTGATTTAACATGGCAGGCCAATTGAGAAGCTGGGGTTGAACCCAGGACATCATTTATACAAAGCATGCACTCAACCACTGAGCTACCAACTCCTCCAGTTAGAGTACTATTCAATTCAATTCAATGGGCTTTATTAACATGGGAATCATACATTAACATTGCCAAAGCATTTTGAAATAAAATATTAAATAATAAAAAATAACAACAGCAGTGAAAAAGTACAAATTATTAAGAATAATAGAAAAACACTATAACAATACTACCTACACTAAACACGTTTTACAATATACACACAGCGGAATCATCTGCCTACAGTCTGGCCCGGATGGGCGTTAAAGGGGAGTTAAAGAACACTGACCTGTTCTTTCCTCATGGCAGCAGGTCACAGATTGAGCTGCTGTGATTGCATATTGTCTGACTTCGCCTAACAAACATAGTACTAAGAGTCAGTGTTTCATATTTTTTTTAATTCTTTGTGTATGTGTGTGATCTGTGGGAGATATTTGGTTTTGATGTGATCATGCATATTGCAAGTGGTTAGGAAGTGCAGCTCCAATTCCACCTCATTTTGTGGGCAGTGTGTACTAGGGCTGCACCCTGAAAGTCGACGAGTCAAATCATCAGTCGGAAACCACTCAGTCGACTGAGATTCTTCAAGTCTATTAATTTATTTATTTGTCGTTTTTTGGGGTCAGTCAACTTGTAGATACATGCATGTTATGTTCTAGCAGGGCAAGCTGGGGCGCTTGCACCGAAAGAAATCTATGACATTCAACAATTGACCAAATTGGCGAAAAAATCTGAAACCTAAGTTGGTGGAATTGTTGGTAAAGGCAATGCCTCAGAATAATTGTAATGTATGGCGGCTTCACAGGGGTTATGGGGTGTAGGATATATTGCAGATGAAGAGAGACTGCACTTCGGCCAAAGACCTGCTGCGAGTCTTGATGCTTCGATTACCTATAGTTGTGTGTCAAATAGTTTAATATCTATCAACGATTGAAAAATCTTATGTTTACAGGCAGATAAACAGCCACTGAAGGTGTAGTACTGTCAGTCGTTCTCTTGTCGCCGATGAGATCTCTGCAAGCCCCATAGGCATACAAACTGACCTATTGCTTGGGGAGGTGTAATTTGGGATTTCCCCATGTTATTGCGCTCTAGGGAATCCCTCAGTTAACTGTTGACCGTGTTGAGTCATGTGACTTACTGGATGAGCAGAGTGGAAAACAGCAGGATTGCTTGGTATGGATGACATAGGAAAGCTTAGTGGCAATCGTTAACCCCTGTAACTGTTGGAAATTGTTTCCATGGGACACAGCTCTGTGTATGTTTGGACTTGGATAAAAATGTGAATACAAATGGTGTCTGAAGCATGTAAAAAATAACATAAAACAAACTGCAAACCCATTAGATTTTCTTCAGAATGTTTTTATTTTATTTATTTGTATTGTTTTCTTTCTCACATTTCTGTGGTGTCCATAGAGGACTTAAGAGTAACGCTTAATACTTCAGCCGAACCGGGAGAGTCTAAGTCAACACATGTGTGCTGTGAAGCTCATCTGTTTCCCTGCTGCTTTTTGTAACAATGTTCATTCAACCAGGACATGGATGCTGTAATCTCTTGCACCAAAACACCAATGTTTCGGCCAACAACCTCACAACCACACAACCAACCTCAAGGAGTCTCCAGGGCGTGATTTTGCATGGCAACTATATTTGATAACCACTTCCCAAATCCGAGATAGATTAGAACTCCAGGCTGCACTGACACTGCTGCACTGTGAAGCAGTGCATTTGTGTTAGATCACCGCGCCACTCTGGGACCTTTGTGATTTATTTTATACACCATTTTCTTCTCTTCTTCCTCGAGGGTGCCAAAATATTGGGTTGAATTGAATATTGGATATTTTTTTATTAAACTTTCATTTTTTTCATTGTGTCCCTCACTGTCTAACCACCGGCTTATAAACCTTTAAGTAGGGAAATATTATCTTCCAACCTTTACTTTTTTTCGCACACATGCAAGTGCACACAGGCACAAATGGTCACATGCCGTGTTTTGGTAGGCAGTGTGAGAAGAGACTTCGCAGTGCAATATGAATGTACAACAGCACCAAAAAATTAACCTGATGGACTTTTTCATATGTGTCCTTTAACTCACAGCACGTGTCAGTGCAACAGTCTGACTGCAACAGTCTGAGCAATATCTCTCAAATCCTTCACTTTGCAAATCAAGCTACAATGTGTATTTTTATAACGCAGTTAATTCATTCTTGTCGCACACCCATCCTTTTTCAATTTGTGCAAAGCGGGGTCTGACTGCCTGTCCATAATTAAAGGAGTCAGAGGAGATTCAAACAAGATCTTGGATGGTTAGACTAACAAAAGGGTTGTTCAAAAATAACCCAAGGACACACACTCACACACACTATGGCATGTTGCTAGGGTTTCACAAACAAACGGGGAATATTTTATTGTCTCTAGTACTATCTTAGGTCACATTGAAGAAAAAAGTAGTGTATAGTTTGTCTCATCGTAAATACAAACCAAGAGTAAATGAGCCAAGTAGAACTACTGCATAGTATTTATAATTGATGGATAAAAGTGACCCCTTTATACTGTTACTGAGGGTGAACATTGCTTTGACAAAATCACACACATTAATTGCACAGGTTCGCTGTGCATGCACCATAACTTAGTGCTTTTGTTTTTGGGAGCCGATTTCTTTTCAGCTCTTTTTTTCTTTTACTGATCAGAACTTGTTTTTCTCATGGCTCTCTCGGGTCACTTTAAAGAAAGGGTGAGCAAAGCTTCGAAACATTCTATTGCAATTTTGAAAAAAGTATTGAATTGCAATACCTAATTGAGAAACATTGGAGGTACCTGGTATAGGAAGAAACCCTTGGTTCTTTTCAGGTAATAGGCTCTGGGGAAGAAGTACAAAAATCTGATGTTGACGATGATCAAATTTGATTAACTTTCTTTGTGTGTGTGTTTATCAAATATATATTAACTTTTGTTTTTGGGTAATTTCATGCTTTATTGTACAAAAAATTAGTAAAGAAATAAGAGCTCTGATTATTTGCAGAAAGAGCATGGTCACATCTGTCATTGGACTCCTGGACCACTTTAGACATATGACAAATGAACCTCTCAGGCATACAGTAGGTAGACTAATATATAGTTAATTAATATAATGTTTTATGGGAGCCTTGACTGCACAAAAGCAGAATACTGGCAGCAATTCAACAGATACACCTCCTCATAAGGGACATTGTAGCCCTTGTGATCATTTGTCGCAGCAATATTTTCCACTGTCAATTAATTAAGGTATTTATTTTTTCGACAGACAGGATTCAAGAACCATGGCTCCTATTCCACCTCCTTTCAGATGGAAAACTAAATATTGAAATCTGTAAAGCAAGGTTAAAGTGCAGGCAGATGGAAAGAGAATTGAAGGGTGAGGTAGTAGAAATGAACAGGCACAACAAGTGCATTACAACTATTCATGATTGTTAAGGTGGAACTTTCATTGACAGCTTATTCATTGACATCATATACCTTTTGTTCCTGTGGTTCTTTTTCCTTAATTTTTCTTTCGTTTTGCTACAGCAGAAGTGAGATAAATGAACCGGTTGAGAGCAGCATGACAGCAAGACTGGGAATATAGCTGAAACGCAGGGGTTAAATATCTCTGAGAATTAAGTCAAAGTACTTTCTACTGCCCTGTGGCAATGGGATTAGATTTATAAATCAGAGAGGAGAGTGCCCCATACTGGACCTCCAATTTGACTTCTAGCAGCATCTGCTCTTCCATCCATGGACAGGCCTGAGCTTACCTTCCAAAGGTAGCCACCAGTAGAATGCAGTGCAAGGATGATTTAAATGATGAAAGACAGGAAGGCCCATTCTACAGCACATCTGACAGAATGTGAATATACATGAGGCTGCTGTTAGGTTACTGTATCTGCTTTATCGGACTGAGCTGCATATATAGAGAGGAAACTGATAGTTAATAGAACGGTCTCTCTCCCTTGGCTGGCTGCCTTTAGAATTGTCCGTGACGCTAGCGATGGACAGACGCAGAGAGCGGTCAGCGAATTGTTATTTGCCTCTCCTCTTTCCAAGGTGATGCATTGTTTCAGAAGGCTAATTATCCGGCCTGTTTAAAATTCTCTTAGTGGCTTGAGAGTGGTTCTTTTTATCCACACAGTCAAGTTGTCGTTGCTCTGGTACATGTTAATATCTGTGTTATCAGTACACAGTACTTTTTCCAGACCTATGCAAGCTCTATGTATTTTGTTTAGGCCATCATGGTTTTGAAGCTTACTACTGTATCTTTCGGTAGTGGCTGACACATTCACACTTAATTACTAGGGCAGAGCGTTATGACAGTGAAACAGTATGAATTTCAATATATCATCGAAAAATGTAAGAAAGTGTGAAATGAACAACTTTTTGTCAGGTAACAGTTTAGATCTGCCACATCCGATTCTGTGAGAGAATTGCATTTTGCTTTCCGCATACATTTTCGTGGTGTGCTGTCGAATATAGGCTAGGCCCACAGGCTAAATGTTCTAGCATTTCTTTTTGTAGACCTAGTTGTCTAGTCTTTACACTCACTATTTGCACTAATGTTTTGAATTGTTGACAGAATTTCATCTGACAGTAAGACCTGGGGATGCCAATATGCTACCACTGTATCCTCAGAGTGTGCACACCCTCTAATAACTCGGGATGTGGCTGTCTTCAGAATTAACAAATCACATTCAACTCATGTTAAATAGAGGTCATTACAAACCTGTCATCGTTTCAAATTACTCTGATTAATCACAAAGAAAGGTCAGCTGTTCTAGTATGATTTTTCTGACATTTTCTTAGTTGCATCTCAGAGCAAAAGCCATGGTCTGCAGAGAGCTTCCAAAGCATCAGAGGGATCTCATTGTTTAAAGATATCAGTCAGAAGGGTACAAAATAATTTCCACAGCATTAGATTTACCATGGAACACAGTGAAGACAGTCATCAAGTGGAGAAAAAATGTCACAACAGAGACATTACCAAGAAATGAACGTCCCTCTAAAATTGATGAAAAGGCGAGAAGAACACTGGTCAGGGAGGCTTCCAAGTGGCCTACAGCAACAATAAAGGAGCTTCAGGAATTTCTGGCAAGTTATGTATTTCTGCTACATGTGACAAAAATATCCGGTATTCTTCATATGTATGGGCTATGGGGAAGGGTGGCAAGACAGAAGCCTTTCCTACAAAAACACACTGCACATCACCCAAAGAACACCATATCCACAAGTGAAGTGTGTTGGTAGCAGCATCATGCTTTGGGACTGTTTTTCTTCAGCTGGCCTCAGTAAAGATTTCAGTTTTTTTTTTCAATTGAATTGTTCACGTTATAGGTCAAATTACAATTAAAAAATAGGTCACATTGTAATTATTAAACATTAAACATTGCTGTGTATGATTTAAACGTTCAAAGGTACATATTTGTATGAATATATCTTAATACATATTTATCTGGCTACAATAACATTATCGTCGTCATCAGATTTCTAAATTGAGAGATTTAGCAATTTTTTTTGTTAATAAACGTGGGATTATCTCTAATGAACCGTTTGTGAAAGGAATGAAGACTCAACAGAGACTGAAATTGGGTGTATTTCCTTTAGCAGGTGATAGCTATGACGTCAAAGGTGCAGGATAGCAAAATATCTCTCCCTCCAGCCATTGCAACCTTTTTTCCTCTCCATATACTGCGGTAACATTTCGAGAAGAAATGGATAGTGCCCAACTTTATAACCTACCGTATAGTGTTCTAGGTAATGATCTGCCTGACGGTTATTTTTATGTTTTTCTTCGTTCTGGTGAGGATTCTTCAGACATCCACTGTAGAGGTCTTGGTCTTGCACGTCATTTGTTGAGTGAACCAGCGCTCCATTTTAAATTGACCAACTAGTTGAGTATGTCTCTGAACATGCTCATATATTCCTACATTTATTCGGATGTGTCTGCATCATGGTGGTTAGTTCTGACTTGCATTGACACTTGTTCAGTTTCTGTGTTGTCAGACGCCAGCAACTGACTGTGTGCAAATGCACGACCTAGAATGACGACAACACATTGACAGCTCTCTTTGGCGTGCTCAAATGATGCAAACAAACACACCTGTCTAATAAGAGAAAGCTGTGAAGCTTTCTCGATCTCCTGTAATACGGGATTATTTACAAACGTTCTGATCTTTTTAAAAAGGCTCATCCAATACAGATGCAAATATCAACTGAATTTAGAGATGACAGTTTTTAACCATCCGATTACAAATAGACTGCACTGTGTATGACTAAGGAAGATAGTGTGTGTATTGTATTTTACTGTAAAGTCTGTGTGAGCGTAAGCAATAAGTGCATTGTGGCGAAACTGCATTTAATGGTAGTGGAGTGATTTACAGATAGGTATCCATCGTATCTTTACACCACTCCCTTACACAACCTGCATATATCATTCCAACATAATAGAATCTCATGTAATCATTATACTACAATAACATTAAATGTGGGTATTTACTGAAGATACATCTATAATACAATACCGCTAGGTCATGTCAATTCACATAACTGAAAATTATGCATTACCACACATTCTAATTAAGAGAGAGATTTCACTAAACACTACTGACATTACAGAGTGTGAATGGTATTTAAAATTCTTTGCATTGGGCATCTATGTAATCTCATCAGCATAAACTTTAGCATACACTTTAGCATGCGCACAGCATGCCTACTTCAGCAAGATGCTTTTTCAGTTTATGAGGTCTGTACTAGATTGTGTCTAATTGGCTGGTGAGGCAACATGGATTCATGGTTCATCAGGCTAATGCAGTCTGTATCACAATTGTAAAATGGTCAATCTACAAAAAACATCGATACATGAATTGGTAGTATGAGACTTGATAAAGCCTGATTTCTACGATTATACATTTTAGTAACCGCTAATGTCACTGAACAGCAGTGTTGTGTACATAATAACTTCCCTTTTCTCCCCATCGAATAGCAAGTGGCTGTCTCTTCAAATTATGATGTTGCTTGCTATCATATTGAATTGAACATCAACAATCAAATCAAACTGTACTGTAAAAGACTATCGTCAACTTAAAAATAAGGTCAATCAACTGCAGACAATTTTTGGAGTTTTGTTTTTAACATACATTTCTGAGTATTATTTTTTTAATTCTACTTCCTCTGAGTAGAACTTGTTGGTTAAATGGAGAACATTATCTCAACAATTTCTTAATTTTAAGTACCGCATAGCTAGATTTTTAAATGATATCACATATTTTCTACACTGTACTGCCACCTTCATAAAATAAACAGTGAGTGTGTGCTTCCTATGCTATGAACGTGCTGTTTTGCCGACCTCTGAGATAGCCCCTCATCCATAGCCATATATGGAGATGCGTGAATCCCTCTAATTACCAGCAATGCTGTAATTGGACTGATATTGTTATTGTCATTTTGGTTGCATGCCAACTATCTCTTTCCAGGAAGTGAAGGCAGTTGAAATGACAATAAGGGAGATTAGTGTTAATGTAACCTAATTTGGGTCAATCTTATTTGATAATAGAACACTGGGATCTGGAGACACCAGAAATATCATGTTCTTCCTTTTCTCTGCAAAAAAAAACAGATGAAACAGTTGTTTTTTGTGGGAGGGAGATCTGTGAAATATTTTCATGAATGTAGTAAGTGTTGTGAATACAAAGTACATCTTTGACTACTGCGACTACACATTTGTTCAAAGTTGGCAAACATCGTGATATTCCCATCCATAAGACATAACAATAATTACGTATTCTTTGATTTCTCTAGAGGTAAACATTTTACCAAATTGAGGAAACACATTTTAAGATCACTGTTTCCTGGATGATGGAGATTTCATTCGATTCACACATCTTCTGTGTCTGATCTGAATTTCATTGTCATTGTGCAGATCAGCTTTGCTTCCCGTGTTGGCGAGATAGGGACGGAACTTACATTTACACGATGCTCTCATCCAGAGTGACTTAAAATGCATAGATTTATTTGCTATAGTAATAATGGCTGTCATGCCTATTTGCATGTATCACTGCATTCTTAAGAGAAGGTGGTTGAAAAGGGCTTATTTGAGTGTCTTCACAGGTATGAAGCATTATCTTGGAATTGTTGTAGAATCATTCCAATGATCTAACTGGAACCAAAAAGGGGTTATTATCACAGGAACAGCTAAAGAACACTTTTAGGTTCCGGATAGCACCATTTTGCTAAGACTCTGATCTAGAGCTACTTACAGGAGCAATTAGGGTTAAGTGCCTTGCTGAAGTAAACACTGACATATTTTCACCTTGATGACGTTGGGATTTGAATCAATGACCTTTCAGATACTGGGTCCAACACTTATGTTTAGGCCGGATTCGCAAACTGCTGCTGTATTCCACAAAATCTGACCTAGAATTTGTTTAGCGGATTAGACAGTCACTCTCCTTACTCTTTGCATTTCTAGTTGTAATGCATTTATTGACTGTAGGAATCTGGGGGAGACAGGTGAAGTGTGTGGACTTGAGTTGAACCCTGTGCCTAGTATGTAAATAAAGCTGGGATAATATTCACTTGACCACAAATCCCAGTGGATGTCTCATATACATGCTGTATTTTAATTTTATCAGAACATAGGATACATAATTGCTACTGTTAAACTGCTGATATCTACCAGAATTTACTAAATGGAGTCTATTGAAAAACAGAGCACTGTTGTAAAATATTCCACCCTTTTCACACTCATCATATCTCTGTCATATATACACTTGATTTGTTATAGATATAAATTGTGTCATCAATCTACATGCAATACACAACAAGTACAAATAAAAAACGTGTTTAGAAATGTGTGACAGTTATTAAAAATACTGCCATGCACTAACGATCAGATCCTTTGTTCTGTCATTTGCAGAAGCATTTTTGGTTCAGAGCTTAAAGTCTTTTGTCTTATACCAGCTTTACAAACCTAGATTTTGGAAGTCTGTACCGTTCTACCTTGTAGATCTTCTCAAGCTCTGTCAGATTGACTAGGAAGTCTCAGTGAACTGTGATTTCTAATAACCCCTAAGCTCCCCCCCCCATTTCGTCTCTACTGTATTCTTCAGGTTGTTGTTGTAATGTAAGACACAATGTTTTCTTTGTCACCTCTCTAACCAAGGCACTTCATGCCAGGTTACTCAGTTTGGCTGGACGACCTGGTGTAGGAGGAGTGTTGCCGGTCCCAAAATAGTTCCCTTACATAAAGCCCATTGTCCTCCCAAGTACATCAACTTCCCTAAATACATCTATTTCTCTCAAAACATGTTCAATCAATATCAAGGATGAACTAAGGATGCAGGATACAGCTGAACTCAATTTAGAGTGTCATGGCAAAGGCAGATGTGTTTTTGGACAGTTTCTTCAATTCCTCTCTGCAGAGCCTCTCAAGCTCTGCAAGGGTGGATGGAGAACATCACTACACAGCCAAAAAGAAGATATGTCTTTATATAATCAAAGCATACAATTGTTCTTTTTTGTTTTATTTTCCAGCTGTAAACATTTTAACTAGTTATTTTAGAGCTGTAACATTTTAACTAGAGCCCAAGGATAATGTGCTCTACGAAAACCATCCCAAGTTTAAATGCTGTTGCTTACAATTGTCCTAGAGGCACGAGCTTCCAGGAACCAGCTTGTACTTTGGTTTATTCCTCAATAATGGGATCTTGTTGATACTCCTTTCCCATAAAAAATCTGCTAGGCTCTTGTGAAGAAGGGATTTGTTACAAAGCTCATAGTAGGTTCCCTCTGATGTCAAGTCTCAGTGCTACCTCCTGGTTCTCTGGAGGATTGCTGATCACTTGAAAGGCAGTGTAGCCACAGTGGTTTTCTAGAGTTTCTGTATCGTACTGTGCTGTTGCAACATGCTCTGGTTTCCCTCAATGAATGAATGCTCTGTCCTAGACATCTGTGCATAGCATTTTGGGAGACTATAGGGACTCATGGGGCGTCTCCCAAAGAGTGCAAAGACTGCATAATGTTATGTTCCCCCAGTTAACCGAGAACATTACCTGGACATTAGCTAAGATAAAGTTATATTTAGGTGTTTGTCTCGTACACTTCAAATAATCTGATATGTTAATGAAGAGACTGGTTGTGATTATGACTGTGGCAATTATTACGTAATAGCCGCATCTCAATTATTAGAGCCAGATCGCTATTATTATTATGTGTATTATGCCAGCTTCCATCAGTTTGACGTCTCGCCTTGGGGTGCGTAGAGGTTGCCTAAGACCATTCATTTGGAAGCGGCGAATTGTCAAATTCATCCAGAAAGGTGGCACTCAAAAGCACAAACAACACAAATCTGAATGACTAACTGCTTATCCACCAGTTGTATTTTTATAATAGTATTAGCCTTAATGGTGGCATAAAAATCACAACATAGTTTCTAATAATCAGAATTATTTGTGTGACAATTGGGCCTATTCAAATCTACTCAAATCTCGTGACGGCCCTAGTTGTGATGTGGTTGGATAAGAACAATATCTTACTTTTCCCAGAAGACTTCCTTTCTTTTTAAAAAGTAAAAAGAAGGCTCATTGATAGTGACTAGCTATTGGATAATTAGTGTAGGGACATTTAAGGTATCACGAAGATGAAAGTTTTGTTTGAGATGGTTGATTGTTATCTGTTTTTTATAAAGATACAGAAACGTAATGGCTTTTACTCATTAAGTACGTTCACACATAGCCATCACTTTATTTGGTGTAAATGTTCTGCTAATGGAAGGCAATATATAGGGACAAGTAGTGAGCATATGAGTACCGGTACATATGAGAACATGAGCGCAAAGAGTTAACTCCTATACAGATTTGTATATAATAAGTAGCAGTTATCAAACGTTGTGTTGATGTCTCTAGCATAGTGCTGTTAAGCTGCATGCAAACCGCGGGCGACGTACAGCTACATATAGACAAGCTACCATTCATATCTAATGGGAGTCAACTCCACTTGGCGACTGTGGGTTGGAGCTACGTTCGGTCTCCCAGCAGGAGGGACATTTCAAAATTGAGATATGTTAAAAATTATGCTAATTGCCAGCAAGCAAGCGGTGACAGAATTCTGCAATTACCAATGGCAGGGTAGATGTTCTCTGAATCAGGAAGCCCCTTCTCGTTTCTACTAGCAAGCTTAAAACTCACTCACTAGCTAAAAACATGAACAAGATACCTATGTGATATGCCGTTTTTCTATTATATATGATGCGTTTCCGACTTCGAACAGATATGGATGCATGTCATGGTTTCTAGTCCACCAGCGACATCTTGTGGACTAGGTGGGTGTTGGAGCACGTTGGTTATTTCAGTTACAGCCGGTGAAAATTTGGTTTAATTAAAGTATCACGGCTGTTGGGGATTTGGTGAATATGTATGTATAATGATTTTTTTAAGTCACTGTATATGCACATTTGGTATATTATTTCAACTAGTTAGTCTTTCAACTAGTAAGTGAAACTAACAAATTTGCTATTTAAAAAAATTGACAAATCATTGAACTGGAATTATGTTGATACTTAATACATTTTGTATAGTGGAGGTACAAATTATAAAATCCTTTTAATAATTCGCAGAGACTAACGTTTAAGAAACACCCTACTCCAAGCTGGCAGTGTGCACACCAACGAGAGCTTAACTACAGCTCGCCGGAGATTGGGATATTATTGCGCTGAGGTATTTGGCCGTGTGCATGTAAGGTTAGTCGTTATGTGGCAGATGGCGGGTTACTGAGGCATAGATACAGTTTGGGTGTGGGTAGGATGTTTTTACTTCTGATTGATTTGGAACAGTAAAGACAGTGATGATCCTGCCTGCACCCTTTCTATGCCACATTGGACGGCGCGTGGTAATGCCCTTTACTGTATTTCAGCAGGCAGACTCAGATGGTGATAGATTTGGTATGCATTGTCTACTGGCTCAACTTTTTCCAGCTGTATTTACACTTTATAACCTTCAACATCGAAGTGAATATAATATTCAAAGGCATTCTGAACAATTAATAAAATGTAATTAGTGAAACACCTGGTTTGTATAATTGATCAGCCCCTTATAAACTTGCTTAGGTACAACCAGTCACAAAAGTTACGAGAAGGATACAAAATAATTCAGAGGCCTAACCCTAACCCTAGATATCTCTCTGATTATTGTTCAGATCTTTATTATAAAGTGGAAAGTATGAAGTGGAAAGCGTATGGCACCACCTTGACTAGACTGGGCCAGCTCTGCAAACTGGATGACTCAAGCCAGAAGTATATTGGTCAGGGTTGAATGGGGAAAATGGATGCTGCCAAGTACACCCAAATTCTTGAGGAAAACCTGTGGGCCTCTGCTAGACAGCTGAAGATGGGCAGGTGGTTCACCTTCCAGCATTACAATGACCCTAAACACACTGCCCAAAAAATATGCAGTGGCTTATGGATGAAAAGAGCCCTGACCTAAATCCAAATATAAATTTGTGAATGGACTTGAAGACTGCATTTGTTGCCTTTATTCATTACTTGAATGTTGTAAGGCAGAATGTCTAAATAAAGCTGGAACCAAAACATATTTTATTGGGTATTGATTTCAGGCTGTAAGGCTATTTCCAAGGGGTATGGTGATTTTCTATAGGCACTGTACCCTCTCTAAGGGACTGTATAGGTTTGTCCAGGCAGGCTGCCTGTTGTTGTAAAGTAGCACTTTGGCTGATTCTCAGGGATTGGGCCTTTTTCTACTTGAAATGCCCCCTTTACCGTTTAGTAAACAGAAACAATGCTGTACACTTTTCAATAACTAGAGTCACCACTGTCACATTCAATTTTTTTATTATATTGTATGCATTTTGTATTCACCTTTAACCACTTTAACATTATATTACAGATACAATTTACAATTGCTTGTTTTCAGTTGTGCCCCTCAGCAAATCTCCCATCACACTCCTGAAATAAATGTCCAAACATGCATGGCGGTGTTTGGACATACCCCGAGGTCAAAGGTTTCTGTTTACCTATCCCGAGGTCAAAGGTTTCTGTTTACCTTTCTTGCTCTCTTTGTAATGCTAGCTTACTCACTGTTGGTATCAAACAAGCTACTAGGCACGGGGCTCCTTCTTTGATCTGTCAAAAGCATTTACAGCTTCTTTTCTTACTTCCCCGCTGTATTTCTCTCTCAACCTCCTGGGTTTTTCATGCATCATTTTGTTCTCCTCTCCCGCTCTAAGGCACTGGTACTGCTCTGTTCCCTCTACCCTCTCCCTCGCTCACAGTCTCTCTCTTTAACACTTTTACTGTGACCTCACTCTGGCTCTGTATGCTCTCCTGCATTCCAAGCACAGGCTTCACCTATTTGTATGACTATACGAGTCATACAGGCTCATTAAAGACATTGTAAAGTCTTGTGTCGGGTACAGCTCTGCCTTGGGTTGTGTTTTTCACTGTGCTCCCAATCCAAAAAGGGAAGTGGAGGTTAAAAATACACGAAAACAGCAATATTGTAGGAACCTGTGTGTTTCTCCTGAACTGTAGTGTTTTATGGATGTATTGCTTCAACATTGTGAGGCCTCTTCAAGAATTATTGGGGTTTGCGAGTTTGTTTACTGATTTATTTGTTTAATGTCTTTTGTCTGTGTTAGCTGACTTGCCTGTGTTATTTACTTTTAATCCCATTTACTATTTCGTATGTGCAGGCCATCATTTTAGATTACTTTTTTTACTTTAATTGTACCGGGCATGACTAGGACCACATTCTTAATTTTGGGTTAACTGCTTAAATATTAGGACCAGCATCCTTTTGTCTACTGGCTCAATGCTTCTGTCACAACAGGCTTCTTTCACTCCTCCCAGTCAAGAAACTGTACAGTACTTGTCTCTTCGAAGAAAGGATACAAATACTCATATATCATTCTCACATACTTATCTGTCACAGTACATTCTTTAACCGGATAGGCTTGATTTTTTCATTCACAGTTGTAATCATGTATATTCTGTATTTATTGGTAGTTTCCTTGAAGGTTTATTAACCAATACACTTCACAAAGTGGCAGCTGCAGTATGCTGTGTAGAGATTGTACAGTAGCTGCGGTATGCTGTGTAGAGATTGTACAGTAGCTGCGGTATGCTGTGTAGAGATTGTACAGTAGCTGCGGTATGCTGTGTAGAGATTGTACAGAAGTGGCAGTGTGCTGTGTAGAGATTGTACAGTAGCTGCGGTATGCTGTGTAGAGATTGTACAGTAGCTGCGGTATGCTGTGTAGAGATTGTACAGTAGCTGCGGTATGCTGTGTAGATATTGTACAGAAGTGGCAGTATGCTGTGTAGAGATTGTACAGAAGTGGCAGTGTGCTGTGTAGAGATTGTACAGTAGTTGTGGTGTGCTGTGTAGAGATATTTGGTGCAGTGCAGCAGGCAGTATTGTAACACCACCTCTGTCTCACTCTCCTTCTCACTCTGCATGTTTTCCTTTTTTTAGGCTGCTGTTCTGAAGCTGTGAGACAGATTTCAAGAAAGGGGCATTAGCCCTAAGCATTTACTTGGCATCCATCATGCTTGGCCAGACCCGGCGGTTTGACTTCTTTCATTTCTGGTCCTGGCAACTTTCATAGCTTTGTCAGATATGTTTCTGAATGTATTTTTAGAATTGTTTATATTCACTTGAGATTTTTTTTTTTTAATAGGAAGATTGCTGTGCATGTCGTCTGTAGTAACCTGGGTGTGTGTCTGAGTATAAACCTGATTATGAGGATGGTAAAGGTATATTTGTGGATGCTACTGCAAACAAGTGTCTGTGAGAAAGAGAAGGGGAGATTACAAAAGAGTGAGGAGGCTAGACATTGAGTGCTGGACTGAGAGGCAGTGTATTTTATGTAGAACAGTACACGTTTTAATGAGCGCCATGTTGGTACCGTGTGACAAATGGAAACAGTGTTTTAAATAAACTAAATAAATTGAAACAGGTTGTTTTTCCTTTTAACATGCATTAATGCATTACATTCATCGTGAACCAATGTGTGATTTAAGTGTTCCTCATTTTTTTTGAGCAGTGTATGTACATTCCATGCATCACAAGCCGGTGTTGAAAGACTTATTCTATTTGTGGAGTGTCTTCCTGACAGTTGAGTCATGCACTTCAACTTTGATTGTGAAGAACTGTGCGACCTGTATTTTAACATGATTTGAATAATTTACCGCATAGCCAAATGTGTCAAAATATGTACGAATTTAAAGAATGATGAAAGATGAAATTAAAGACGAAATTAAAGACATAAGCAAATTTCGCAGTAGCCCAAACAGCTTCAAGGAGTTGGATTCTGATCAGAAACGCACTTGTGATTTGTCCTGGTTGTCGTTACCAACCGTTTGTATTGATCGGTTATGAGTGGTATCGTTACCTGGTAATCTCCATGACCTGCAGCCTGTACTGGTTTTAAGGAACACCGGAGCAACCCAGTGGTTTATCTTAGCCGATAAACTACCACCGTCTGACCAATCATATTGTGGGTCCACTGCATTGGCTCAAGGAATCGAAATTGGGTTTGTGCCTGTTCATGTCGTCTGGCCCTACCAAGGCAACCGCAGATGGGACTCGATATATATCTAGGAGCAAGAGTTTCAGAGTTCAGTATGTTAACAGCAGTAGGGAAGAAACTGTTCCTTTGCCTGCTTGTGTGGTTGAGTAGAGATCTGTAACACTTGCAGGGGGGGCAACAGTTCATGGCTTGGGTGTGAAGGGTCCCTGATAATCCCATACGCAATGCAACATAATAATGCAATGCCAACAGCGCTTGTGCTGGATATCTTTAATGGCAAGGAGCTGGGCTCCAAGGATGCGCTGGGTGGTTTTCACTACCCGCTGCATGGACTTACAGTCGGCAGCAGAGCAACCGTTGTACCAGACTGTGGCACAGTTGGTTAGAATGCTCTCGACCGTGCAGCGGTAAAAGTCTACCAGGATGTTGGTAGATAGGTGGGCCTTCATTAGCTTCCTTAGAAAGGGTTGACCAGGGTTGTGGTGTTGAGGGACCAGGATTGGTTGTTGGAGATGTGGACACCCAGGAATTTGTAGCTGGCAACGCATTACGTGGTCTCATCAATGAGTTCTGGGGCATGTATTCTGCTTTTTGTCTTCCGATAATCCACAACCAGTTATTTGGTTTTCTTGGCATTGATGGCCAGGTTGTTATATGCACACCAAGCCACTAGGTGCTTTATCTCCTCTCTGTGGTTCAGACAAATTTCACAGACAGATTTCTGAATTTGCGCAGAGTACCATAATGTGACTATGACGCAACAAGAGGGACCTGCTGCTCCATTAGCTGCAGTTTACCAGAGCTACGCTGCTTGCTATTTATTTTATATTTAGTCCAATTAACTTAAATTATATTTCTATACGGCTACCAAGAATAACGTAGGTAAAGCAGTATTAAAAGACGACCTGAATAATATCTGGAGACTTGTAGGGGTTTACGTCTTACAATCTACTTTGGCTAGACACTACTAGTCAGCGAGTCATTGCTCGTGTGTATATTGTAATATGCTCTTTCTGCTGTGTTTAGGGGAAAGTGGGGTGAGTTGTGCCAGTTATTACTCAAAGTGACTTTACAGTGAGGCCATGACAGTAATGCCTTCAACTTAATGGTGTACATACATTTCAGGATGTGGTGCATCCCTGAGAACATTAACTTTGGATCTGAAATAAATTGTTTCAGAAATATAGCTGAACATGCAGGTGCGGGGTAAGTTGTGCCTTTGGGGGGAATACATTGGGGTAAATTGTGCCAGTGATTTCTGAAGTAAAAGAGAACATTTGAATGTTATGAACTGTAATGCTATATGAAAGGAATACAAATTCAATAAAAAAATTACTAATTTAATGTTTATTTAGATATTGTCACACTATTAAACTGCTGGAATAAATCATATTTTGTAGTTTTTGGGAAAACACAAAAAACTTAAATACATGCTTATGACAAATTATACATTCCGATTTGTGCATACTTGGTAATAAGACACATGTAATTTTTTTTTAAATTGTAGTGATGAAGTTGAGCTATTGTAGATAAATATGTTGTGGGTGCGCGGCCATGTTTGTTTACATTGAAAGGCAGGCTGGGAGTCGTAAGGTCGTCCAATGTAAGATTGTAATTTACAGATGATTCACAAATCGGTAAGTTGTTGCTAATATCATTAGTTTTTGTGTTGTGTATTTTTATCCTGGACAATAGAAAACAATTATGTTTAGCAGCCTATTTTAATTTTAGCAAAATATGACCGTTTGTGTTGGTACATCAGTAATCATTCATTCACCTTCCGATTTAAATAGTTGCTACCGCTGTAATTGTTAAAAAATATCTTATATAAAAATGTACATATGACATTGATTAAATAATAAACACTGTTTGAGCTAATAGCAGCTAAATAAGTATGGTCTGGCCAGTCATTGTTCCATCACTTTTTCTTGGACGTTCTAACGAAACGTTCCAATCATCCGGGTGTGATCGTACGCATCAGGGACCACTCAAGCCAGATCACACCGGTTTGTTCATACGCGCAAAAGGGTTATTGTATTTTTAACTTATTGCACGTTAGTGGCGACCATGTTAATTATGTATTAAGTATAGGGCCGGTGGAATGGTCTTCTTTAAAAGTTTTTTTTTGCAACATGGGTGAAGAGGGCATTGCAAACAGGAATCCAATTTTAGATTTGATTTCAGCCTGGAGGTAGCTGGAACAAGAGTGAGTGGTGTAACCAAGTGCTGAGATATTTGTAGTAAAAAGCACTAACTCAGCTCCATGTAAGTTGAGAATGTGTGTTGTTTTGGCACTTAAAGATAGTTTGCGATTGAAGAGCATACATTTTTCTAATGTTAAAGATAATCATTGAACTTAGCTGATTTGGATGGATACATATTTTCGAGCAAATTTGAAACCTTCCTCACCTGATCTGCATGAAAGCCGAAATAGGGGAAGGATTAAACAAAAAGTATAAGAAATAAAAACTAGTATAGCTAGACATGACAAAGAGACGTTCTTTAATTCTGTATTTCAGACCTAACTGTGTTTAACTACATTTTATAGGCATTTGTACTGTCCACAGACTTGTGTGCCAGAACTTCTTTGCAAATTTTTGTTTTATAGGTTCCTACACTTTGAAGTAATGACGATACAAATAAAGTCATTTCTGCTCAATGAAAATTGTTGTTTCTTAGAAAAATATGACAAGCTGCCAAAAATTACCAAAGACGTACTGGAGCGAAACTTTGTGTTTCTTAGTGTCATGATTCACGGGTGTGTTCTGTGGGTTCATATGTTGGGTTCTTGTGTGTGATTGTTTCTGTCTCCATCTTGTGGTTGTTCTTATTGTTTCTTCCTGGTGCCTGCCCTTCCCTTGTCATTTGTACCTGCCATTTTACACACCTGTTGCTTGTTAGTCCTCGTTATGTTTAGTATTTAGTCTCCCCTGTGTCACTGTGTGAGTGTCGGGCATTGTTTAAGGTACGTTGTCTCTGTGTCGTTGTTGCGTGTTCTGTTGTTACGTTTATGTTTGCTGGTTCGGTGTTTTCGTAGACGTGTTATGTTTACTGTTGGATGTAGTGTTCAGTCACTTGCTTGATGTTCCCAGTTTGTTTGTTTATCCTCTTTCTCCGTGATGTTTATGTTCATTGTGTGTTTAGTTTGTGTTATCTTGTTCTGGTATCTTCCTCTGTTTGACCTTTTGTTTTGTTCTCTTGTATTGTTTAAGCTCCCGGTCTAAAGGACTCCTCGTGTGTGCGTGTTTGCCTGTCCAGTGTTTAATAAACCCCCAATACAAAAAAACACCTCTGCGCTTGTGTCCTCCACTTGCTTGGAAGCCCAACTATTACAGAATGCCCGACCGAAAAGAAAGGACACAGCAGGGTGCAGTATCGTGGGCCAGCCTACGGCTCGAAAACCCCGACGAGGGGTTCATACACAGGCTCTACATAGAGCCCTATGAAGCTGAGGACTCCGAGCCAGAGGACGAGTCCGAGGATGAGGAGTACCTGGAGGGGGAGTTCCGGTGGGATCCCTTCACCCTCCAGCTGATTCCCGTCTCAACCTCCACGGTTCTGCCCTCCACCTCACCACCCATGGCTGCCGCCCCGCAGCATAAGATGTCTGCCGCCCCACAGCTCAAGATGTCTGCCGCCCCGCAGCTCAAGATGGCTGCCGCCCCGCAGCTCAAGATGGCTGCCGCCCCGCAGCTCAAGATGGCTGCCGCCCCGCAGCTCAAGATGGCTGCCGCCCCGCAGCTCAAGATGGCTGCCGTTCGGGCTATAGAGGAGGCTTTGCGGGAGGTCTTTGGGGACTATAGGGCCTGGATAGGAGAGACAGGGTGTGACCCGGAGGAGGAGAGCGGGCTGTTCAGCCGGTTCTTCGCGTGGCGAGCTCGCCAGGGAGTGCTTCCTCCTCCAGCATTGAAGTACCTGATGCCACGGTTTTTCTGCCGTGCACCCCACCTTCTCACGCTCCTGGAGGCTGCCACTGACCCTGTCCCTGAACTTGAGCCTGTCCTCGTCTCTGAGCCTGTCCCCGTCTCTGAGCCAGTCCCCGTGTCTGAGCCTGTCCCCGTGTCTGAGCCTGTCCCCGTGTCTGTCCCAGTCCCCGTGTCTGTCCCAGTCCCCGAGCTCACTCCAGTCCCCGAGCTCACTCCAGTCCCCGAGCTCACTCCAGTCCCCGAGCTCACTCCAGCCCCAGAGCTCACTCCAGCCCCAGAGCTCACTCCAGTCCCAGAGCTCACTCCAGTCCCCGAGCTCACTCCAGTCCCCGAGCTCACTCCAGTCCCCGAGCTCACTCCAGTCCCCGAGCTCACTCCAGCCCCAGAGCTCACTCCAGCCCCAGAGCTCACTCCAGCCCCAGAGCTCACTCCAGCCCCAGAGCTCACTCCAGCCCCAGAGCTCACTCCAGACCCCTTGCCGGAGTCTGTCCCCCAGCCTGACTCCAGTCCTGTCCCCCAGCCTGACTCCAGTCCTGTCCCCCAGCCTGACTCCAGTCCTGGCCCCCAGCCTGACTCCAGTCCTGGCCCCCAGCCTGACTCCAGTCCTGTCCCCCAGCCTGACTCCAGTCCTGTCCCCCAGCCTGACTCCAGTCCTGGCCCCCAGCCTGACTCCAGTCCTGGCCCCCAGCCTGACTCCAGTCCTGGCCCCCAGCCTGACTCCAGTCCTGGCCTCCAGCCTGACTCCAGTCCTGGCCCCCAGCCTGACTCCAGTCCTGGCCCCCAGCCTGACTCCAGTCCTGGCCCCCAGCCTGACTCCAGTCCTGGCCCCCAGCCTGACTCCAGTCCTGGCCCCCAGCCTGACTCCAGTCCTGGCCCCCGTCCTGTCCTCGAGCCCCGTCCTGTCCTCGAGCCCCGTCCTGTTCTCGAGCCCCGTCCAATGCCCGAGGCCGTCATCCTGGCCGAGCCAGTTCCCGGACCAAGGACTGTTGCCGGGCCAAAGCCAGTTCCCCGGCCACCTGAAATGTGCCCTCCGGCACTGCCTCCTGTGAACCCAACTATTACACTTAGACTACCTTGCGTGATGCACTCATGGCTAGTGGTGGATGCTGCTCTCATCTGCAAGATTGATAGCGAGAGAGAGGGAACATTGTGTTTAACAAATTGCACATGGAGGCTGCGAAGACAAGGAACAGCTAGAGAACCAGTGTGGACAGATGAGACGAGAATACTCAAAGGAAAACATTTGGAATGACGATCAGGGCGGAATTTATTTTCGAGCGCCACCTGAAGGCACCTTGACCTTTACATCTGACTATAAAGGGGAGGGGGGGGTCTAAGAAAAGGATGCGACTCTTTTCACCGTATTCTGCTGCAGGAGAGAGAAGGAAGTATTTGTCATTGGCAAACGTCAGAGACCATGCTGCTTCATAAATGTGTGCACACTGCCCGTTCGTTACGCAGCCAATGCTTCTTCATGGTTGACAAGGAATCTCTTTTTGTGGAGTGGTTGAAGGAGTGGGATTGCAAATTGGGCCAGGAAAGCAAGTATTTTCTGATGCTGGTGGACAACTGTGTAGTCAATGATGTGAAAAACACAACACTGAGAAACTTCCTGCAAAAGAACCCAACTTCCATTCTCCTGCCCTGTAATCTGGTGATCATCAAAACAGCTAAAGCATACCTTCACAAGGAGATGGCCCATACTGTTTTGCACCAAATTGATGAGGGCAGTAGAGATACTGCTGCAGACATTGCAGAAAAGGGCAGCCTCCTGGGCTGATGTGTGTAGCCCACAATAAATAGATCTGGTAATGTCACCATGAGGAGATGGAAGAGGAGACCGCTATCACATCTCGGGTGAGATGATGAATGCGATTTGAACTTCGAAGACTAATCTGCTGCATGTGGGTTTCAAAAATGTTGACCTTTTACATCACTTTTAAAAAGTGGTCTTGGTTTTAATGCCGGCTTCAATAAACAAGTTTGCGAAATTACTTTCATCAAGTGGCACAGAGCTGACACACAAAACAGAGTTGTTAGGCAGTTTTTATTTTTGGACTAAGATCAGAATATTTTTTAAGTATGTTTGTTCTGAAACTCTGCTACCAATTTAACATTGATAGCCTACAGTTTATGTATTTAATTTAGAATGCAATGAAACCACTGGCAAGCGGTGGCTAGGCCTAGCCTTCTGGTAGTACCTGTAGTAATCTGTTAGTAGCAAGTGGTGGCTTGGCCTAGCCTTCTGGTAGTGCCTGTAGTAATCTGTTAGTAGCAAGCTTACTCCATAAGCTTACTCCATAAGTGGTCACAGTATATGATAATACATTTTCACTTAAGTCTCAAAACTATAAAAAGTATCAAGTTGTTGTGCAAATAATGCTCAGCTGTGCACATAACTGCACTTGTAGTTTTTTTTAGGCTATTACCATGAGGGAGTCAATGTGGCATCACTGTGGCATTTCTCATTAGTACTGTTTATCTGTGTGTTTGAGGGCTGTGGTATTTAGTGAAAGAGGTGCGTTTCAAGGGCAGTGTCACAGGGATTGGGAAGACCAGCAAACACTTCATTTTCAAAGCACTTATCAAAACATAAGGAGTTTGAAACTAGAGCGTTACAAAGTAGGCCAGTAGAAGGTTATTTTGACTTTGTGGACTATGGAAACAGAGCCATTTGTTGAGATTGTTTGCACAGGGACAAAAAGATAAGTGCAATAAAATGTGAGACAGCTGCCTAGATTAACAAATAGCTCAGAACATCCACATTTAGTTCACACCATGTCATGCACTAACATTTCTGATTCAAAGTTCCCCGCAAAAAATGTCATGATTTTAATTTAATTATTATTAATTCCGGGATTATTTGGAAGATACATTGAAAATATGATACAAATCTGGTAGTAGTGTCCAAAAGGTCCCTAGTTCTATTCCAACTACATCCAAGGCATAAGCTATGTTCTTTTGTTCCTGAGGCAGACAGTAATTGCTCCTCCTCCTCGTGTAGCATTCCCTCACCTGGTTGTTGAAAATAATGATGATGAAATGATACAATATTATTATAAAACAGCTGGTTCAAATCCTGAATGTTAATTGGCTGCAATACAGTATACGGAATAGGAGACCAAGTGTGTGACATCACACCGGTTTGTACTGCTTTAGGTGGATATTATAATAGCATTAAAGTAACGTGAGGGTTTGTGGTATAGTGCCTCTGTGATGCATTTATTGGCCATATATCTTTCCCTCTTGTGCCTTCATCCTTAAATAATCATCACAATAATTGTACTTAATTTACCCTGATGATTCTCAAGTACATAAACAATATTAACAAAGTATCATACTTTGGTTTTACAAGAACAAAGGTAAGCAAACGATCTGAAGACTGTTTCTATGTTATTTACAAAATAGTTTTTTGTTAACCTCTCCTCTGTCCCAGTGAAAGTGTGCATAGTGAACCATGTGAACTTCACATGGACAGGGAGAAAGGAATATTGTTGATGCCTGCTCGACACAAAACCCATCACTGCAATGCAGATAATAGTATCTGAAGGTAACATCTTAGGTGCATGTGTGTTTCTCATCCAAGTTAATTTGTTATGTAGCTAAATTGGAGAAGGGGGATTGGGTAGGAGAGCCGGGAGAAATATTATATTATGGATGCCGCGCTTTTAGAGTTCATTATTTTATCATAAACCGGGTGGCTGAAACCCTGACAACTAAAAGCTGAGGTATATGACACCGTATACCAATGGAATGACATGGCAAAAAAATTTTGTGTCCTGATTTTAATGTAACTGGTTTATAACAGCAATAAGGCACCTTAGGAGATTGTGTCATATTGCCAATATATTCAAGCTAAAAGCATTTAAGTGTTGCGCTTAAAAATAGATCTTAGCCATGTTATATTGGCCATTTTGCCACATCATAATTATATGTCTTGCATCAAATATTAACCTGTGACAGGGTATTAATTATGCGAAGCGTTCAACGAGGTCTGGTAAGTGTGGTGCTAGAGCAGAGCTAGGATGTATTTACGGGGGAGCCAAAGAGGGACAGAGCATCAGTAACGGACGACTATTGGATATGAGCTAATTGTATTTCAATGAAGTGAAAAGTGAAGTGATATTGAGCCTTTCTTTATTATTCACAATCTGATTTTGACTTGGTTGGATTGATGAACCTAGAAACGAACAAAACCTTACCAATTCTCCGATGTTAAACAATGGAATAAGTGAACATATAGTGAGTTTCAAGTATTTGGACTGTGACACTCTATATCCTGTTTCTTATTTTGGACTCTGCATTCCTATTGTGGGCAAAATACCTCAATATAAGATTTTTGATCTTTTGAATAACTACTATTTTTTACAATAATTTGGCCATTTGTCTTTTGGATTTTGTACTTTAAAATGAAAGCTAATTTATTTTAGAATTAATGGTTGTATTTTTCAATTTCAAGCCTCTATTTACCAATAATCAAAGGTGGCACATTACCACTGTCTGCCATTGCATGTGGGTGTGTCTGATCAGACAAGATGCTTCTGTTTACCTCAGAATTCATACTGCTGCTTTTGTCAAAAGTTACCTCAATGAAGACCCGCTAGCCAGTTCTAGTAGCAGCAATACATGGCTAAAGCAAATGAGGTGGAATAAAGTTTTTCCCCCAAAACCTTTCACACTGATTCCTATGATTATTGTTCATCTTTTTTATCATCATCATCACATCTCTACAATTCCTAATTCCAGAACTCCAAGCTCTTTTTTTAACTATCCTGAATAGGGCTAACTTGTGTTTTTCAATCAATCCAGATTTTTTTTTATAAAGCCCTTTTTACAACGAAGTTGTCACAAAGTGCTTTTACAAACACCCAGCCTAAACCTGACAGAGCACACATCCACAAGTTGATACACAGCGGCTAGAAAAAACTTCCTAATAGGTCAAATCCCAGGTTGGATGAGACTGGGCTTAAGTGATACCTGTTTAATAGTAACTTAAGTCTGCATTTCTTACCCTGATTGGCAGCTTATGCCACAATATAGGAGCTATATAAGAGAAAGATCCACCTGACCTCCGGATGTTTGTTTTGAAAGAAGGCTAAGATATTTTGATCTCAAGTTACTTGTAGGTATGTATGGCTGAATAAATTCATCAGGGTAGATAAGAGCAAGTTCATGTAAAGCTTTATACGTTAACAATAGTACTTTAAAGTCTGCCCAATGTAAAGTGGCTAATACCGGGGTAATGTGGTCAATTTTTTTGTTCTAGTTAAGATTCGAGCAGCCATATTAACTACTAATTAGAGTTTATTCATTGATTCATCATGATAACCAGATCATTGCAGTAATCCAAAGGCATGGATTCATTTTAATGCATCATTACTAGATAACTAGTTTCTGATTGGTTATTTCATATTATGATGTGCATTCTTTGGTCATCCACTGTAGATAAAATGCTATGTTTCTTCTTCCATTGCTGAGGTCATCTGCTTATTCATTTACCAAAACATTTGCTATTTGGCACAGCTGCTGTTGTTGTTGTGTCTCTAATGGGCTTATTCTGAATGTATTTCCCTCATGATGGCCAACTTGATTTGCATGGAAATTTCTTTGAGTTGTTTGTTATCAAACATTATCATCCGAGTTTCAATGCTGATGAAACCCTTAAATCAAGACTTTCTTTTGTAAGCTGTATATGTTTGAACAATTGTAGAACTGAATGGTTCATACAATATGGTTTAAAATATCCTCAAGTTGACAGTGAGCACAGTATCCCCATAGTTATTATTTTAGTGCTCTAACACTGAGCCCCTGTCCAAAATTAAATTAGATTTTTTGGCATTTGATGTTTTATTGAGATTCTGAAACAAGGCACCAACATGACATTTCAATGATGAACTTGAAGCTTACATCATTTAGGTGTTTCGATAAACACTTTATTTTATTTTAAGTGATGGAAGATGCGCTGTACCTAACCAGAAAAGCAAATTCAAACAGGAAATTGAGATGACGGTACCAACAGGCATTCATTAGTATCCCGTCTGCAAGTCTGCAGTGGTGACATTAATAGAAATATAGGTCTATAGTTTGCCGGTCTGAGTTCATTTACTAGTTAAGTAGGAGGGACTTCAGGCTGTTATCAAACAGGTTTATCTGTCAATCAAATTTCAGCGATTCCTGAAAAGGCTCAGAGAAATAGTTTTTCCACTTCCAAGAATCCATCAGAATGAATTATGAACATTACATATTAAGAAAGCAATTCAGTCGACTCAGAAGTAGATTATTATCAAATATTTTTATGTTGAACATTTCACTACAACATTAACTCGGGATCACATTGAAATGTTCTCTAAAGCTAAGGTTTACATCATGCTCAATACATTTTATTTTTTTGTTTTGAATGTGTGATATTCTATAACATCCTATCTTATCTTCAGAAGCATGCATCTTTCTGGGCTTGTTCTGGGATGTGTTCTTCCTACATTTTAAAGCCTTTTAAAGTCATTTTGTGTGGCTCTTGTTTCCATTTTCTTGGAAAACATATGATGAAACCCTTAAATTGATTTTTAGATCAGTGGATACACATTTGGAGTGTAGACTGTGTGCTATGCAGTTTATACTATAGGAAGGTTGTGTTATTTCTTCTGGCTGTGTCAAACAAGTCAGGATTATAATCAGTGTATTCGAACATACTCGGAAAGCTTGATCTCTGGCTTCAGTCTATACTCTTTGGTCTGTCTGACCTGTCTGTGACAACTACAGGCAAGCTGACACTTAGTGTGTCTGTACTTAGAGTACACCCCTGTCCTGTCATGCTTAAGCCATAACATGTCCGTGAATGTGGCAGGAAAGTGTCTGTTGCACAGCTGGAGTGCGTGTAATTGTGAGTGAGGGGAATGTTTCAGAGAGCCGAATGAAGAGAAAGATAGAGACAGCTGACAGGATGTCAGATATGCAGTCATTCAAATCCACACCTTCTTAACTAAACTTTGCTGAGATAAGAGAACGTTTGGGACCACTAAATATACTCACCTGTCTTGTATAGCACCATAGGCACGCAAAGCTGCTATTAAAGTTGAACACAATTGTCTTTGGAAAGTATTTCATTGGGAACATATTGACTCACATGACTTTTTCTGGTTTTGCTTATATAAAGAATATATTTTCAAAGTTGTATTAAAGATTAGGACTGATGCTTGAACATGGTTTGTACTTACACACCAATGAGTAGGAATTAGTTGAAAGCAGAAAACAAAAGCAACTATGAAAAGTGGGATATGGTTGACAAAGAAATAAGCCCCAGTGGATTGTTATTTGTTGCTTACATCAAATATTCATGGAATTTCCACACCGTTTTTTTCCAGTCTGGATGCGATAAACTCACCTTAAAAAAGACATCAACACCAACTTATGAACAGATGCTGCTTTCACCTCGAATGTGGAACGGAAATCCATCACACGCCCGCACACACACACACACACACACACACACACACACACACACACACACACACACACACACACACACACACACACACACACACACACACACACACACACTTGTTTTGTTATCATTGTGGAGAGCTCAGAAATGTATTCCAATTGAAAATCAAATGTTCTTGTAAACCTAGGCCATATTCTAATGAGAATTCTAACGTTTACCCTTAACCCTTTTTCCTCATGGGACCAGGAAAATGTGCAGTTTTTATTCACACCATGACAGGTAAACATGTGCTGACATGTGCACACAGACAGTATATTTGGCCTACAGTCATGATGTTGCTAGCTTAATGAAAGTATATCACAAGTTTTGACAAAGTGGGGCTGTTTCTTGGTCGCTGTGGTTTTAATACTGGAATAAACACATTGCTTTGTTTAAAACTCCATTGTAAAAATGGTTGAAGGTTTCTGTCTATAATATTATTGTTTAGGTATATGTAAGCATGTGCATGTCTGTTTTGTATCTTACTTTGACAGACCGTTCTGTCGGTCTGTTTGTGTAATTAACTAATTTGCAATGTCCATGAATTGAATGAATATATTGATCCGCCTGTTGTCTGTACCCCACATCTTAGGAGGGATGCAGGTGTGAATGATCACATGTCTTTCTCTTCTACCCTGCTTGTGATGCAAAGTTGCAGTTATGGGCTTGCTGTTTCGGGAGAGTTGAAGATCAAGACGTGAATCCTCCAATGCCTTCTCATCTAGGCATTCTGTTTCTTATCACACTAATTCTGCACTAATTTGTTGGCAAAAACTGCATACAAATACATGAGACAATCCCGTCTGACATTCGCCCATCTTCCTTGGGGGAGCGTTCAATCAATTTGCGCCATCAGAAGTATGAAAGACGTCATACGATAACATGTGCAGGGTTACTTGACTCCCTTTCTATTCCTGACCTTGTTCTTGTCTCTTTGCTGAGGGTGAGGGAGAGTTGAAGGGCATTGCTGTGGGAAATGGGTGTGCTGGAGATTCTGCAGCATCCCGTATTAACAAGATTAGTTTCCGCCTGCTACCGATGCACAATCATTGTTTGGCCGTCACTGCGCCTGGCGTCCAAACCCCTGATGGGTAGCGCCCAGAAAATGTCTTCCGATTTAAACACGATCATGTCGGACCTACCACTTTCCAGCTCTCAGTTTTCTATTTTCCATTACATACTGTATATGTTACCAGCCATATCATCTATCATTATGTTCATAGAAAACAACTGTGGAGACAAATCCAAACCAGCATCACATGTATACCTCACTATGTGCTGGAGTTGATAAGTATATGATGGTCTGGTGTAAACATCAACTACACAGGCCACTTGCGGCATACAGTATCAAATAATATTTCTAATATTTGAAGTGCTCTCATTTTTGTCTTGCCTCTATATTGAGTGTTCATGTCATATAATATACCAATTGCCATGTTTAGTGTGATTATTGAGATTGGATTTATTTGCAATATCTGCTGCTTTTGCACCTTTCTTAATAAATTCCTGAGTCACGATGACAGTTCCCAGGAGCCTTGCATAACACAGCATACATTTCTCAGCACAGGCCAGGGATTGGTAGTATTAGTGTCGGACTAGGTCTCCTTGTCTTGTTGCGGTCCAGCGACTTGTGACAAGTCGCTATGGCAATTAGCACTTCTTTGGCCGGTGACCCAGTGCATGAATATTGAATACTTCCTGGTGGAGCAAGGACTGTGATGAGGAAGGAGTAGAACGGCTGGGCAAGACCTGATTTGATGGAAATATCTTTGACTCTTTTGAGACTGTCAGGAGTTGATGTAATGAGGCGTGGCCTTAAGTCCAAGTTGACACCCGGATAACTCGGTTGTTTATTCAGTTTTTTTGTTCTTCTAACTACGTAGATGTTGGTTGCCATGTCATAAGAATTTCATTGATCAGTTTGATGCAAGTCATTAGGCACATATGACGTTAAAATACTTAGACCTTGACTTGATTCCTAAATTCCATATGCGTGCCCCAGAAGATTATTTAAGAAAGCATCATTCCAAACAAAGAGATCAGCATCTAAAAATTGAATTGTAATTAAATATGATGGTTGTTTTATTGTATTATCAGCACCAATTCCTTATGGATTCTACTATCTAACCAATCACTTAAAGTGGATATATTTACAGTCTGTCCCTTAAACCATCATGGCAAATAAATCATCCCCAGCTTCCCGTAGGATAGACATCCACCCTCCTGCTCACCTTTAACTAAGAATCTTAGCCACTTTGATAAGACCATTATCTAAATAATTGATATGTAAAATGTTACGTTCAAACATGTAATTAGACGGAACTATCTTTTGAAGGATTAAATACCTGATAATATTGCCTTTACTCAGTATATCTCAAAGGTAGACTTCCGAAATTACATCACAGGCCGACATTAAGGTTCAACACACGTTCCTGTTAAGGAACTTGACTCACTATGCGGTTGACCTTTTGCCTGTTTAGTTTTGCCATGACAGACCAAAAATCTCTCCAATTCTAGATGCCTACCCAGCAAACACGTTACGTCCTAAGGATTTCTAGGATGCAATAGCACATCATCCTGACATTGCTGGGAGGTTCTCCTACTGACATATTTTAGTATGCAGGATAGTGTTTCCTATTAATATGATTAATTGCAATATAATTAATCACAATATATGAGTTGTGTTTTAAAAATGTTTTAAAAAATGTAAAAAATTATTTACTACTTATAAAATACAACAACCACAATGACCAGTACATCTCTGCAAGTTAATGTTTCAAATAATTTATCACAAAAAACTTTCCATTTATTTGTAATAATTTATATGAAATATACTTATACTTGCTTGAGACACTCTCTTTTGACACTTTCAATCGCATCCGAAACCTCCTTGGACAAGCTATAATACACTGTATATATATATATATATATATATATATATATATATATATATATATATATATGTATATATATATATTTGTCTTGTTTGACGACAAGACAAAATGTGTTGTTGTTTAGGGGCAGGATTCTACATGGATATCACAGACCTAAAGGTGAAGTAGAATTATCCAAATGCCGAGCTTTCTTCACATTTGTGATATTTATTTTTTACAAGGAAAACAAACACGGCAACAACTAACGAAAAAAACTAGACACTGATGAAAACAAAATTGCTAAACAGGGTTTTACTAAAGTGAAACAAAACAGCGATCTAGTTGGGTCCTCTGCTGGCTGATGTGGGGGAGTTGGTTCCTCGGGAGTTGGTTCCTCAGGAGTTGGGTCCTCAGGAGTTGGGTCCTCAGGAGTTGGGTCCTCAGGAGTTGGGTCCTCAGGAGTTGGGTCCTCAGGAGTTGGTTCCTCAGGAGTTGGTTCCTCAGGAGTTGGTTCCTCAGGAGTTGGTTCCTCAGGAGTTGGGTCCTCAGGAGTTGGTTCCTCAGGAGTTGGGTCCTCAGGAGTTGGTTCCTCAGGAGTTGGTTCCTCAGGAGTTGGTTCCTCAGGAGTTGGGTCCTCAGGAGTTGGGTCCTCAGGAGTTGGTTCCTCAGGAGTTGGGTCCTCAGGAGTTGGTTCCTCAGGAGTTGGGTCCTCAGGAGTTGGTTCCTCAGGAGTTGGGTCCTCAGGAGTTGGGTCCTCAGGAGTTGGTTCCTCAGGAGTTGGGTCCTCAGGAGTTGGGTCCTCAGCTGGCTGATTTGGTGGAGTTGGGTCCTCAGGAGTTGGGTCTTCAGCTGGCTGATGATTGGCTGCGAGGGTGGCGCTGGACCCTCAGGTGGCCTATGCTACTTTTTCGGTGTCTCCGCCTTCTCCTATACGGTCACTGCTCTGTGGTGTGGCGGTAGGAGGCTTCCTCCTCTAAGCTGTTGTTTAACAGTGATCTAGATCTGCAAACAACACTCACCTACATAGAAATGTAACATGGAAATAATGACATGCAAACTAACATGGAAACGAGCAACTTAAATACATCCACTAATTACTCAATTAAAAACTGGGCGTAACCAAAATAGAAGTAATGCTGGGACAACTAAAATAAATCACGGATTGGGGACCTAATGTCCTCAACTGCGTTACAACAGTGGCCCTTTAGATGTGTTATAGTATTTATTTTCTACATCCTTATGTAAAGTATACAGTATCTTGCAAAGGTTTGCCATCTTAACTAATTATCTTTTTTTACTGAAATACAAATGGCAAATGAAAAAGCCATGATGTTCCATTTGTTTATATGTATATATTTGGAACAATCATTATTCGCTGCAATGTGAACTTTCTCTTTCGATATGTACCTGCTTTGGTCTTTTGGTATGCACTATACCAGCATTTTCAGAGTGATTTTGGCCCATTCTCCATGACAGATTTGCGCCCGGTTAATTGGACAATGCTTGTGGACAGTATTGTTAAAAAAGTGCCGTAGATTATCATTGTGGTTAACATCAGGATTATGATGAGACAACGGTATTTTTGTTTTGGTGTATTTTGAGTTTAGGATCATTGTCCTGCTGGTGAATTTCCTCTAAAGCTTGTGTATTTTATAGACAGAATTTGCAGTATGTCCTTGTATTTTGCTCCAACTTCACAAGACCCCAATAACGTCCCCACAACATCATGCTGCATTTATTGTAGGGATGATGTGTGTTAAGCAATGTTTGCTTTTCACAACATGTAGTGCTTTGATATTTGGCTTAAAAGCTCTATCTTAGTCTCATTTGTCAACTTTCTTTTACTTTGCAGCTGGGTCGCTCTGATTATTTTAGAGAGTGATGTTTAAGTTACCAATGCTTTCGTGCCAACCTCTGATACATGCCAGTTTTATGCCGAACTCATGGATTCATTTATTGTTGCACCATTGCCATTACTCACCGGGACTCCTTCAAAGTGATAGCTGGCTTTTTTTGGCTCTTCACAAGTCTCCGGCTTGCTTGAGAGCTCAGTTTTTAGGTACTATTTCTTGGCAGTGTATTGACGGCCTGATGAATTTGAGTGTGTGAAAAATGAAATATCAAACAGAACCCAATTTCAGTGTTACACTGTTAAATTGGTGAATCCAAATGAATAAAATTTAGTAGTGATATAAATATAGATGTCATCTGAAAGAAAAAAATGCCTGTCCGAGTTTTTGTGATAGGTCGTTAAAGTATGCCTTGTTTTCATAAAGAGCTTCAGAACAAATTATTTCACTGTCAGTCTGCATTTTAATATGCAAATTGTTAGTTGTATGCAAATTAAGCTTCTATTGCTTCCACAACCAAAGTTGATGCACAATTATGGAAAGGTTAAGCCTTAATTGAGGACTTTTGTGAGAAAAGAAAGGAGCTACTCTCCTACAACTGAGAACTCTGAAAAAATAACAAACTGTAGGAAGCAGGCTATCAAAAGTGTATGCAGCACTTATTTTACAAGGTACATATTCTGCAACTTTTCCATTCATCCTGATCATTAACTTCTTCCACATGGTGTCCCCATGGGTCTATGGTCGAGAGTTGAATTGGAAGGGGCAATCTCCTAGCAAAAAGGAATTATAAATTATATGTTAACCAAGGCATGTAAGACCTATCCGTTTTTCCATTTTCATTTTCAAGCAGTACATGTTTATGTCACTCTAAGAAACACAGTTCTCAGTGTCAGCCCTGCTCTTATCAAGATTCAATTTAACGTGAATACTTGTTTGAATCTGTTAATCTGACTTCTATATAGTGTATCACATGCCTGGCATAAATTAGATGTGCAGGTTGCTAGATGGTGGCATTAATCGTCACCATCCCGAAATGCCAACCTGTCTAAACTTCCCAAACACCACGGGTCCCCAAACACCTCCTCACCTAATTGTTTTGCATTTCTTCCTCGTCATAGTTGGATCACTTTTCACAGTCAAGGCGACATTCACACCCTCAGACCAGCTTAAAAGGATGCCGTCAGTAGAACCCGATCTCTTAGACTAAACTGGATTGGCCTTTTCTTTGCCAAAGGTCTGTTGATCCAGTCCAAACTAACACCTCTTTGTCCTCTATGCCAACCTCAACAGCAGGAAAAACCTCTTAGTCTCACTGACAGTAACTATATATTCTGATGACGGGGGGAAAGATGAGAGCAAAAACTAGTTGGGAGAGCTGGGGTTCATCATCCGGTTTCCAACTAACCAAATCAGCTCTTCCTGACGTGGTTTGGATGTAGTAGGAATGGAGGGATTTGTGGATCAATGTTATCTTGGTGAGGAATATTTTACAATTTGTAGTGTTCTAATAGAATGAGTATCGACAGGGAGGAGGTAGAAACTCTCTCTGCTTGGCGTAGTCTACTAATGAAAGTCATCCTGTCACAGCCAAGACATAAAACATATTGATAAGACGGCGATAGAGTTGTACACTAGACAGATTCTCTTTACATTGCTTTGTTTTATTTCTTGTCAGCCGAAACCGAAGATCATTTTTTGTGTGTTAAGTTGCAACGTAATTGCAAGAGAAGTATGTTGATACTGTATTTAATTCCACATGTACAGATACTTTATATTTGAATGTAATTCCTAGTTTATAGGTTTAGGAGATTTACATGCAATGAGGAAGATACAATCCTATTCCCGATTTTTTTTAAATATTAGTATACCTTCTCTTTTAAGTGAGCTAGATTAGTTATTCGACAGCAATTCTGGATCTCGAAATTCTGTCATTGGAATGTGTCATGAACCGTAGGGTGTAGTGCAGGAAGCCAGGTGCAGAGCCAGGTAATCCGTTTTAGAACAGGTTTTATTAATGATAAAACATAAAACAAACCGTAAACGGCGAAAAGAGTATACTGTGACAGGAAATTAAAGTGCGCATATAGCGTCTTATACAAAAACGTTCAACATCAACAGTACATCTCCCAACACTCACCACTAATATCGATGTGACTTGTAACAATGCGAAGCAACGAGTGCACTGCTCGCGACCCTCTTATATCCCACATAAAGTGACAGATTACTAACAGCTGTGACCACGTGAAAGAGGAAGTAATCACAGCTAGTGAGAACAAAAACACGGAAAAGGGATCACCGAAATGGAAGTGTAGCAACGCCACCACACCAATCGTGACAGAATGTTTCTGGGAAGATGTGGAAAAGCTCCAGACGGTTTTGTAATAAGCGTGATTCACACGGCTTTAAAATGACATGAACTGTGGAGGATCAAGAGTAACAAGTATATCTAAGTAATTTATTAGACCCTCTATTCCAGAGGGACGTGCAGAAGTGAGTGCAGACATAACATTACAGGTGTGAGACATCTTGATCACAGTGGGCTCTCTGCCAAGGACCTATCTTAAACTTCATTAAAAGCACTGTCTCTGAAAGTTGCGTGCGTTATGACTGGATCCATAGAAACCCAATAACCGGGCACATTAGTAACATCTTCTCTTTTCCAGAAGCACTGATAATTAATGTTTTTCTTCCAGACATGTCAAAACCAGTTATGGTGGATGAGTATCGACAGACTCCCGGCGCAACAGTAAAATGACTCCGTGTCTTCGGTTAAAGTGGCTCGTGGGAGTGTTTTGTGCGTTTGTTTATTATGTACAGTATGTACAATGTTGCTTGTGTTGTCATATTTTGATATTGCCCTGTACATTTGTGTGTGTACATTGTTTGAAAGTGGGCAAGAATCTAGGTGTGCCTTAAAGCATGTATTTCATTGTGTGCATCAATTTGTGTCTCCATTTGCCTGTAGAAGACCCTCTAAATGTCTGTCTGTATGTTGGGGTAGGTCATGTCTAGTTGTTATATCACCCTTGCCTTTTGTAAGTCATATACAATAGAGCACAGAAAGCATTAAGATATACTGACTTGTATAATTGTGTATGACATAATGTCTAGAACAAGTAAAAGTATAGATTAGCTTGGTGTCGCTCTCCAAGAGATGCTTCACTCAGGCTGGGTCCACGTCAGGCCTCATGCAATGATGAGACACTAAGTGAAGTCTTCACAATTAAAGGATCTTTCAATTTTTTGGTAGACAGAAAACACCAGTGATTGTGTTCAGTACAGATTTGCACTCCTTCCTTGGTTGCAACAAGGCCAAGGATCCTTGGTGTAAATACACAAAGCACTGCTTTTTCAATGATCACCTCACAGTAGAGTTTGTGCTCATTTAAAAAAACGTTGACTTTCAAAAAAGGTTTAAATTTGCCACCTCTCCGTTTTTGTCTACGGCACCTCAGACGTTATTTAAAGTAGAATGGCCCTTTACATGTGTACCAGTTCAGAGAGGCATTGAATATGCAGCTGTTTGTAATGTTGAAAAAATAATTAAGTAAAATATTCATGATAGAATTGTCATAGCTGGGGCTGGATGTTAATTATTGATGTGGCGCCTGCTATGAAAATTGGGGAATGGTAACTTACTAGCATTTCAATGTGGCTTAACACTGCATTACAAAACAGCTCCATGTTCCTGGCTCTTTGGCTCAGGTTCTCCCCCCCCTCTCCAGTTTGAAGCACCGGGATTTGTACTTCACACTTTTTATCAGTGCGGTTATGCAGATAGGAAAATTCTAAGGGCTAACACACGAAAGCGACGGAGAAGGCTCGTACCTCCATCTTCAGGGGGTGTCTTGAGCATCACCACTACAACAGACTCTGGCTCCGTGGTGTAGCGTCCAAGTCTCTGCCTCGCGAGTACAGCAGTTAATCCGCCATGGAGTTTGATGAGATTTGGAGATTGGCAAGAATTTCATCTGAGGATGTGCCTCAATCTCCCAAACCTAATAGGGTGTTGTTCAAGTGACGGCGGATGTGATGTCATGTCCTATCGGGACAAAACATTTCTGACCCGACTTGGCGATAAAAGACAACCAATCACAGTTTATTCAGGTTTTGGTTTGCAGTGTAGTAATACTTATGCTGGTGTGTTGGAGTAATGTCCCGACAGATCTTCATTAAAAGTATTTTCAGTCTTTGGTCGTCGTGTGTTTTCTGACCTTTACGAAAGCATGAAGACACATGCAGCAATCACTGAAGGTTAACAACATTAAGCCCTAAAAGGGTTTGCCATTATCTGGCTATTGAAAAAACAGACCGCCCCTTTAACCAGAGGTAATGACTAACAATCTCTTGTCCTCCTTGTGTGTTTGTGTTTATGTAACTCAAGGCCCTGACTGAACATAGTGCAAGCTGTCGTTAAAATGAATACTGCAATTTATTCCTGAGGGGAAACAAGACACTGCACTTGTTCACTCATTCCATCTATGATACTTTGTCTCTCATTTGTCACTTTTCTATGTATCTATGTGTCAATCTCTCCCTTTCGCTCTTTCTCTCACATCTTTTCCCTCCCTCGCACTCAACAGTTTATTTAATCTCTCTCCTTTTCATCTTACCATCATTCTCTCTCCCGCTTGCGAAACCACTATGAATTCACTACTGCTGCTGTAAGCAAAGACTGGCTACAGGTCCTGCGCCTGTGCCTGTGTGTGTGTGTGTGTGTGTGTGTGTGTGTGTGTGTGTGTGTGTGTGTGTCCGGTGCAGAAATGCTGACTATGAGGAAGTTCCGACCGTGACGGATGTTTTTCTGAAACCCTCTCACCCTGCTGCTAGCGTGTGTGGTCTGGCCTGTTGGAGTAATATGTTTTCTCTCTCACATGTATGGAAATGTAAAACCACCTTTATTAAGCTGGGCCTCACATTACAGTGTTGATGTTTGAATGACAAGGTTGCCATAGGTGGGAAAAGTACTTGTTCACCAGATATGATTGAAGTTTGCACTCCCCACCAAATACTTTGTATCGCACATTCACACCTTGCAGAGTTTGTGTACGCTGAAGGAAACATGCTAAAACAAACCAGGCCGTGTCCATAAAATCTCAATAGCCTGTGCTTGGTTTTGCCCACTTGGCTTCACAGGCCTGTTACTGGAAACAACAGCATGTGGATTTCTCGAGTATGTTTGTTAATATTATCATGTGACCAAATCGATATTAAATCAGCAAACATGGAACATCATTTGTTTCAAGGAAAATGGAATGTCTGGAGACGAAAGAGCTGTGGGTTCACATGGTGATTGATTTCAAACAGTTTCTCAAACATATTCAAGCCTTAATGTCACAGATTTTTAATTAATGGCTGAACCTGGGTAAAATTTGGTTCTTTATGTCACGAATCGAACGGCGTAGTGTGGTGAAAGCCATGTGCAGAGTCCAGTAATCCGTTTAAATAAGGTTTATTTATACAATCAAATATAAACCAAACCGAGTACGGCGAAATAAGAACTAAACTGTGAAATAGAAATAATAGTGCGCATATATAGCGACTTACACAACATTCAACCTACAGTTAGTCTTTCTGAATATATAACACTCACCCTCATATAACTGTGACATAGAACAAACAATGCTAAGCAACTGTGAATAATCCTAGATCCCCTTTATAGCCCGGACTAATGACTGAATGAAAACAGCCGTGACTAATAAACCAAAACCCAGGAAGTGCTTCAATGAAATACAAACAGTGCAGCAACGCCCCCTAACCACTCGTGACAGTATCCCCCACCAAAAGGCTAGCTCCCCAGATAGCTGAAAGATAACAAAAAAAACAACAAGGGAGCAACAGGAGAGAACCAACAGTCCACCCCAAAGGGTCAGTCCCAACAGGGGGAATGTCCACGGGTCTGGCCCTTAATGGGCCTTGGTGGCCGACTGCCAGCTTGAGCGGCATAGAAACCGCCATCTTGAGCGGCGTGGCGACCGCCATCTTGAGCGGCGTGGCGACCCCCATCTTGAGCGGCGTGGCGGCGGCCATCGTGAGCGATGCCGTGGCGGCGGCCATCGTGAGCGATGCCGTGGCGGCGGCCATCGTGAGCGATGCCGTGGCGGCGGCCATCGTGAGCGTAGTCGTGGCGGCGGCCATCGTGAGCGTAGTCGTGGCGGCGGCCATCGTGAGCGTAGTCGTGGCGGCGGCCATCGTGAGCGTAGTCGTGGCGGCGGCCATCGTGAGCGTAGTCGTGGCGGCGGCCATCGTGAGCGTAGTCGTGGCGGCGGCCATCGTGAGCGTAGTCGTGGCGGCGGCCATCGTGAGCGTAGTCGTGGCGGCGGCGGCGGCGGCCATCGTGAGCGTCGTCGTGGCGGCGGCCATCGTGAGCGTGGTCGTGGCGGCGGCCATCGAGAGCGTCGTCGTGGCGGCGGCCATCGTGAGCGTCGTCGTGGCGGCGGCCATCGTGAGCGTCGTCGTGGCGGCGGCCATCGTGAGCGCGTCGTGGCGGCGGCCATCGTGCGTGGCGGCGGCCATCGTGAGCGTGGCGTGGCGGCGGCCATCGTGAGCGTCGTCGTGGCGGCGGCCATCGTGAGCGTAGTCGTGGCGGCGGCCATCGTGAGCGTAGTCGTGGCGGCGCCTTCGTGGGCGGCGATGCGGCAGCCATGGTGGGCGGCGATGCGGCAGCCATTGTGGGCGGCGATGCGGCAGCCATTGTGGGCGGCGATGCGGCAGCCATTGTGGGCGGCGATGCGGCAGCCATTGTGGGCGGCGATGCGGCAGCCATTGTGGGCGGCGATGCGGCAGCCATTGTGGGCGGCGATGCGGCAGCTAATGTGGGCGGTGGCGTGACAACAACAGCCATCTTGGGCGCTGGCGTGACGGCGGGGACCATCGTGGACGCTGGCGTGACGGCGGCAGCCATCTTGGGCGCTGGCGTGGCGACAACAGCCTTCTTGGGCGCTGGCGTGACGGCGACAGCCATCTTGAGCGCTGGCGTAACGGCGGCAGCCACCTTGGGGGCTGGCGTGACGACGGCAACAGCCATCTTGGGCGCTGGCGTGACGGCAACAGCCATCTTGGGCGCTGGCGTGACGGCGACAGCCATCTTGGGCGCTGGCGTGACGGCGGGAGCCATCGTGGACGCTGGCGAGACGGCGGGAGCCATCGTGGACGCTGGCGAGACGGCGGCAGCCATCTTGGGCGCTGGCGGGACGACGGCAGCCATCTTGAGCGCTGGCGTGACGACGGCAACAGCCATCTCGGGCGTAGGCGTAGCGGAGGCCATCTCGGGCGCAGGCGTAGCTGAGGCCATCTCGGGCGCAGGCGTAGCTGAGGCCATCTCGGGCGCAGGCGTAGCTGAGGCCATCTCGGGCACAGGCGTAGCTGAGGCCATCTCAGGCACAGGCGTAGCTGAAGCCATCTCGGGCGCAGGCGTAGCGGCCATCTCGGGCGCTGGCGTGGCGGAGGCGATCTCTGGCGTCAGATCTTGAAAGTCCAGCCATGCCTTCCACCACGCCCTAATGACAGCCGGGGGCTGCTTATGTAACCCCTCCGGGATTTCTCTGTCCCGGAGGTAGGTGGTCGGAAAGGGTCTTCCCACGGCGGGGGTAGTGGCTGTAGCTCCAGGGCTCTTGCTGGCCCTGGCTGCAGCCCCGGAACAGTGGGCGGTGTCTTCTGCCCGCCCCAGCCGACGTCCGATGTTGCGGGGACTAGTCGACTGAGGACGGGATCCCATAGCAGGGCGTCTTCCAGGAGTCCTCCTCCACTCGCTCAGACCGCCTCCTCATCATCCGAGGAGAGGGAGTCGGACCCCCAATCACCCTGCCAGGTGTAGCGCTGCTCCTGCTGCTCCGTGGGTTGACGGTGAGCTTCATACCTCGGAGCGCTATAGCTTGCCCCTCCGAGGAATCCACTCACCGTCCGGCTCTGCGGGCTTCTTGGGTGGCTTAGCATTCTGTCACGAATCGAACGGCGTAGTGTGGTGAAAGCCATGTGCAGAGTCCAGTAATCCGTTTAAATAAGGTTTATTTATACAATCAAATATAAACCAAACCGAGTACGGCGAAATAAGAACTAAACTGTGAAATAGAAATAATAGGGCGCATATATAGCGACTTACACAACATTCAACCTACAGTTAGTCTTTCTGAATATATAACACTCACCCTCATATAACTGTGACATAGAACAAACAATGCTAAGCAACTGTGAATAATCCTAGATCCCCTTTATAGCCCGGACTAATGACTGAATGAAAACAGCCGTGACTAATAAACCAAAACCCAGGAAGTGCTTCAATGAAATACAAACAGTGCAGCAACGCCCCCTAACCACTCGTGACACTTTAGCAAGCAAGCAAACACTTTTATTTATATAGCACAATTCATAAATAAAAGCAATTTATAAGCATTTTATATTCATAGCAACCTGTTTACAGGCATCGTGTACATTTGAAACATTACAACACAGTATTATCTGTGTACATTTTATTCAACAGGTCTTCAGAACCTTTTCCAGTCTTTAGAAGCTGGCTGAGAAATCTTTAGCACTTCTAGGTCTTAAGCTTCAGTAACTTGTCAGGTCTTTAGAATCTCCAGGTTTTAATCACTTTATTCAAAAGGTCTCTAGAACCTTTCCTGTTATCTAGAACCTTGCAGAGAAGTCTTTAGAACTTCCAGGTCTTAAGAACTTTATTCAAAGTTCTCTAGAACATTTCCAGGTCTCTATTACCTGGCCAATAAGTATTTAGAACCTTAGAGCCTCTTTTATAAAACTTTGCAGTGGATTTTCATCGGATGTGCGTACGCACAGAAATATTTGGATTCATCAAATTGTGCGCACGTCCATAGTTGCCGATAAATAGTCCCCAAATTAACGCCCCAAATGTTTATTCATTAATTGAGACAAAAGCATAGCACCAGCCTCAAGTCTGCGCCCAACACAGCTGTGTCTTAAAATGAATGAGTCATGGGTTGACCCAGGCCATGAGCCACTACATTAGTGAGCAACATGTCAGCATAAAAAATGTTGTTCGACATTGATTGAATTAAAATGTTGATTAATGAATGCATTTTCATTCTCACTCTGTGCCCTTATGGCAACATGAGTGCAGTCAATTGCACAGATTACATTTTGGAAACCGGACATTGCTGCAAATTGGGCCTTTATGTTTGCCTGTTGGACCGCAGTGTAAAGAAAGTTTATGTAATTATGAGACAAACCTATTACACCTACTAACACGTCTGGCATAATCCGACTAAGGGTTGGCTGAGGTATCCCTGACCTGTCAGCCAATTCCCTCTGGAAAATCCCTGTCGCCAGAAATAATAGTGTTGTAAGGACTCCAAGTGGGACTGGCATGGAGTGGTTTCTCCTGGTGCTCCTCTGTAACGCTGGGCCTAAAAGAGCGCAGAGGTCCATCAGGGCGGCTCGAGGAAGTTGGAACTGGCTAATTAACCACTCGTCCTCGTTTGCCAGCAAATCTTCTTGCGGTCTGAAAATGCGTTCCCTCCGAATCCTTGTGTGCCACATCATCTAACATCGCATGGTCAGCCATTGTGCATCATTACGCATTGTGATGGCATGGCTGTTTATAACCATCCATTTGATTGTATTTGATAAGTTACATGTGTAATAATAATAATGTAATTGTAAATGGGAAATAGTTCTGTGCAAATAAAATGCATTGCACCTTTCAGGATGGTTAAGGCATGAGTCACGATGAAACACATTTAAAATAGAACCAACTAAAGGCATATACACGAACACTATGATTCTGTAGCTGATAACGACATCTATACTATGAAATACACTTTCCCGTGTGGACAATAAAGATCTATATATATATATATGTATTTCCATCTATCTATCTATTTATCTATCCGCTCCGTCAGACGGAGACATCAACGAGAATATCAGTTTCATACATGCTTTTTTTCTGTTCGCCGTATTATTTATGAGGATGAATTACATAACATGCCAATATATTACAGAACATATTTGAGTTATCTTTGTGCAAATATATCTTTATTTGAATTGACGTTACTATCTTGTTTTAATTTGTTTGTTTTTCACCGCAGATTGATCAAACAGTTGTTTGTGTTGGCTGTTAATTGTAAGACTGGCTTTGTGTATTCTTCATATTATTAATGCCAGGAAATATCTCGATGTATTTTAACCAATGGTCTGCAGTTTCACACAGTTTCATGTATTTCATCCATCTGCCGACGAGATCGCCATTTTTCATTTCACCCGTTTCTGTGCGAACGCATGGGTCAGAGTGTCCGTGAAGGACCGCACATTTTCCCGGCAAGTTTGCTTTTAATAAATCCCAATTCTTGCGAAGAGAGCCGCGTACGTGTTCTTTTGTGCATACGCAGTGTTTATAAATGAGGCCATACGTCTTTTATGCGTACATTACATGTTTTCATTTATGCCATGTATCAAAATAAAATAAAATAGAAACATAAAATGGGCAATTCAATTAGGAATAGAAAATGAAAATAGAATAAGAACAGAACATAGACTTAACAGTGTGATTAATGTGTCTAAGTGGTTAGTCATACCCTTGTGAAAAGAGAAATGTTTGTAGCCTGGCTTTAAAAATGGATACATTTGGGGCACGTCTAAGGTCTTCTAGTAATTATTCCAGTTGCAGGCAGCGTGACTGCTGAATCTGGGCTAAAGGTGGGAATTGCCCTCTTCACATTTAAGCTCTGTTATAGGTGTCATTCAGTGATTGATCTGGCAACCATTTTGTTTACTGGTCTGATGTTCTGACCGCTACGCTGCTTATCCAAACCAGACACAACATTATCTGACCGTTACGCTGCTTATCCAAACCAGACACAACATTATCTGACCGCTAAGCTGCTTATCCAAACCAGACACAACATTATCTGACCGTTACGCTGCTTATCCAAACCAGACACAACATTATCTGACCGTTACGCTGCTTATCCAAACCAGACACAACATTATCTGACCGCTAAGCTGCTTATCCAAACCAGACACAACATTATCTGACCGTTACGCTGCTTATCCAAACCAGACACAACATTATCTGACCGCTACGCTGCTTATCCAAACCAGACACAACATTATCTGACCGCTACGCTGCTTATCCAAACCAGACACAACATTATCTGACCGTTACGCTGCTTATCCAAACCAGACAGAACATTATCTGACCGCTACGCTGCTTATCCAAACCAGACAGAACATTATCTGACCGCTACACTGCTTATCCAAACCAGACAGAACATTATCTGACCGCTACGCTGCTTATCCAAACCAGACAGAACATTATCTGACCGCTACACTGCTTATCCAAACCAGACACGACATTATCTGACCGTTACGCTGCTTATCCAAACCAGACACAACATTATCTGACTGCTACACTGCTTATCCAAACCAGACACAACATTATCTGACCGTTACGCTGCTTATCCAAACCAGACACAACATTATCTGATCATTACGCTGCTTATCAAAACCAGACACAACATTATCTGACCGCTACGCTGCTTATCAAAACCAGACACAACATTATCTGATCGTTCTGCTGCTTATCAAAACCAGACACGACATTATCTGACCGTTACGCTGCTTATCCAAACCAGACACAACATTATCTGACCGCTACACTGCTTATCAAAACCAGACACAACATTATCTGACCGTTACGCTGCTTATCCAAACCAGACACAACATTATCTGACCGCTACACTGCTTATCAAAACCAGACACAACATTATCTGACCGTTACGCTGCTTATCCAAACCAGACACAACATTATCTGATCGTTACGCTGCTTATCCAAACCAGACACAACATTATCTGATCATTACGCTGCTTATCAAAACCAGACACAACATTATCTGACCGCTACGCTGCTTATCAAAACCAGACACAACATTATCTGATCGTTCTGCTGCTTATCAAAACCAGACACAACATTATCTGACCGTTACGCTGCTTATCCAAACCAGACACAACATTATCTGACCGCTACACTGCTTATCCAAACCAGACACAACATTATCTGACCGCTACGCTGCTTATCAAAACCAGACCCAACATTATCTGACCGTTACGCTGCTTATCAAAACCAGACACAACATTATCTGACCGCTACACTGCTTATCCAAACCAGACACAACATTATCTGACCGTTACACTGCTTATCCAAACCAGACACAACATTATCTGACCGTTACACTGCTTATCCAAACCAGACACAACATTATCTGACCGTTACACTGCTTATCCAAACCAGACACAACATTATCTGACCGTTACACTGCTTATCCAAACCAGACACAACATTATCTGCTTATCCAAACCAGACACAACATTATCTGACCGCTACACTGCTTATCCAAACCAGACACAACATTATCTGACCGCTACACTGCTTATCCAAACCAGACACAACATTATCTGACCGCTACACTGCTTATCCAAACCAGACACAACATTATCTGACCGCTACACTGCTTATCCAAACCAGACACAACATTATCTGACCGCTACACTGCTTATCCAAACCAGACACAACATTATCTGACCGCTACGCTGCTTATCCAAACCAGACACAACATTATCTGACCGCTACGCTGCTTATCCAAACCAGACACAACATTATCTGACCGCTACGCTGCTTATCCAAACCAGACACAACATTATCTGACCGCTACGCTGCTTATCCAAACCAGACACAACATTATCTGACCATTACGCTGCTTATCAAAACCAGACACAACATTATCTGACCGCTACACTGCTTATCAAAACCAGACACAACATTATCTGACCGTTACACTGCTTATCAAAACCAGACACAACATTATCTGACCGTTACACTGCTTATCCAAACCAGACACAACATTATCTGACCGTTACGCTGCTTATCCAAACCAGACACAACATTATCTGACCGCTACGCTGCTTATCCAAACCAGACACAACATTATCTGACCGCTACGCTGCTTATCCAAACCAGACACAACATTATCTGACCGCTGCTTATCCAAACCAGACACAACATTATCTGACCGCTACGCTGCTTATCCAAACCAGACACAACATTATCTGACCGCTACGCTGCTTATCCAAACCAGACACAACATTATCTGACCGCTACGCTGCTTATCCAAACCAGACACAACATTATCTGACCGTTACGCTGCTTATCCAAACCAGACACAACATTATCTGACCGTTACGCTGCTTATCCAAACCAGACACAACATTATCTGACCGTTACGCTGCTTATCCAAACCAGACACAACATTATCTGACCGTTACGCTGCTTATCCAAACCAGACACAACATTATCTGACCGTTACACTGCTTATCCAAACCAGACACAACATTATCTGACCGTTACACTGCTTATCCAAACCAGACACAACATTATCTGACCGTTACACTGCTTATCCAAACCAGACACAACATTATCTGACCGCTACACTGCTTATCCAAACCAGACACAACATTATCTGACCGTTACACTGCTTATCCAAACCAGACACAACATTATCTGACCGCTACACTGCTTATCCAAACCAGACACAACATTATCTGACCGCTACACTGCTTATCCAAACCAGACACAACATTATCTGACCGCTACACTGCTTATCAAAACCAGACACAACATTATCACTGCTTATCCAAACCAGACACAACATTATCTGACCGCTACACTGCTTATCAAAACCAGACACAACATTATCTGACCGCTACACTGCTTATCCAAACCAGACACAACATTATCTGACCGCTACACTGCTTATCCAAACCAGACACAACATTATCTGACCGCTACACTGCTTATCCAAACCAGACACAACATTATCTGACCGCTACACTGCTTATCAAAACCAGACACAACATTATCTGACCGCTACACTGCTTATCCAAACCAGACACAACATTATCTGACCGCTACGCTGCTTATCCAAACCAGACACAACATTATCTGATCGTTACGCTGCTTATCCAAACCAGACACAACATTATCTGACCGCTACACTGCTTATCAAAACCAGACACGACATTATCTGACCGTTACGCTGCTTATCTAAACCAGACACAACATTATCTGACCGTTACGCTGCTTATCCAAACCAGACACACCATTATCTGACCGTTACGCTGCTTATCAAAACCAGACACAACATTATCTGACCGCTACACTGCTTATCCAAACCAGACACAACATTATCTGACCGTTACGCTGCTTATCAAAACCAGACACAACATTATCTGACCGCTACACTGCTTATCCAAACCAGACACAACATTATCTGACCGCTACACTGCTTACCCAAACCAGACACAACAATATTTCCATGACGTCCTATTGCCATGCTTTCAGAATGTATCGGCTAATATTATAAAGATTAGTTTGCTATGTAGTGTGACACCATAATTATTTTTAATCTAATCTTAATTTCTCTTTAGCAATTTGAAATGTTTGCCTACCAGAGACTTAATTTCACCCTCCAAGAGATCTAAAGTAAGTTGAGAGAAGAATATCAGATTTTTTCATCAGTTAACAGAATTGACTTTGAGTAGTAATGTATTGCAAGTAAGGAAGACAGTGTGAAGGCATATCTGCAACTCTTACACATATGCGCTGTATCAGCAGTTGTGTGTATAGGCTAATACGCTTAAAACACAATCTTGTGTCGGAGTATAGCTTTGGCCATACACATACTTTAATGGGTGCTATTGGTATGCACCATCCATGGCCACCAATCAGAGGGGCCCACAAAAATGTCATCTTATTGTTAATTGTATCATAAAAATATTTGCAAGCAGAATAAAATTATATTGTGATTTTTTTGCTCGATACTATTTAGTTGACATTAAAGTTATGAACATCTATATTTGTTTTAAGATTCTATAATGCCAGTATTGCCAGATGGGGAGGTTTCCCACCCAAATGGGCTATTGTTAATGACAGTGTGTTTGAGCAAAAGTGTCTTTTTAAAGTTGTTGTGCAGCAGAAGCATGAGAAGATTAAAAGATATGACTTTACAATGATTGTGGCAGCATCGAAGCTTCAAGTGAAGCGTTTGAATACAATTATGATCCAGATCAAGCAGATGGCAACTAAGTGTTGTTACTGCAGGTACATTCTGTTGTAGCCTAATAAAAAGATTCCGTTCGTCATGATACATATGTAATTGAGAATTATAGTCAGCATTGCTATTATCTGCTTCTGTCTGTAAAGCTGGGTAATCATGAAGTGAGGCGTTAGCATTTGGGGGGGCTTCGCGGCTAAGTTTCCCCCCCATGGGAGAGAACTAAGCTCCGCCCCTTACTTTGACTGTCTTTATATTAGAGATGACAGTATATCTCTGTGTGTGTTGTATTGGATCTGACAGGTCTTGGGCAAGTGTCTTTAAACGCTTGGGGTCTCTTCACTCTCTCTCTCTCATCTCAATCTGTTCTACTTCTAATTGCTCACTCACCCAACACATATAGTCGCTCACTCACTCACTCTCATTGTCTTTACATTATCGAGCTTTGGTTATATTATGTTTCTGTTGTCTCTTTCCTTCCGTTTCCCTCTCTCTGTCTTTTGTCTTCTTTCACCATTCTTTCTCTCCTTGCCTTGGTCTCAGCAGTAGGTTAGCCTCTTTCGTAATACATCTTGTTCTTTTCCCCATAGGCAAAAATTGTGTGATTGATTGTCTCATAAGATTTGATTGTTTAAGGGTTATGGTTAAGGGTTAGGTTTTTTGATTATGGTTGGAGTTTAGATTGAGGGTTTTTAGGAGTATATTAGGTTGCTTTTCCTACTCACCTAGTAAGATTAGGTTTTGGAAGACATTTATTCCTGACTCTTGCATGATGTCTCATGCAACACTGTTCACCTGACAGTGCTCGGGGCCTCAGTTCTCTAGGAATAGTACGTTTGTTGTGTTTGACCTTCTATACATCCAAACAGTATTTTGCTTTCAGCATGAATTTGAGCCAACACACATACTAGAACCATATTGGGTGTTTAAAAAAATGGTGTCAACAGGGATTGGATCATCAGTCATTAAAGTGTATCAAAGCAAATTACGATTTCTCAATAGACCAACCCAACAAAGGTCCATGCATTCTGTGAAGAGTTGAAAGGTCATTCAGAGCCGAGTTTTTATTAGCAAGGCAATAGTTTGGCTCAGTTGGTATTGCAGGGTGCTTATAACTCAAGGGTTGTGGGTTTGAATACTGCTGAGAGCTTTTACAAACAAATATGCATTTAGAGACTGCTGATGTAACAGTAGTCTGCATGGTTTGGTCTGTCTAAGCTTGAAACCTGAGTTTTATTAGTTCACTAGTGGAACCAGTTTGTACCATTTCATTATGGCTTCAGCAATCAAAAAAAACTTTTGTTTTTCTTGATGTTTATTACCAGCAAGCAGGTGCTAAAAGTGGCTAGCTTGCCTTCGCCTCATATGTAGGTAGTTGACGTCCAATAGCTAAATAGTATAGTAGTACTAGTAATGTAAGGAGTAAAGTAGCAAGCTAACTTCGGGTTGTGCACAGAGAAAACTGTAATGCAATTAATGTCAAGAAAACTTGAGTTGTAATGTATGGCAGGCACGTTAGGCTCTACAGAAGTAGCTCATTGTACTGGACTTGGATCTGTTTAGCAAATAATCATGCAATGGGGTCCAAATGTATTTGGTAGTAAAGTCATACCTCCTACTATGAACATTTTGCCAAAGGGACACATATGGTTTGCCATTAAGGATTTTCAGCCATTTGAGATCTATTGACCAATTTATGTGGTTGTGGACGTAAAATAAGAGCTGTGCTTGCAAGCTATTCTTTACAGAGTGCATTTTGTTTGTGTTCGCCAGCAATGATGTTCACATTTGTTATTCCATTTCACACGCTTGTACATTTTGGTACGTGTTTGCCAGCTAATCTTCGCAAAGTAGTATATTCAGTTTGTGTTAACAAGCAATATTTCACAAGCTTGTTCAATGAAGTTTGAACAAATTTTACTCTGTCCCAATTCTGTAACCAAACATTTGTGTGAATTATGGTGACTCATTTCTTGCTGCGAGTCTGAAATGCACACGCTGAGTGACCATCAGGTTCTTGGACACCTCCCTGACTAAAGCCCTTCTCCCCAATCTCACAATTTGGCCAGACGGCCAACTCTAGGAAGAATCCTGGTGGTTCCAAACTCTTCCATTTATGGATAATCGAGGCCACTGTGATCATTGGGACCTTCAATGCTGCAGACATTTTTCAGTACCCTTTCCCAGATACAATTCTGTTTCGGAGGTCCACAGACAATTCCTTGGACTTCATGGCCTGGTTTGTGCTCTGCCATGCACTGTCAACTGTGGGACCTTATATAGACAGGTGTGTGCATTTCCAATCAACTGAAATTACCACAGGTGGACTGGAAAAATCTCAAGGATGATCAGTGGAAACAGTATGCACCTGAGTTCAATTTTGAGTGTCATGGCAAAGGCTGTGAATACAAATGTGCATATGATTTCTGTCGTTTTTTATTTGTAATATATTTGCAAACATTTCAAAAAACGTTTCTCGCCTCATTATTATTGGTTATTGTGTGTAGAATTTTGAGGGAAAAGAGGAATTTAATTTGAAGGCTGTAACATAACAAAATGTATAAAAAGTGAAGCGCTGAGAATACTTTCCGGAAGCCAACAATTTTCTTGTCATTATAGCTTAACTCTGGTCACATCACTTAAGGTTGGTGGCGGCAGCTAAGTATAATTGCTTTTAGCGCCTGGCTGTAAATGAAATCAGTTGTTAGCATACTTGGTAAATAACAGTTATAAATTAAATTGCCTTTCTCAATGAATGCTGAAGTGTAATACATTGACATTCAGCACAAATTTACAATAAAATACAAACTCAGATACACAGACGCCGACAACCTGTTACACTCATATACACAAACAAATGGTCACACACACACGCAGCTGCTGCGACAGACAAGCCATGTATCAGTTCCTGTTTAATTAGTGTCCCATTACTTCTGAACCAACAGCGGTAAGGAACACAACCTGGGGCAACGCCTCCAATGGCATCCTATCTCACTAGTTACCAGAGCACAAAAGCCCCAGTCAGGTAAGTCCATCACATTTTGGGAATAGGATGCCATTTGGGAAACACTCATTCTGGTCCCTCCACACACCGTAGTTTACCCTGGGCAGGGAAAGGGAAAGTACATTCGCTCTGTGTTCTGAATATGGTTTAAAACCATTATAAATTGAACAGAGACAGAGTGCATGCATATAACTACTGTACTGTTTCACAGTAGAGGCCTCACCATAACAGCCTGGCACCCTGTCCATTGACCCCTCCCAACCAGCCTTATCCTTTCCTCTTACTTTCCCCAAACCTCCTAAAAACGTAACTTTTTTTAACCTAGAGTGAGTGCTGTGTTTTAAAGGCTGCTATAATATGTCATGTCTATTTTGAAATGCCTTTTGGTTTTTGGCTGAAATACCAAGGACGCTAGACAAAATGTTCCTAATTTTACCACTGCCCTACAAGTCAGATAGCGTTGTCTATAATATCACAGTGCTCTTCTAATTATTCTGTATGATTTGGCTGGTTAGCTTGCTAGCATTACAGTTTTACTGTTACTTGTGCCACAGTTGATCTTCTGTCGGTTCGAATCATATAGGTTTGATTTTGTTGCCTTCACACCTGGATGAGCCGTGTTCCCAACACCGCGTTACCAAGTCTAACAATATGACCCTGTGTTACAGTTGTTTAGGACATTTTATTTTTGCCCATTTCTTCTGCCTCCAAACCCAGGAGCTTGCTTACCATCTAGTCTACCCAGACCACAACATGTTTTCTTCTTCGGAGATGATCAATGTTATTCGCCTCACTTGTGAGTAGTCATAATGTTTTGGCTCATCAGTGTACATATTATTGCAAAACCGACCTGAAACCTGTCTGAGCAGCGTTTGTGTCAGAGTTAATCCAGATCTATTTGGGGGAGGGAGAAAACCAATTTGACCTGAACTGCTTTAATCTCCCTGCCATGCAACCTCACCACTCAATCACCTTACTCTACCTCAGAACGTAGAAAACTCCCTCAGGATTCAAAAACAGTCTAGTCCGTATTGAACTTAATGACACTTGGCTGCATTGGGACTGTTTATGTTCCAAGACTAGGCTTAATCTGTGTCCAAGATACCAAGGGAGTTCCAGGTATTTAAACTGCAATATTTGATGGGTGTCCAGGTCACCAAACATTGTTACATGTTCCATCTTTAGCTCTTATTAAAGAGAATGCCTAGCACTAGATTTAAGCCAGCAATGGGGTTTCACTGCAACTAGCCTGTTTTTTGTCATAGCATACATATCTAGCACATTAATAAACTGAAATCTAAAATTAAATCCAGAATCGGCTTCCTCTTCCGCAACAGGGCTTCCTTCACTCAGGCTGCCAAACTTGCCTTGGCGAAAATGACTATCATCCCAATGTTCGACTTTGGCGATGTCATCTAGAACAGCCTCAAACTCTCTGCTGAAAAAACTGGACGTGATCTACCATAGCGTCATAGGTTTTGTTACAAATGCCCCTTACAACACCCACCACTGCAAGCTTTATGCATTAGTCGGCTGGCCGTCACTAACTACTCGGCGTTTAACGCATTGGTACCAACTTATTTACAAGTCTCTGCTTGGCAAAGTCCCACTGTACTTAAGTTGTCTAGTTACCATTGCGCTACCCACCCGCAGTCTACGCTCAAGTAGGTATATTGCTTTAGTGACCCCGAAAGCCTACACAACATTCGGCCGCCAATCCTTCCAGTTCGCAGCCGCCAATGACTGGAACGATTTACAAAAATCCCTAAAACTCGAAACCCTTATCTCACCAGCTGCCTTCAAACGGCTCCTGTCTGAGCACCTGTCAGATCTCTGTACCTGCTAACGGCCCACAACCCCCTTCTCACTTTGCCATTCCCTATTTGCACCTGTACTGCTGTCATATCTGTGTACACTGTTGAACCACTCTTTGTGCTCAGATAATGCCCAATTGATCTTTCCCATAACCTAATTTCCTTTACTCCCATGCACCCTATCGACCAACCTGCTAGAGACACTTTATTCTGTATACCTGCTAGGCACACCTTAATCCTTTTACATTCCGTGTTAAGATACTCATTGTATTTATTTTTTAATTTTATTTTTTATATATATATTTATCACTGTATCTATGCTGCTCAACTGTATTTCATATACCTAATCCTGTTTAATCTTGAAGCTGTATTCCTTACTGTGTCCCACTGCTATTTGCACTCCTGTGTTTGTGTATTCTGTGTAACTATATGTTGTCCTGCACATTTTTTCGCCTTATCTTGGCCAGGTCGCCGTTGTAAATGAGAATTTTTTCTCAATCGGCCTACCTGGTTAAAGAAAGGTTAAATAAAAATAAATAAAAAAGTGGCTCTGGTTGGCTGGATGTTATAGGGTTGGTTTGTCTTGTCGCAACCTAGCGACTTCTACGGGCTTACACAGAGTTAAAAAATAAACATTGATACACGTAACATCACCTATGGTCATGAAAGCTGGGTCATGACCGAAAGAACGAGATCGCGGGTACAAGCGGCCGAAATGGGTTTTCTCAGAAAGGTGGCTGGCCTCTCCCTTAGGGATAGGGTGAGAAGCTCAGTCATCCGAGAGGAACTCGGAGTAGAGCCGCTGCTCCTTCGCATAGAAAGGAGCCAGTTGAGGTGGTTCGGGCATCTTGTACGAATGCCACCTGGGCGCCTCCCTAGAGAGGTGTTACAGGCACGTCCAGCTGGGAGGAGACCTCGGGGAAGACCCAGGACTAGGTGGAGAGATTATATCTCCACACTGGCCTGGGAATGCCTCGGGATTCCCCAGTCAGAGCTGGCTAATGTTGCCCGGGAAAGGGAAGCTTGGGGTCCCCTGCTAGAGCTGCTACCCCCGCGACCCGACCCCGGATAAGCGGTTGAAGATGAAAGATGAGACACGTAACATGTTTTTGTCTTAAGACTGTATAATTCAGCTCGGTTTATTGTAGCTTTCTTTCTGACTATATTTCGAAGCTATGCTTCATATCCTGTGGGAAATCCAGTCAAACCTGTCATTATCAGAACGTCTTAGTTGGCTTCCTTTCCCTGGTTAGTGACATGAATCCACATTCTCCCTCAGCCGGCAGTGTCAGAAACTGGCAGTCCGACCTGCCCACCCTCAAGCCCAGATGGCAGGCGAAACTTGTGTTCAGTTAATATTCTCCTGAGTAGATGTATCATATCCAACCTATGTGAAACTATTAGGGCTCGGTGTGTGAGTGATGTAATGCAAACTGTAGATAAATGCACAGGGTCTTTAAGACTCACAGTGAATGTGTATTTAGAAGCCAGGCAGATTTCATTGGTGGGCTTTTTTATACACAATTATGTCATAGACTGTACGAAATATTTACAATAGAAAGAACCAACAGGATAATGAAACTAAGGTACGTGAAGTGAACTGAAGACTAAGTGATCAATTTCAAAAAGCTATGTGTCAGTAAAGCTTCTAATATGACGCTGATATTCCCTCTGACAGTAACACAGGATTTATATAGGTTCCTGTGTTTTACTAATCCGTGTCAGCGTAACTAATTGGGAGTGCTCTATCACCAATACTCTTGATATAAGGAATCCATTTACCATTAAGGTTTTAGTTGAATCAGCAGTGTTGGGAAATAGACAGAGAATAGCCTACCGTGGCGTGGGCAAATATGACCACATAACATACTCCTGGTGTACTCAGTTATTTTTTGTAAAATGTACTGTTCCAATATTGTTTATGCATACTTTGTCTAGTTTTACAACTGTAAGAATGGCATGGAGGGGCTTTAAAACCCAACATAATAATTTCAATACACTTTACATGTTAAAGGACTAGAGCTTTTTTGTGGTTGAAATGACCAGGATGTATTTTGGGCTGTGTTTTGGTCTACTGATACATGTATCACATTATTTTTGTTAAAACCCAAAATCGAAAATAGACCAGTTACCTGGTTCCTATTTTCAAACTCTACATGCATTTTCTATCAACTGAATACTAACTAGGGTTTCTGATAAATGCAATCAATAAATCAACAGATGCCTTGTTTCATGTCTGAATGATAAAGGCATGAAGATTAGAGTAACTGAGACATCCGCTTTGCGAAACAGAGCGATACAGCATGAACAAAAGGAAAGGGATGATGAAGCAAAATAAATCTTTCTAAATTAAACGTCTTTGCAGTACCATTATCTAGACCAAGAAGTCTAGACCAAGAAGACCAATCAATCAAATTTATTTATAAAGCCCTTTCTACAACAAAAGTTGTCACAAAGTGCTTTTACAATCACCAGCCTGAATCCGACAGAGCAAACATCAACAAGTTGAACAAAAAAAACAAGTTGAACAAGTTGATACACGGCGGCTAGGAAAAACTCCCTGAAAGTCAGATTTAGGAAGAAACCTAGAGAGGAACCAGGCTCTGAGGGATCACCAGTCCTCTTCTGGCTGGGCTGGGTCAGTCCATGACAATACAACAAGCGAGGTGCGAAAATCTGAGAAACAAAACAGTCTGGGATGACTGGGAGGGATGATGGGCTTGATAGGCTTGGAGGAAGAACCTCCGGTTGCATCAGCTGCTCCGTCAGCCGCACAGCCAGGGGCCCCAGGGAGGATCCAGCATATGCTCCAAGCTGGAGCGGTCCCCCTGACAGAAGTGGACACAAACACAGGGAAAGGTTGGACACTAGTTCCCGGCACAATAGTATACCGAACATAATACTTTAAAAGGAGACAGGGGGGTTAGTGAGACAATGGCCATGAATGGGTAAACCCAGGACAAGTCCAGACAGATGTTAGTAGAGACAGGACACAGGAAAGGTTAGACACCCTGGTTCCCTACGTCCCCGGCACCATAATATAGCAGCATAGATCTTAGAATGAGACAGGGGGGTCCAGTGAAGCGGGGGCCCTGAACAGGGTAAACCCCGAAACAGGGCCCAATAGGCCGGAAAACACCCACCCACTATGCCGAGCATCAACCCAGGGACACCAAACGACCATGACCACTCGGGCAGGTTTTGTTTTTGCTCACAAAGTTACTCGAGCTGGTGGAACAAACAAGAGCTATAGTGAGCCAGTGACATCCACACTCCAAGGAGCATATGGGAGGTTTAGTTTTTGCTCACAAAGCTACTCGAATTGAGGCTGCAACGGAGCACTATAGCGAACCAGTGACTCCTCCCCACAGTTAACTGGGATAATCAGAGTTTGTTCACTAGCTACTCGGATTGAGCGAACAAAGGAGAGCTATAGCGAGCCAGTGACTCCACCCCCCAGGCAGCAGCCTGGAGGTATCGTTTTTGCTCAAAAAGCTACTCGAGAGGCAACAACAGGGAACCATAGCGAGCCAGTGACTCCACCCCCCAGGCAGCAATCGAGAGGACACCCCAGGGGAGATGTGAACCCGCAAGGCAAAGACAGCAGGGCAGAATGAGATCCGAGCCTTCCGTTCAACCTTCGTACCATGAGCCATATTACACTCAACCATAGACCTTACTGAAAAGATATGTTTTTAATTGTGATTTAAAGGTTTGAACAGAATCTACATTTCTAACCCAGATTGGCAACTCATTCCATAATAGAGGAGCTGTATAGGAGAAGGCTCTACCTCCAGCTGTTTGTTTATAAAGAAGAAGATTCCTTTGTCATTTTTCGATCTTGCTTTCATACCTATCTCTCCCAGTCCCAATTATATATGACGTAAGTCCGGAAAATGCCAGTAACAAAATATCTGTCTTATAATTATAAAACGGTGTGTTACACAGTTTACTAATAGGAACCGACTGGACCAAGGAGGCGACCGATGTATTACAAAGAAACATACTTTTTCTGAGCTGTTGTAAAAGGTAATTTAATTGAGCTGAGGCAAGCTTGGTTCAGGACCAGAGGAGAAGAGTTTGTGTTTACAGCTAATGTTAAGTTTAAACTTTTTTTTTTTCACACTTGTTTTAACTAATTCTGACAGAGGTCCAATATTTGTACTTTTAAATAATTTAGCAGACCCACTTAAAGAGACCTAAATCATTTTAGCACACACATATTTCTTTGAGAATGTGAGAGAACATTGGTGCCGTCCGGAGATTTCAAACAAAGGGATTGTACCAGACTGCTGTAAATAGAGGCCAGGTACTGAAACATACCAAAACGTGCATTTCCCCATAGACTGCTGCCTTCTCACTGACCCCCTTTCTCAACCTTAATTGAGGAGATTGGGCTCCGGGTAATGGCTTGAACAGAACAAATGGAACAGCGTCAAACATCGTTTCTGTGGACTTGATAGCGTTCTATGTGCTCCATTCCAGGCGTAATTATGACTTGTCCTCCGTTCAACAGCCAGCACACTTTTCTCTCCCCCTGCCACTTTCTCTCATTCTGTCTATTTGTTTTCTCTTTTTCTCTCTATTTCACTGTTTATGGACTCGTTCATCGTTCTTGATTCTCTCACCCACTGTTGTAGTCCATTTACCCTGTACTTCGTATCTCCTGTCGGGTCATATTCAATTGGAGTCATCTAGCAGATGGACTACTTACAGTACAAAAACTACATGCCCCTTCGCCCACTGTTCAAACAAACACACGCAACACCCTGGCTATTATCATTAACTTGATATCTCCTTGTTGAATAGGTTGATTAAATTTGTTTATCTAGCTACAATTTCTAAAAACCAAACACTAGTTTGTTTCTCATGTTGATTCAGAGTGTCGATCCCTGTAAATGTCACTTTTGCCAGTGGTTTCACCCCTGTGGAATGAACCCATTCATTTCAGTCACCTCCGGACCCTGTCCAAATGTCAACATTTATTTGCTCCTTTAATGACCGTCATTACATTCACAACACAAGAAGAATGCTGAAAGGTTTTCCACAATGTGCTGTTATGCATTCATTCATTTAGACATTGAGCAAATCAGTCCCTAATTCATTGTGTCTGCCTTTTTAAAAGGTTGTAACTTCACATTCTTTACACCTGTCAGTCCATTGTTCTGATCTGCCATCGTAAAGGAAAGTTAGTCATTACAAAATGTACTTCATGAATTATTATCTGTCTGGTTGACTAATTAGGAATTGCAGGTGCATTCGCTCTACCCTGTGACTCAGCGCACTTCATTTTCCTGGAGGTAAAATGCCATCCCAGGGGTGTAGACACACCGCAGTCGCAATCACCTCCACTAAATGCCCCATTCACAGACAGAAACTGGCGCCCCTAAATGTCTCCTGCTGACACTGGCTCCACTGGGATATGATTGACTGCCTTGCATTGCTTCCGACGAGGCTCCTCGGCTTTAAGTATCCAGTGAGCTGCATGTTCTCATTGAAAACACAGAATTACCCAGAATTAACCCCTTTCACAGGCCGAATGACCAAAGTTGAACAGATGGTGTTGTGATAGAAAGCATTGCGCTACTGATTTATTTTTAACTACCTAAGTGCTGAGACTGAAAGAAATATGTGGGAGCAAACTGTTACATGTTGCCTGGCTGGTTTAATATACTGCTAATGGTTTGTCATTGCTGTGTTTAACAGACAGACTGACTGGTATGGGGAAAATGGATTGGTTAGTAAGAGGACTGACATCAAGGGGGCGTAGTGTTGTGGTTTGTTTAGCACTGTCAGTATTAATACCCTTTGTATACTAATAAGAGCCAGGCTGAGTTCCACTGCATTAGCCTGATTAAACATCCAACACAGATTCTAAATCTGTGCTGGTTTGGATGGAAATCAATTTTTGAAAAGAAATATATGGTTTTTTCTGCTGTTCGGCTGACATGTTTGTGTGTTTGTTTTTTACATTTTGATTGTTCGAATCAGGGACATATTAATAGTTGTTTTCTGCCCATAAACAATATCACACAAAAATGGTATTAAAACAGTTTTGAGGGGAAGTACTAAATAAATGACTAGTTCTCACATTTTATAAAACTACTGATGAAAGGGTCGCTTAGAAATTTCCTTATTTTTTAAAGACAAATATTATTTTGTCCAATATGTTTACATTACATTGATTAGAAATACAGTGTAGAAAGTGTTGTAAATATAATGCTATTGTAGCTGGAAATAGCAGATTTTTTATGGAATATCTACATAGACATACAGAAGCCAATTACCAGCAACCGTCAGTCTTCGCAAATCTACTTTATCATTTCAAAACGCTAATTATTTATTATAAACCCTTTTTGAGATTATGTTAGCAGAGCTAAAAACTGTTGTGCTGATTAAAAACACAATAAATGTGTGGATGATGTGGAGCATCAGCAATTGTGGGTTTGATTACAGGCTCAAAAAACAAAGAACTTTCTTCTGAATCTCGTCAGTTTCGTATTTTCTTATTCTGATAAATGAAGGCTTTTCCATGCGAGTCATTGGAAAGAAATTTTGATCACAAACAACGCTGTGTACAACTCCCTTCGCAAAAAAGCAAAGTGTCTCTAGAAAGAGTGGCACTTAGTCTTAGTCAATTCCACAACCTTCAGCTCAGAATGCTACTGTAATGAATGGCCTCTTACAGGCAATCAGAACTGGAACACAAACGCAGGGATGCAGTATAAGGCTCTTTAATTGTCGTATCACAGACAGGACATTCACTGGAGCTCTAGAACTGGGAATACTTAACAGAAACAGAAACACAAAACCAAAACGTCAAACCAAGGAGTATACTCAAAACTGGAATACCACAAACTAAAACACAAGAACTCATGGATTAGATAACCGAACTAAACACAAACGGACTAACAAACAGGACACAGTATGAAACACACAAGGACTCTAAAACAGGACTGACAGTGAATGAAACCACAAGGACTACTAAACGGGTTACAGGAATCTAGAAACAAAGACAGGACTCATAAACATAGACACAGACTATGAACCACAACCAGACCAACCCAACAAATACTCAGACTGACAGGAATACAGTATAAGAACAAAACCTCCATACAAACGAACAGACTCAAGACAGACAGACAGACAGACAGACAGACAGACAGACAGACTCAAGACAGACAGACTCAAGACAGACAGACAGACAGACAGACTCAAGACAGACAGACAGACAGACTCAAGAAGACAGACAGACTCAAGACAGACAGACTCAAGACAGACAGACTCAAGACAGACAGACTCAAGACAGACAGACTCAAGACAGACAGACAGACTCAAGACAGACAGACAGACAGACAGACAGACAGACAGACAGACTCAAGACAGACAGACTCAAGACAGACAGACAGACTCAAGACAGACAGACAGACTGACTCAAGACAGACAGACAGACTGACTCAAGACAGACAGACAGACAGACAGACAGACAGACTCAAGACAGACAGACAGACAGACAGACAGACTCAAGACAGACAGACAGACAGACTCAAGACAGACAGACTCAAGACAGACAGACTCAAGACAGACAGACTCAAGACAGACAGACTCAAGACAGACTCAAGACAGACAGACTCAAGACAGACAGACAGACAGACTCAAGACAGACAGACTCAAGACAGACAGACTCAAGACAGACAGACTCAAGACAGACAGACTCAAGACAGACAGACAGAAGAAGACAGACTCACAGACAGACAGACTCAAGACAGACTCAGACAGACTCAAGACAGACTCAAGACAGACTCAAGACAGACAGACAGACAGACTCAAGACAGACAGACTCAAGACAAGACAGACAGACTCAAGACAGACAGACTCAAGACAGACAGACAGACAAGACAGACAGACTCAAGACAGACAGACAGACAGACTCAAGACAGACAGACAGACAGACTCAAGACAGACAGACAGACAGACAGACTCAAGACAGACAGACAAGACAGACAGACTCAAGACAGACAGACTCAAGACAGACAGACTCAAGACAGACAGACAGACAGACAGACTCAAGACAGACAGAAGACAGACAGACTCAAGACAGACAGACTCAAGACAGACAGACTCAAGACAGACAGACAGACAGACTCAAGACAGACAGACACAGACTCAAGACAGACAGACTCAAGACAGACAGACAGACAGACTCAAGACAGACAGACTCAAGACAGACAGACTCAAGACAGACAGACTCAAGACAGACAGACTCAAGACAGACAGACTCAAGACAGACAGACTCAAGACAGACAGACTCAAGACAGACAGACAGACAGACTCAAGACAGACAGACTCAAGACAGACAGACAGACAGACAGACAAGACAGACAGACAGACAGACTCAAGACAGACAGACTCAAGACAGACAGACAAGACAGACAGACTCAAGACAGACAGACTCAAGACAGACAGACTCAAGACAGACAGACAGACAGACAGACAGACAAGACAGACAGACAGACAGACTCAAGACAGACAGACTCAAGACAGACAGACTCAAGACAGACAGACTCAAGACAGACAGACAGACAGACTCAAGACAGACAGACTCAAGACAGACAGACAGACTCAAGACAGACAGACTCAAGACAGACAGACTCAAGACAGACAGACTCAAGACAGACAGACAGACAGACAGACAGACAGACAGACTCAAGACAGACAAGACAGACAGACAGACAGACTCAAGACAGACAGACTCAAGACAGACAGACAGACAGACTCAAGACAGACAGACTCAAGACAGACAGACAGACAGACAGACAGACTCAAGACAGACAGACTCAAGACAGACAGACAGACAAGACAGACAGACTCAAGACAGACAGACTCAAGACAGACAGACAGACAGACAGACAGACTCAAGACAGACAGACAGACAGACTCAAGACAGACAGACAGACAGACTCAAGACAGACAGACTCAAGACAGACTCAAGACAGACAGACTCAAGACAGACAGACAGACTCAAGACAGACAGACAGACTCAAGACAGACAGACAAGACAGACAGACTCAAGACAGACAGACACACAGACTCAAGACAGACAGACAGACAGACAGACAGACAAGACAGACAGACTCAAGACAGACAGACAGACAGAAGACAGACAGACAGACAGACTCAAGACAGACAGACAGACAGACAGACAGACTCAAGACAGACAGACTCAAGACAGACAAGACAGACAGACTCAGACAGACAGACAGACAGACAGACTCAAGACAGACAGACAGACAAGACAGAAGACAGACAGACAGACTCAAGAAGACAGACAGACAGACAGACAGACTCAGACAGACAGACAGACTCAAGACAGACAGACAAGACAGACAGACAGACAGACAGACTCAAGACAGACAGACTCAAGACAGACAGACAGACTCAAGACAGACAGACAGACTCAAGACAGACAGACAGACTCAAGACAGACAGACAGACTCAAGACAGACAGACTCAAGAAGACAGACAGACTCAAGACAGACAGACTCAAGACAGACAGACAGACTCAAGACAGACAGACAGACTCAAGACAGACAGACAGACAGACAGACTCAAGAAGACAGACAGACAAGACAGACAGACTCAAGACAGACAGACTCAAGACAGACAGACAGACTCAAGACAGACAGACAGACAGACTCAAGACAAGACAGACAGACTCAAGACAGACAGACAGACTCAAGACAGACTCAAGACAGACTCAAGACAGACAGACAGACAGACAGACAGACAGACAGACAGACAGACAGACTCAAGACAGACAGACTCAAGACAGACAGACAGACAGACTCAAGACAGACAGACTCAAGACAGACAGACTCAAGACAGACAGACAGACAGACAGACTCAAGACAGACAGACTCAAGACAGACAGACTCAAGACAGACAGACTCAAGACAGACAGACAGACTCAAGACAGACAGACAGACTCAAGACAGACAGACAGACTCAAGACAGACAGACAGACTCAAGACAGACAGACTCAGACAGACAGACAGACTCACAGACAGACAGACAGACAGACTCAAGACAGACAGACTCAAGACAGACAGACTCAAGAAGACAGACAGACTCAAGACAGACAGACTCAAGACAGACAGACTCAAGACAGACAGACAGACAGACTCAAGACAGACAGACAGACAGACTCAAGACAAGACAGACAGACAGACTCAAGACAGACAGACTCAAGACAGACAGACAGACAGACAGACAGACAGACTCAAGACAGACAGACTCAAGACAGACAGACTCAAGACAGACAGACTCAAGACAGACAGACAGACAGACTCAAGACAGACAGACAGACAGACAGACTCAAGACAGACAGACTCAAGACAGACAGACAGACAGACAGACTCAAGACAGACAGACTCAAGACAGACAGACTCAAGACAGACAGACAGACAGACTCAAGACAGACAGACAGACTCAAGACAAGACAGACAGACAGACTCAAGACAGACAGACTCAAGACAGACAGACTCAAGACAGACAGACAGACAGAGACAGACAAGACAGACAGACAGACTCAAGACAGACAGACTCAAGACAGACAGACTCAAGACAGACAGACTCAAGACAGACAGACTCAAGACAGACAGACAGACTCAAGACAGACAGAAGACAGACAGACTCAAGACAGACAGACTCAAGACAGACAGACAGACTCAAGACAGACAGACAGACTCAAGACAGACAGACAAGACAGACAGACAAGACAGACAGACAAGACAGACAGACTCAAGACAGACAGACTCAAGACAGACAGACTCAAGACAGACAGACTCAAGACAGACAGACAAGACAGACAGACAGACAGACTCAAGACAGACAGACTCAAGACAGACAGACAGACTCAAGACAGACAGACAGACTCAAGACAGACAGACAGACAGACAGACAGACTCAAGACAGACAGACTCAAGACAGACAGACTCAAGACAGACAGACTCAAGACAGACAGACAGACAGACTCAAGTCAGACAGACTCAAGACTGACAGACAGACAGACTCAAGACAACTCAAGACAGACAGACAGACTCAAGACAGACAGACTCAAGACAGACAGACAGACTCAAGACAGACAGACTCAAGACAGACAGACAGACAGACTCAAGACAGACAGACTCAAGACAGACAGACTCAAGACAGACAGACTCAGACAGACAGACAGACAGACTCAGACAGACAGACAGACTCAAGAAGACAGACAGACTCAAGACAGACAGACAGACTCAAGACAGACAGACAGACAAGACAGACAGACAGACAGACAGACAGACAGACAGACAGACTCAAGACAGACAGACTCAAGACAGACACAGACAAGACAGACAGACTCAAGACAGACAGACAGACAGACAGACTCAAGACAGACAGACAGACTCAGACAGACAGACAGACTCAAGACAAGACAGACAGACAGACAGACTCAAGACAGACAAGACAGACAGACTCAAGACAGACAGACAGACAAGACAGACAGACAGACAGACAGACAGACTCAAGAGACAGACAGACAGACAGACTCAGACAGAAGACAGACAGACAGACTCAAGACAGACTCAAGACAGACAGACTCAAGACAGACTCAAGACAGACTCAAGACAGACAGACTCGAGACAGACAGACTCAAGACAGACTCAAGACAGACAGACTCAAGACAGACTCAAGACAGACAGACTCAAGACAGACTCAAGACAGACAGACTCAAGACAGACTCAAGACAGACAGACTCAAGACAGACAGACTCAAGACAGACTCAAGACAGACTCAAGACAGACTCAAGACAGACTCAAGACAGACTCAAGACAGACAGACTCAAGACAGACTCAAGACAGACAGACTCAAGACAGACTCAAGACAGACAGACTCAAGACAGACTCAAGACAGACTCAAGACAGACTCAAGACAGACAGACTCAAGACAGACTCAAGACAGACAGACTCAAGACAGACTCAAGACAGACAGACTCAAGACAGACTCAAGACAGACTCAAGACAGACTCAAGACAGACTCAAGACAGACTCAAGACAGACTCAAGACAGACAGACTCAAGACAGACTCAAGACAGACAGACTCAAGACAGACTCAAGACAGACAGACTCAAGACAGACTCAAGAAAGACAGACTCAAGACAGACCGACCGACCGACCGACCGACCGACCGACCGACCGACCGACCGACCGACCGACCGACCGACCGACCGACCGACCGACCGACCGACCGACCGACCGACCTTAACAATGCCCGACACTGAAGAACAGACAACACCCGACTTAAATACATGAACTGATTAACAGACAGAGAACAGGTGACAAGACAACCCACAGGTGATTACAATTAGTCCATGCTAAGATTTCAGTGGAAGCGCTTGGATTTCAGTGGAATCCTCCAAAGGTGGGGGAGGGGTACTGGCCAAACCTCTGAACCTTACAGCTATCACTTCAGGGTAGACATAGCTAGTCATAAAATTGCACCAATGGCATTGGTTATACCAGCAACACATACATTTGAATCACTACAATGTAGACAAATAACTGCTACCTGACTCTCTGCCTTTTTTCTTTTCAGTTTTTTTTCAATGATGGCTTGTTCAACTGTTAGATTAAATCATTTTTAGGCAGAAATAATAGCATGTTATTTTTAAAGACTTGATGGCATTAAGCAAGTGAGTGCTTTTTAAAATGTATTAGCCTAAATGTCTGGTTAACATGGGCACAAAAAAATTGAAATACTTGGCTGGTGCAAAATGATTTCATCCCATGCTGCCAATATACTGTAGCTCTCAATCTCAACAGTATAGGCTTGAACAGTAAAAGGATTAGGATTGACAGCTACGCAGGTTGTGTTATAATGAATATTAATGATAAATCAATTTCATAATTTCGTATTTAACACTTTAAAAAAGTGTTTCCGAAATCACATCATGTTTTTATAATGGATCATTATTCAAATGTATATCATATTGTGGGACTTGTGCATTATATATGGGAAATATCTAGCAAGACATGTCATTACGCTGTCATGAAAGGTTGTTTTTGGCAGAAGATTGTGTTACAACAATAATTACAAAAGATAGTGACAACTGAAATCCTGTGTCACGAGGAAACTTAAACTTTTCTGTCACAGAAGAACATAACAATGCACCACAACAGCGACTATAAAATGGCCACCTATATAAGCTCCCAAATTAGAGGCAACACAGGGCAGCTGCCTCTAATTGAGAGCAACACAAACTCAGAGATGCCTCCATTATGTCAAGTGGTGACATGCTGATTGTGTGAGCTGAGTTTGCAATGCCATCGTTTGTTTCCATTGTAGCATGTTTAGAAATGCAGAAAAAGTGCTTCAAAATTACAAAAAAAATCTTAAGTAATTGAAATGTGTACATTTTAAATATTGTGTACATATTAAATGTTGTGAAGATTGGGAGGGGATATAATTTGTATTTAATAGTCGGCCGGGTCTGTCACAAATCCAGTCAAGAGACACCTTCCGCAGTGAGCTAAGGGTGTGCAATAATCTTCATAAATAACTCCCTATCCTAATTCACCACCAGATCGACTAAATCCTCACCAAAGCGTCTTGTTCCAGAGATGAGGTCCATATCTGTGTTGATGAAATCTTGCTCTGGCTATGTTGTTGACCGTTTAGGAAACACTTGACATATTCATGTCCATCTGTTGTTTATTTCCAGCGCAAGTCTCTCCTACTGGGAGATTTCAAGAGGTGTCGAAAGCCAACATGTTCAGTAAATTGGGAAGGGCTTTGCAAAGTCAGACATATTCATTTTTTTTTACTGGTACCTATAAAGTTCTCTTTTCACACTTTGTTGATGTGTCTTTGTGATTTTCCTTGTTACAGGTTAGCCAATCATGACACCAACCTCCCAGCACGGATAGTGATGCAGTGTCCTTTTTCTCAGCGTGTTGTTTGTATGTTGTCAGAGAAAGTTTAACCCCTTTAATTTATGGAGAGATGACCGTGAGGTGTTTCTTAATAGCCTTCTAAGAATATTGGTCAAGAGAGGAACCAAATGCTACATTGAATTCCTTTATCTTTGACTTTGCCTTTTGTCCTTACTGGCTCTACTTACACTGTGTACAGTAGTGTTTTATGTTTTAAAGGAAGTGTTACTGTTCTCAGGAATAAATCAACATTTTTGTGAAGTTACGTTTTATTGCTGGTGCAAGGTTCTGGATCATATTTATTATTGGTTCCAATTTTATTGGGTGAATTTTTGTCAATGCAGTCAATTAAGTTTTACATTATTTCGGAGAAAGTATATCGCGTGCAGTGCTTACATATTATGTTCTCTCTCATATCTCCCAATATTTCTGGGTGCCACTGCATGATGACATTCTCTGAATAGCATTTGTAAGATTGCTCTATGGTTATCTCAACTGTGCCTTTTACAGTTTAAAACTGTACCTTTTTAACTGTTACATTCCTTTCTGTGTCTGTGTTATATGTTGCCTTAACTACGTGTGCCCTTTTGACAGGTGTCACGACTTAATTGCTCCCCTGGGTGCCATTGGTGTGACCGTGTCCCTGCTTTTTTCCTTGAGACCTAATGTCTAAGACATTACTGGTCCACCTTGCAAATCGTGTGATTATTTCATATATTTTGAGCCGTCGTTTCAGCCTTCTCTCTATCCCATGTGCTACAGCTTTATGTGTCCTGAATGTCCTGTGTGTCAAGTCTTAATCGGTCCCCCGGTTCGCAGTGTGCATGATTGATGAGAGGCTGCGACTACTCTGACCCCATCAATCACCTCGCTTGTGTGTGCACCTGTCTGTGTGTGAGACAGGAAGTGTGTATGTGTGTGCGTGTGTGTGTCTGCTGAAAACTGGAACCGCCAACCTTACAGTAATGACCTTAACATCAAACAAAGCATGCAGGAGGATCTCGTGATATCATGCCTACCCAGCAAAATGTTGTTGGAATGACATTCAATGGACAGCCGTATAATCAATGTTTCGTTTTTATTCAAAGTACAGTACTTGTTGAAACAATGTGTTTCTCATATCATTGAAAAGACATCTTAAAGAAGATCAATCAATCAAATTATTTTATAAAGCCCTTTTTACAACAAAGTCTTCACAAAGTGCTTTTACAATCACCCAGCCTGAATCCGACAGAGTACACATCAACAAGTTGAAACAAGCTGATACACAGCGGTAAGGAAAACCTCCCTGATGGGTTGAATTTAGGAAGAAACCTAGAGAGGAACCAGGCTCTGAGGGGTGGCCAGTCCTCTTCTGGCCGTGCTGGGTGAATTTATGATAACATGTTCTTGTTGAATTAAATTCTGGTGGAGCCTCTCAGTTTCAACCCATTTTCTCTGCACTTAAAACGACCTTGAGTTTCTTTCAAAGCGTGAACCGTCACACAATGGCCTGAAAGCAACATTTTCAGTAGAACTCTTTTTGTTGGGGTTGCTAAATTCTTGGTTGTGACACTGTGTTCGGCCAGAGTGCAAGCAATATTTCCTAAGAGAACTTGTTTATTTTTCCTGATACAAACTAACAGTAGACTATATTGAAATACACAATTTTTTGTTACAGTCATGGATCAGGTCACACTTTATTATAGTAAGATATCCCTGCCTATCTGTCAAAAGGGACTGTGATTTAGAAAGCGAGGCACACTTATTTTAGGCAGAGCATGTTAAAATATTGCTGCTCGGTCCAATCAATGAGATAAAGATAAAAAAGCTGTTGTTTTTGAGTGTCTTGTCTGTTTACGATGTTGTGTGATTATTTGTTGTGTTTCTAGTTGTTATCCTAATATTTAGGCAGCCTCTTTTCCTGTATGCCAATCAACAGATAATGCTGTTTGTGGTGGTTTAACCAGAGGGTTAAGAGCTAGTGGAGTTGGTGCGGTGGCATTAACACAGACACCTCAACACTCTCCTTACAATGTGCTACCTCTTATACTCTTAAAGGTGTTTTTGTATGAACCAGTACATGTATATTCTGTATAGTTTGTGTTCTTGAAGTGTGTTAGAAAGTGTGTGTGTGTGTGTGTGTGTGTGGCCCATGTCACCCCACTCTCAATAATGCCATTCGCTCCATAAAGCATCCAGCATGTGCTCTGGGGCTGGCTGAGTGATGGTTACACCGGGAACTGATTGGCCGTGTAAAAAGGCGTGTTAACCATGAATCACCCGGGAACGCGGTACAGCAGCATGGAGAAGTGTGTGAGTCATTGAAGCAGGTAGGCCGGATGCATCACCTGCAAAACGGACGGGACCAAACTGCTAGCATGTCGCTAAAGTCCTTCTAAACGGCTGTATCAGATGTCTACTGCATGAACTACCAGTGGCATTGTTATCCCTGGGCAGCCAGAGACTTTTTGGACTTTCCCCAGGTTAGCGAGCTTACATTAATGCGGCTGAAATGTCATCATGGCGAGCGAACGCTTGGTTTTCCCACAGTGTTTTAACTTAGTCCCGGGTCCGGGCTAAGCCTTGAGTGTCGTGTACTCCCAACAATCGCCCCTGTTCTGTCTACGGACCGAAATGAATGAAATGACATCAGTCAAATGGGGTCGGTGTGTCAATGTTGCTGTGTGTTCAGTGTGTTAGTGTGTGTTAAGAGTTGGTTGTTACGGTGCGGGTAAAACACTGTGTGGGGGGCAGGTGAATAGTGATGCAGTTTAATTACCTCAGCATTACCGACAGATGCAGGATCCAGACTGATCTCAGCCTGCGCATTCCAATTCATTCACTGTTTTCCCTCATCCGGGTCAGAGTCCCCATGAGAATGAGTGGCTCGATCCACAGAGCTGCCGTAGTTCCACGCCACGAATAATTACACAGAGCCATGTTGTTGCCAACACGATAACGCTAAACGTTTCACATCTGACCCGCTGCGGAATACGTTTTATCTGCCCCCTCTTTCTCGGTCCAGTTCTCCCTCTCTCTGGTTTCATGCCCGCGTGGCGTGTGCCGGTTCTGAGTTTAGCTGTGTGGGCGGCACCAGGTCACCACTCAACCCACCATGGGCACTGGAACCAACTGCCTACATTTATCGCTGTTGTTGGGAAAATGGATGACTTAAGATTTCCGGATGGAGGGATTTTACTGAAGAGAGAGACAGAGAGAGAGAGATAGTCAGATATACATACAGCAGGTGTGCGTGTGTATATATGTGTGTGTGTGTGTGAATGTGTTTCGTTGTCGGCCCGCCTACCAACCTGTCGGTCTGTCAGTCGGTCTCTGTGCACGTGTGAGAGAGAGACATCATAAACGTGTGATGCAGGGGCTACATGAGAGCTTGCCCTAGGGTTTAGCAAGGTGGTTTGAGTTGCAGGAGAACACCCTTTAATTAAAGTTAGCACGGGTCTTAAATCTGGAGCATGACGCTGGATTGTCATTCTGACTAAAATACATCCTGCCTAATCATCAACATACATGTTTCCTTACTATTGGCCCGGGAAAGCACTGACGTGGTACACGTCTTTATTTAACCGTTAACTGAGTGCTGAACTTAAGCGTATTTTGCAACTCATTCCAGTCGTTGGCATCAGCAAACTGAAATGTGTCAAGTATAAGCAGAAACGATAGTAATATTGGCAGGATAGTCATTTTTACAACTTTGTACTTTTGCCGGCATGTGTGAAGGACGCCTATTGCGGAACACAAATCTAATTCTGGATATTATGTGGACAGGTAGGCAATATGGGGAATGAATAATACCTGAGCAGTCGCTCCAAATACCAAGATATTTTTAGGTGTTGACATACTCCAACTCGGCCTTATCCAGGGGCAAGATGTTTCAGGTGTAAGAAGGTTGTGGAAGGCTTCGATTGGAGAGTAATGACATACGTTTACTTCTTTTGTATCAAGGTGTCGATGGTGGTTAGTGAAGGCATGTTGTATGCTATTAAAGCAATGTTGAAGGCTGTACAGCACATTGTAAGTCCGATCTTTTTGATCATCTTCGAACTACCCACCGCACTGAATATGAGGATTATGATTATAAAATATATATGCCGTGATATATATATATATAAATATATATAATATAACATATAAATACCGAACACAACGCGCCTGCAGCTGACAGGATCAAATAAAAAATAACACACGTAACAAACTTTGGCCGATTCATTTACCAAGAAAGTACCTTACGACAGAAAAATCAACAGACGGCAAGATCTAATAAACGCTGTCACCAATTACGTTGCCAGAGACATGGTGCCAATTCAAGCGGTTGAGATGGTTTTAAACAGTTTTTAAAGACGTTACACCCAAGATACACACTGCCTGGACGGAAATACTTTAGTAAAACAGCGTGCCTAAATAGTATGAATCATGTCGCTAAACTCTTGGCATGAAGTGGAGAAGGTTTTACATTTTGCCACAACAACCGATTTGTGGTCAAGCAGAACGTCAGAGCCAAGTTAGTAAATTGAGAATATTATGGGCTAGTTTTTTGTATTTTTGACTATAGAACCTTTTACAAAAGGGAGTAATTTGTTTACTAAGGTTTTCTAGTGCTGTTTTTGACAGAAGTTTGCATTTAGATACTATTATTATAATGTCATATTTGTTAGTATACTGCACAGTTCACCTTACAGCAGAGCAGTGATTTGTGTTGTTTCTACATGCATGCTTCAGTTTTAAATAATAAATACCCATTCCAACAATATGTTTCAATTAGTAATAAATTAATATCCTATTGACATTGTAAAACGGTGCTAGTAGAATATAAGACATTTACAAACACATTTTTGAATAATGCTAAATATCATCAGATTATCGTTATCGGCAAAATCCCAAAAAATATCGAGATATCATTTTTTGTCAATGTCGCACACCCCTAGTGAGGTTGTGTAGAAAATAATGTTGAAGGCTGTACAGCACATTGTTCAGTGAGGGGCTGGTTGTGTAGAAAATAATGTTGAAGGCTGAACAGCACATTGTTCAGTGAGGGGCTGGTTGTGTAGAAAATAATGTTGAAGGCTGTACAGCACATTGTTCAGTGAGGGGCTGGTTGTGTAGAAAATAATGTTGAAGGCTGTACAGCACATTGTTCAGTGAGGGGCTGGTTGTGTAGAAAATAATGTTGAAGGCTGTACAGCACATTGTTCAGTGAGGGGCTGGTTGTGTAGAAAATAATGTTGAAGGCTGTACAGCACATTGTGCAGTGAGAGGCTTGTTGTATAGAAAATAATGTTGAAGGCTGTACAGCACATTGTTCAGTGAGGGGCTGGTTGTGTAGAAAATAATGTTGAAGGCTGTACAGCACATTGTTCAGTGAGGGGCTGGTTGTGTAGAAAATAATGTTGAAGGCTGTACAGCACATTGTTCAGTGAGGGGCTGGTTGTGTAGAAAATAATGTTGGAGGCTGTACAGCACATTGTGCAGTGAGAGGCTTGTTGTATAGAAAATAATGTTGAAGGCTGTACAGCACATTGTTCAGTGAGGGGCTGGTTGTGTAGAAAATAATGTTGGAGGCTGTACAGCACATTGTGCAGTGAGAGGCTTGTTGTATAGAAAATAATGTTGAAGGCTGTACAGCACATTGTTCAGTGAGGGGCTGGTTGTGTAGAAAATAATGTTGAAGGCTGTACAGCACATTGTTCAGTGAGGGGCTGGTTGTGTAGACAATAATGTTGAAGGCTGTACAGCAAATTGTTCAGTGAGGGGCTGGTTGTGTAGAAAATAATGTTGAAGGCTGTACGGCACATTGTACAGTGAGGGGCTGGTTGTGTAGAAAATAATGTTGAAGGCTGTACAGCACATTGTTCAGTGAGGGGCTGGTTGTGTAGAACATAATGTTGAAGGCTGTACAGCACATTGTTCAGTGAGGGGCTGGTTGTGTAGAAAATAATGTTGAAGGCTGAACAGCACATTGTTCAGTGAGGGGCTGGTTGTGTAGAAAATAATGTTGAAGGCTGTACAGCACATTGTTCAGTGAGGGGCTGGTTGTGTAGAAAATAATGTTGAAGTCTGTACAGCACATTGTTCAGTGAGGGCTGGTTGTGTAGAAAATAATAAAGGATAAAGGTGGATGAGTTATCAGCATGGCATCATCATCATATACACCAACATATCATGTATAACAATGTTCAAAATTGTGATTTAGTTGGTAACACCTTATTGGTTTACAGAATTCTGGTCAGGCTGGTTTCCCTGCTTACTTTGCCCGGCTCACTTCTGCGTTAACATCAAATCGAGTACCAGGAAAACTAAAATGAATGCACTTGCATGCTTAAATTTCAATATGAAGAACCATCTCTACTTATTTTCTTCCAAACCTTGCAACTGTCATTTTGACTACTTTCACAATACGTCAGACACTTCTCTCTTTTTCCTCACCTTCCATTACTATTTCGTTACATCCCAGGTCTTACAAAAGATCATGGCATATGAGGAAGGTCAACTGTGGTGTTGGTGTCTTAATGGAAAGTGCTATCAGTGTCTTTATCTGTTCACCCAGAGAGGTCTCTTTAATGATTTAACAGGCTAAATGAGAACTGACCTGCCACAGGATATGACATACACCACTTTCACTGTACAATCATTTGAACCACATAGATTTTAACTCATCTATATATCCGTTATGAGGAAAATCAATGATTCATGTCTGAGTTGTTTCCTTCTTTTAATTAAGAAATACAATTTGAATAGTCATCAACAGGATAAATCACTCCTATGTGGTCTCTCGTCAATATGTGTGTGTGTGTGTTTTTGTGTAGTTTGTCTAGTTTTCTGTGTGATGTTGTCGATTACTAATAAATCATACTGTTGAATGGTTATATGTGTGACATGAAATGTTGAGAAAGTATTTGTAGATGGAAAACACCATACAGGCATGTTATGTTGGCTCGAGGTAGATGTGGATGTGTGGTGAATGGGCATATAGCCCATAATTGTTGCTGCCTTTAGTGTCTGGGTGTAACGGTTTGCCGTTGACACAATAATAGATCCCAGGCACAGAGCTTTAGTTTGGGGTTTTATTCTTAAGCAGGCAGCTCCCAAACATAAAGCTACACGATTCGAAAACAAAAGGTTTGCAAAACACACGGCCAAGAAAACACTAACTCTAGCAGAGACGCAGAAGCGATGACAGGGCAAAAGTTAGATACACGTGGGCAGGACAAATGGAGAACAAGTTGATTGGACAAACAAACTACAGAAGAACTGGGACATGGATTAGGAGACAAAGACAAAACTTACAAGGGAAACACGATTAAACATGACACAGAAACTGAATGAAATCAAGCTAATGACACAGAAACCAAACTTAGAAATACAATCACTCGAACAGACAACTAACATGGACATGCAGAAAACATTAACCAAAACAAGACAGGGGAGACTTCTCAGATGGACTTAAGTCATGAATGTGAACATTGACAGTAAAATAGTATTGGTTTAGGGTGTCTTTAGGTTGGAGAGGATGAGATGTCATGGCGTGGAGGTGGAACTGTTGTGTGTGGAGTATTGATATATGTTGAAATCAGTAAAAAAAAGTCTGATTTCTTTAAGACGAGATTGTCAATTGTCACGGTTTGCGGCGGTGTAGTACAGGAAAGACATGAGTAAGAGTTGTGTAATCGGGAATGAAAAGTTGACTGTGTGTGATTGAGGATGTTCTAATATAAAATGCTGTTAGTAATTAAGATATAGTCCTAAAATGAAAGGATGACTGTGTGTGATTGACGATGTTCTAAAATAAAATGATGTTAGTAATTAAGGTAGTCCTAAAATGAAAGGATGACTGTGTGTGATTGACGATGTTCTAAAATAAAATGATGTTAGTAATTAAGGTAGTCCTAAAATGAAAGGATGACTGTGTGTGATTGACGATGTTCTAAAATAAAATGATGTTAGTAATTAAGGTAGTCCTAAAATGAAAGGATGACTGTGTGTGATTGACGATGTCTTAAAGAAAGCCGGAATGTGTGTAGTTGATGCTGTCCTAAATGTAAGGTAGGCTGTGTCTATTTAAGGGTGTCCTCAACGAAATGTAGGCTGTATCTATTTGAGTGGGATCTAAATAAACAGTAGGCTGTGTGTATTTGAGTGGGATCTAAATAAACGGTAGGCTGTGTGTGTTTGAGTGGGATCTAAATAAACGGTAGGCTGTGTGTATTTTAGTGGGATCTAAATAAACGGTAGGCTGTGTGTATTTGAGTGGGATCTAAATAAACAGTAGGCTGTGTGTATTTGAGTGGGATCTAAATAAACAGTAGGCTGTGTCTATTTGAGTGGGATCTAAATAAACAGTAGGCTGTGTGTATTTGAGTGGGATCTAAATAAACAGTAGGCTGTGTGTGTTTGAGTGGGATCTAAATAAACAGTAGGCTGTGTGTATTTTAGTGGGATCTAAATAAACAGTAGGCTGTGTGTATTTGAGTGGGATATAAATAAACGGTAGGCTGTGTGTATTTGAGACCTGCTTGTTATTCTAAAGCACGTAACAATGTTCTAAAATTCCAGGTTTCTCTTTAAAAGACCTAATTCTCTCTGTGTGATTTACATTGCAGAATGGACTTCACTGGCTTTTTACCTCCTACCAACACACAAACCTAGCTTCTATTTGGGGTGTATAAATGATGAATGACTGCGCACACGCATCAACCTCTGTTACTTAAACACTCAACAATGCCTTGAGTGGTTGAAGGGAGAATGAAACGTGGGCTAAGTAAATACAGGATGCTCGAAAAACAGAGTGCAGAACATTAGAGTAGTGTATTCTTTTTAAAGTATGACATGTTTTCAAGCTCATACAATTGGCTATTAGGAGTCTCGGGTATGTCAGAATCTTTGTGGTATTTGTTGCTTACCGTTTTTAGCACACGTCCGTGCATACATTTTCATACTGCCACCCATAGCCATTGTACCGACAGCACATGGCACTCTGCCAGCTGATGTACTTTGGACTACTAGGAGATTATCACTGGGAATGAACACCAGAACTCATCATACAACGTCCTTGGTTAGTATTCAAATATATTCCTTTTTATTTTTGTTGCCAGTCTCTAAGTGCACATTAGTTGAATAACACTTTGATTACTATTTTAGCATTTATTCTCATAAGCGTCAACATTAGTTTCTCATCACATTGACCCACCTTTATAATCTCTAGTCCATCCCGGCTCATACGGATATACAGTCTTACAATTCAAGTATTATATACTGTTTATTATAAATACATTTGAATAAAAAGAATATTTTTTTCCCCTTCAATATTTTTATGTAATCCACTCAGTTGGAGTGACTCTCATTATCAAGCCATTTTAATCTGCACTCAGGTTTTATTATAAATCTGTTTTGCTTGACATTCACCTTTGTCAATGTATTGGTATAGTACAGTTTTTTATGTGGCTTTTTGCTCAAATACTTGAATTCAGTCACGGCAAAATCTATGAATTTTAAGGAAATTGCGCAAAAAGAAACGAGTTTATAACATAGAACAAAACAGCATTAAGACCTGACATCAAACAATAAAGCACATAACATGAAAAAAAGGGCAAAATATTTCTACACATAGTGATTAGTAATTTGGACCTGGTGTGAGTAGTTACTAGACAAATGACTGGAACATGGGATGCGTTCATTATGGTGAAATTGGGAAACACGGGGTGAAAACATAACGTCTTTCAGCCTATTGAGACAATTAAAAATACATCCGCACGCATTAAGTATGTGAGATGAAATTATATTAAAAACAGGAAATTATATATATATATATATATACCGTAAATGTATGATTATTTGTTTTCTTTTTTACAAATTAAAATGCAAACCTTTTTATCTGAAAACAATAAATGGACGTAGACATTGAAGAACCATGGGAGAGCACACAAGCAGATCCAACTAGTTTATGTAATGGATTCTCTATTTGCAGGCTTGCTGCTTAAAAAGGACTATTAATCTACATGACTGATGAGTCCGTGTTCAGTGCACAGTGATCTGGAACAGGTTTTTCCTCAGACCGGAACTAAGTTCATCCATCTGAACTGCTTCATTGTGGGTTATGAACATTCAGTCGTTGAACTAAAGCATAGAGATGATACATTATGTTGACCTTTGGCCCTGAAATAATAATAACCATTGGATCTCGCTTACAGTAGCGTGCCGAGTAGACAGACACAGTCCAGCCAAGCTGACAGGAAAGGTAAGGCTGTGGGGAGAGAAACGGGCACAAAGGGAAGAGAGTATTGTAAGAATAAGTGGGAATCTGGAAGAATTAGCAGTGGAGGAAGATAGTCAGACCCAGTCTGTGTGTTTCAACTTTTCATATGGCAAATTACCCTAAAACTTCACTTATGTATGTCCGCCATGCAAAATGTAACTTCAGTCTATGATCTCAGTGCCAAAGTGCTTATTATAAATATATAAAAAATCCAAAATATTTGAGCAGCTTTCCAATACCTTTGGCAGCAACTGGCCACATTTGCCGATTGGCATGATTTATTACTTTTCAATGTTAAAAATGGTATGTCAACGATTAAGTGGTAGGTCATAGATGATGTACAAATAGAGCATGCAAAGAGTTGCCTGCATTCAAGCATTGAAATAGGCTATGAGCACTAAACAAAAAAACTACAAGTACATGAAAGACTACAAATATGTTAGAGACAAAACACTATAAATTATATTCAATTCCAACCCAAAACGCATCGGTAATATACTTGCAAAAAACATCTGGTAATCTTGTAATTATTTCAGGCAACGCAACTTTAAAGTAAGGCTGAAAAAGCAATTTTCAAATAATGAATGGCTCCATCTGTCTGGGAAGTCATCAGACAGGAGACTGTAATTCTTTTTTTGCACTGTGGCTCTCATCCGCCGGCCATCTGTCCCACAGAGACTAACTAGACTATTACCAAATCAAGCAATCTCCAGAATGTTAACTAAATGGCTACACTATACTGTAATCAAGATACATCTCGGCTCATCTCTCTGCATGTAGATGTCACTACAGAGTGAATGTCAATCAACTGTAAATGTGTTAATTTACTCATTACGCATATAACATTAACTTGTATTTCACATGTGTTTATCTTTCCTTTTTTTGTACATGGTTGTTAAATATTTAGTTCTAGGTGAACTTTGCTCTGAATTGGATGTGGATTGGTAACATATAACATTATATTCTATGCAAAATATGTCTACAGGTTGTAATGTAATACAAAATGTGTGATGTTGATTTGCATGACAGTGTGCACAGAACACAGAGACTCATTTTAGCTATTGATCAACATTTACAGTACTAACTACTGGATTAAAAATACTTGCATGTTCTCTGCCACGCAGAAGTATTTCGACTCATGACTGTTTCTAATTTTACTGAATCATATGTTATTCATATTTTTATTCTGTCACGCTCTCAGGTGTTGTGCAGAGGAAAGCCAGGTGCAGAGCGTGTATCTCCGTTTAAAAACAGTTTTATTTTAATTAAAAAAAAAACTAAACGGTAAAAACACTACACACTGTAAGACTGAAATGAAAATGTGCATCCGCGACAGACAAACAGTACTTACCTACTCACCATACACTCACCATAGATAGTAACGTGGCATCGAAACAATTTCCAACATCGTGCCCCAAGACCAAGTGACTTATATACCCAACATAATCACCAAATATAAACCTGCTGTGTCCACTATAATCATCCCAAAATACAAACAGGTGACTCCAGATGTATATAAGTGCCCTCATGCCCTCCTAGCCCAATCGATGTCCTCATGACAAATGCAAACACTGTGACTCAATAATTCAAATCCATCAATTATTGTCAAAGCTGAGCTTTTATGTTGAAGAAAAAGTTTAACTAAAATTGAAATTTGCATCTTCTATATCAATTTCACCATTACATATGAATGTTTGGTAGTTAACAGCTTAAATAGATTTTGTGCCAGTTTTATCGACATATTTGCTCCAGGTTTGTACGGTGATATTTGTGGACTGCATTTTTTTCAAATAGTGCCACAGAGATTTGATGGGATTGTGAACAGCACATTGACTGGGATATTGTGGGAAATTAATTTTTCATATTTTTATACCACTCCATTGTTGCTCTGGCCTTGTGCTTGGGATAATTGTCCGTCTGTCACGTCTTGGCACAACAGGATTGCTCTCTCTGTTTGTACCGTGAAATCCAACAACCTCTCTCTTTCTCTCTCGTTTGGCGGACGGACACTTGTTTCATTGTTTACTTGCCATGATCTGTTTTCCTAATCATCCTTATTAAGTTTCTCCTTTCCCATTGTGTATTGTCTGTCTTTGTTCAGTTAATGCCAACGTTACATTTGTCTCGTCTTGTTTCGTGTTTTTACGTTATAGTAAACATTTGATTTAATGATGTCCTTCGTTCGCTTTGCGATTGTGTCCGTCTCCCCATTTGTGACAGAAAGACCAATCATCTTGAGGATGCAGCGGGTGAAAGGCGACTTGTGGATACCTCGCCCCAAATTATTTTTCTACTATGGCGGTGGTGCAGCGACTAGGTTTGTCCGTGGTGAGTGGTTCCGCGGTCTAGGACTCAACAGCAGACCAGCTCCTTTTAGGGACCCTTACGGAGGCGGATCTGGGATTATGGAGAAGCACGCTCAGCTCAAGCAGCTATCGTAGGTGAAGCTAAGAAGCCCCAGCAGCTGCCATAGGTGGAGGTCACCCTGCAAGTCCGGCACTGCTCCACTGTCCGGTTATTGGTTTTGGAGCAGCAAGTCCTGTTGGCCCAAGGAGATTATTCAGATCTGTGGGCTTCAGTGGAGCTCCTGGATTGGGGGCTGCCGCCGTTGGATTTGCCCCCTCCTCCCACTCCCGTTCGCCGGAGTCTTGCGCGGAGGCTGCCTCGCCTTTGAGGGGCGGTACTTTCAAGTTTTGGCACGCAGGATGGCCTCATCTCATCTCATCTTCAACCGCTTATCCGGGGTCGGGTCGCGGGGGTAGCAGCTCTAGCAGGGGACCCCAAACTTCCCTTTCCCGGGCAACATTAGCCAGCTCTGACTGGGGAATCCCGAGGCGTTCCCAGGCCAGTGTGGAGATATAATCTCTCCACCTAGTCCTGGGTCTTCCCCGAGGTCTCCTCCCAGCTGGACGTGCCTGGAACCTCTCTCTCTAGGGAGGCGCCCAGGTGGCATTCGTACAAGATGCCCGAACCACCTCAACTGGCTCCTTTCTATGCAAAGGAGCAGCGGCTCTACTCCGAGTTCCTCTCGGATGACTGAGCTTCTCACCCTATCCCTAAGGGAGAGGCCAGCCACCTTTCTGAGAAAACCCATTTCGGCCGCTTGTACCCGCGATCTTGTTCTTTCGGTCATGACCCAGCTTTCATGACCATAGGTGAGGGTAGGAACAAAGATTGACCGGTAGATCGAGAGCTTTGCCTTTCGGCTCAGCTCTCTTTTCGTCACAACGGTGCGGTGAAGCGAATGCAACACCGCCCCCGCTGCTCCGATCCTCCGACCAATCTCCCGCTCCATTGTTCCCTCACTCGCGAACAAGACCCCGAGGTACTTGAACTTGGAGTAAGGACTCATTCCCTACCCGGAGTAGGCACTCCACCGGTTTCCTGCTTAGAGTCATGGCCTCAGATTTAGAGGTGCTAACCCTCATCCCAGCCGCTTCACACTCGGCTGCGAACCGATCCAGTGAGTGCTGAAGGTCACCGACCGATGAGGCCATCAGGACCACATCATCCGCAAAAAGCAGTGATGTGACCATCAGCCCACCGAACGGGATCCCCTCCCCACCATGACCATGCCTTGATATCCTGTCCATGAATATTACAAACAGGATTGGTGACAAAGCGCAGCCCTGGCGGAGCCCAACCCCCACCGGGAACGAATCCGACTTACTGCCGAGGACACGGACACAGCTCATGCTTTGAGCGTACAGAGATTGGATGGCCCTGAGAAGAGACCCCCTCACCCCATACTCCCGCAGCACCTCCCACAAAAGATCCTGGGGTACCCGGTCATACGCCTTCTCCAGATCCACAAAACACATGTAGACTGGATGGGCATACTCCAGGATCCTTGCGAGAGTAAAGAGCTGGTCCGTGGTTCCCCGGCCAGGACGAAAACCGCATTGTTCCTCTTCAATCTGAGGTTCGACTATTGGCCGAACCCTCCTTTCCAGCACTTTGGAGTACACTTTACCAGGGAGGCTGAGGAGTGTGATACCTCTCTAATTGGCACACACTCTCTGGTCCCCCTTTTTTAAAAGGGGAACCACCACCCCGGTCTGCCACTCCTCTGGCGCTGTCCCAGACTTCCATGCAATGTTGAAGAGGCGTGTCAACCAAGACAGCCCTTCCCCACCCAAAGCTTTTAGCATTTCTGGACGAATCTCATCAGTCCCTGGGGCTTTGCCACTGTGGAGTTGTTTGACTACCTCAGCGACTTCCCCCAGGGAAACTGACGATGACCCTCCATCAGCCTCCAGCTCTGCCTCTATACTAGAGGGCATGTAGGTCGGATTCAGGAGCTCCTCAAAATGCTCTTTCCAGCGCCCGATCACATCATCAGTTGAGGTCAACAGTGTCCCATCCGTACTGTACACAGCTTGGATGGTTCCCCGTTTTCCCCTTCTGAGGTGCCGAACGGTTTTCCAGAAGCATTTTGGTGCCGACCGAAAGTCCTTCTCCATAGCTTCTCCAAACTTCTCCCACACCCGCTGCTTTGCCTCTGACACGGCAGCGGCTGCAGCCCTTCGGGCCTGTCGGTACCCTGCAACTGCCTCCGGAGTCCCCAGGGATAGCATATCCCTGAAGGCCTCCTTCTTCAGTCGGACAGCTTCCCTGACCACCGTGGTCCACCACGATGTTCTAGGGTTACCACCCCTTGAGGCACCTAGGACCTTGAGACCACAGCTCACCGCCGCAGCTTCAGCAATAGAAGCTTTGAACATTGCCCACTCAGGTTCAATGCCCCCAACCTTCACAGGGATGCCTGAAAAGCTCCGCCGGAGGTGTGAGTTGAAGATCTTTCGGACAGGGGCCTCCTCCAGACGTTCCCAGTTCACCCGCACTACCCGTTTGGGCTTACCTGGTCTGTCCAAAGTCTTTCCCCACCCTCTGATCCAACTCACTAACAGATGGTGATCAGTTGACAGCTCTGCCCCTCTCTTCACCCGAGTGTCCAAAACATGCGGCCTTAGATCAGCCGATACGATCACAAAATCGATCATTGACCTTCGGCCTAGGGTGCTCTGGTACCATGTACACTTATGCGCCTCCTTATGTTCGAACATGGTGTTTGTTATAGACAATCCATGACTAGCACAGAAGTCCAATAACAAACGACCGCTCGGGTTTAGATCAGGGAGGACGTTCCTCCCAATCACGCCTCTCCAGGTGTCTCCATCGATGCCCACATGTGCGTTGAAGTCTCCCAGCAGAATGATGGAGTCCCCTACTGGAGCCCTATATAGGACTCCCTTCAGGGTCTCCAAGAAGGCTGAATACTCCGAACTGCTGTTTGGTGCGTAAGCACAAACAACAGTCAGAGTTTTCCCCCCCACCACCCTTAGGCGTAGGGAGGCAAACCTCTCATCCACCGGGGTAAACTCCAACACCGCCGTGCTCAGACGTGGGCTCGTGAGTATCCCCACACCAGCCCGCCGCCTCTCACCCTGGGCAACTCCAGAGAAGAACAGAGTCCAACCCCTATCCAGGAGTAAGGTTCCAGAGCCACGGTTGTGCGTAGAGGTAAGTCCCACCAGATCCAACTGGTATCGCTCCACCTCACGCACAAGTTCTGGCTCCTTCCCCCCCAGCGAGGTGACGTTCCACGTCCCCAAAGCAAGCTTCTGCCGCCCGGGTCTGATCCGTCGAGACCCCCCACCTTCACTGCCACCCATATGACAGCGCACCCGACCCCTGCGGTTGTTCCTGTGAGTGGTGGGCCCACAGGATGGAGAGGAGAGAGATGCCACGTATCTCGTTCGGGCTGTGCCCGGCCGGGCTCCGTGGCAAACCCAGCCACCAGACGCTCGCTTTCGAGCCCGCCGTCTGGGCCTGGCTCCAGACGAGGGCCCTGGGCTTCCTCCAGGCAGGGTCTCGCTCCTTTTCCCTCTATCTTTCATGGGGTCTTGGTGAACCATTCTTAGTCTAGCCCCTCGCCTGAGACCACTTTGCCTTGGGAAACCCTACCAGGAGCATGAAGCTCCAGACAACCCAGCCCTCAGGTTCATAGGGGCACACAAACCTCTCCACCACGTTAAGGTGATGATTCCCGGGGAGGGCAGGATGGCCTTGCCTGTGAAATCCAACGCCCTCTATCCCTTGTTTGGACACTTGTTTTATAGTTTCTTTTTGCCCTCACATGTTTTCCTAATCACCATCCTTTTTAAGATTCTCTTTTCCCATTGTGTGTTGTCTGTCTTTGTTTGGTTTATGCCAACGTTACGTTTGCTTATGTCTGGTCTTGTTTCCTGTGTTTCTGTCATAGGTAAATTTTTATTTAATAAATGTCATTCGTTTGCCCTGCGCTTGTGTCTGTCATCCCATTTTTGACACCGAGGTAACCTAGACTCTCACTCCTTCGCTTGGATCATGGATAGTTGATTATTTGGTTATTTCCCTCATTTGTTTCCCTAATCACTTTCCTCATAATCCAGTGATTCTTGTCAGTCTTCGTTTGGTATGTTTCGGTTACTTCTTTCCAGTCGTTGTTTAGTGTTTCTATTTTTATAGATTTTTTTCCATACATGTCTTCTGTTCACCCTGCTCTTGTGTCATGTCTCCCCATCCGTTATACCGCCTTAATGGGGAATTTCCTCCTGGTCTCACAGGACCTGGGGCCTCATGTATAAAACTTTGCGTACGATTTGCGTCAGAAGTGGCGTACGAACAAAACGTAGGATGTACATACGGACAAAAATATTTGGATTGATAAATCCGTGCGCATGCACGTCCAATGCCGTTTTCGCTTAATAAATCACAATAAACTCTAAATGTGGCGCAGCTTTTGCGTGAAGGACGCACATTTTCCTGGGAAGTTTGCTTTTTATAAATCCCAACTATTGCGTAGAGAGCGGCGTACGTCTTCTTTTGTGTGTACGCAGCGTTCTTCTTTTGTGCGTACGCAGCGTTCTTCTTTTGTGTGTACGCAGCGTTCTTCTTTTGTGCGTACGCAGCGTTCTTCTTTTGTGCGTACGCAGCGTTCTTCTTTTGTGTGTACGCAGCGTTCTTCTTTTGTGTGTACGCAGCGTTCTTCTTTTGTGTGTACGCAGCGTTCTTCTTTTGTGTGTACGCAGCGTTCTTCTTTTGTGTGTACGCAGCGTTCTTCTTTTGTGTGTACGCAGCGTTCTTCTTTTGTGTGTACGCAGCGTTCTTCTTTTGTGTGTACGCAGCGTTCTTCTTTTGTGTGTACGCAGCGTTCTTCTTTTGTGTGTACGCAGCGTTCTTCTTTTGTGTGTACGCAGCGTTCTTCTTTTGTGTGTACGCAGCGTTCTTCTTTTGTGTGTACGCAGCGTTCTTCTTTTGTGTGTACGCAGCGTTCTTCTTTTGTGTGTACGCAGCGTTCTTCTTTTGTGTGTACGCAGCGTTCTTCTTTTGTGTGTATGCAGCGTTTATACATGAGGCCCCTGAAGATTCCCACATTTCAGGTGGGTCACTTTTGCTTTCAGAAGACATTTCGAGTTACGTGTTTTTTCTTGCCAGCTTCCAAAAAGCCAGTTTTATGCAGTGCTTCCTAAGACGGTTTACCAGTTAACTTTTACTCTACTTCAACACAATGAGAACACTCAACCAATATGATGGTTTACACAGTAACACAGTAGAATCTAGACTAAATACTACAATTTCTTCCCTGCACACTGGCTCTCAGCAGCTGGCCATTTTTCCCTCAGACACTAACTAGACAATGCTAACCAAATCAATAAATCTCTAGACTCTTAACTTAATAGCTCCAATTTTATGCAGAGCTCTTGACATGGTTTGCATTGATGGCACCTAAATGGCTTCTCTCCCAAGTCACATTCATGTTTGAGCGCTGAGTTTGGTGGCACAGATCTTTCATGGCAGCTTCTGGGTTGTGTGATGCATCTTCCACTTCCATTCTGAAATCTCTTTGCTCAGCATTTTCTTTCAGATAATCAGTATGAACAGTGATTCAGGGGGTTTGGAAAATATAAATGGCAAAGATGGCAGGATGTGACTAAAGATTGGTATGCAGTGCAATAATATTAGGCAATGTCAAACCAATTGGACAAAATAATAACAACACTGTAGTTACGAAACAAAATGAAAAAGGACCTTAAATAGCCTGCCTTTACACACACACATATATAATGTTTTTTTAACTGGTACTGTAGATACATGTATTTCTATTTAAGAATACATATTTTATGCTCCACTGAAAATGTTTCCCCAACTCTGTGACATTGACTCTGTGACATGTTAGCCTGCCTTGGCCTGCTGATGTTAGGCTGTAGCTATCGCGTTAATGGAGGAATTAAGTCTCAGTCCTAGTGAATAGCTTTTCCATGGCACTTAGTCAATCCCAGGCAGACCCAAGGGAACTACTCTGGTATTAAAGCAGTTTGTCTGGACTACAGGAGCTGCTTTCCACAGCAGTGGGAGTAGCGCAAATAGGACATGTTATGTGTGTGTAAAGGCAGTAAGAGAAAAAGCAATATTGTACGTGTTTGTTGGACGAGGCCGTGTTCTTGTAATAGAGACTTGGTTTTAAGTATGTTAGTGTGTGTGGGGTTGAATGTTTCTGATGACTGGTACTTGGATTTCACATGAACTGATTTCGAGATGGCTGAAGGCTGCCACATTGAGCGCTCTTGGGCCTTAATTGCCTCCCTCACAGACAGAGAGAAATTTCATCTCGCCGGCTCTGGGTTCGATCTAGCATTTTTTTGTCGTTTACTGGTCTGCAGCCCAATTGAGAGTGAGAAGGAGACGTTTGAATAAGGGAGAATAGTGCTAGTTTGTGTATGTGAATGTGGGTTTATGTGTTGTATATGTGGACATGTGTATGGGTTTAGGCAAGCAATGGTTCAGCACCAAACAGACTCATGTTTTATGAATAGGTTCCCTCTTAAACGGCCTGACCCTGCATTTCTGCTGCTCTTAAAGGTCCCTCTCCCTCCCTGTGTTTTTATGCCCCCCTTTTTTCTTATCTTTCCTCTCTACATCCCACCTTCCTTCAGCCCTTCTCCGCTCGCTCCACTGCACTCTCGCCCAGTGGGGCTAGTTCGGTTTGCACCTTGAGGAATTCCGCATAGACTTTGTTTGTCTTGTTTGGATGCAGTGATATGCAAATATGCATGCAATAGAGACCAACATAGAATAAGAAAAACAAATGTTGATCCGGGCGCTTCAGATATGGCCCGTCCCCATGAACAGCGTATGTACACATTTGTCTTACATGGTCAAACATCTACTATAGGTGACAAACCTGTGCGCAAAAGCGAATAAGAATCCGTATGATTTATTAGCCATAATTCCATTTTATGGTTCGCCTTCTGTTTGCATGTTGGTCTTTGAAACTAGTCTTATTCCCTGTGGTTTCAGACCTTTGACATTGTCAAATAAATATGTCCCTTAGTTTTGAAATGAACACCGTGAGACGCTTGTTTCCCCCCATAGGGCTTAATGTGCAATATGGAATTACCTGAAGATATCCAGACCACAACCTACACAACCTACACATCTTATGTTGTGAGATCTCAATGGAGAGGTTTTTTTTACTGTTTTTTTATGTTTCTGTGCATATCTTTTTGGTTCTTCGGTTTGTCTCTGGAGGTAGCGTGTGTTTTGTCTCTGTGTTTTCTAAATGCATTAAGACAGACACACACACCTGTGGACGCTGCCGCTCATTTTGTGCCAGTGAACTTTTAGTGATGACCAGAGGCTGCTTGCCGGGCGTTACCTGGCAACAGTGGGCTACCTCAGCACCTGGACCTTCCCTACCTGATCAATTACCAACTGGTTAAGTGTGTGTGTGTTTGCATGTGAGTATGTGTGTGTGTGTGTGTGTGTGTGCACTGAATGGTGTCCTTATGCCCTTGTGTATGTGTGTGTGTTTGTATGTGTGTTTGTGTATGTGCGCTAAATGTAAATTTACCTTTCAAAAATGTTTGAAAATTACAGTTGTTATCTTGGTCAGCATAAAATAGTAAATTCAGCAGATGACTTTTACACCAAACACAGAGTCACTGCGTCCGGGTATGACACATGTTGCAACTAAATCAAATGTAGCAAAAAATGATCATGACATGAGCTTTGAAAGATTTCTCTCACAACATATAGATTGTCTGAGACCCGAAGGATCTTTCTGCATTTTGTCAGATCTTCTTCGTTGTGCGAGACAATCGTTAACGCTAAGGTCTCAGAGAGGTTTCGGTTCCAGGCTCAGCCTCTCCTGTGTTTGTTCCACAACGCCGTTCCCTGGAAGTCATCCACCCTCTTGATCCTCCTGTGATGATGACAGGCATTTCTTAAAGAGAGTGGGTGCTTCACATTAGCATTTCAATTCGCTCCTTAAGTATGGTAATCCGGTCTGTGTCAAAGTTCTGGGCTGGAGGTTCTAGTGTAACCAGTGTTGGTCTTGGGCGTCCATCTTCGTTCCTAATTCACCTTCTGTGTAGTCTCAGCTTTCAAGGAGATCATTATCCGCATGGATTATAGCATTAAGGAGAGCTTGGCCTGCTCAGCTTTGTTTCTGTGATGGCCTTGTATAGCTGTAAGATTGTGAAGATGTGGGGTAGGAAACACTGGAAGTTCTTAAAGTGTTCACATTGAAACAATTACCACAGTATTAATGACAAAATACCACCAATGCCCCATCTGTACAATACTCACATGAAGTACACTGCTTCCATTGCAGGAAAAAAGGTATCAGCTTTGTAGATGGGTTTCCCTTTGCGTACCTTTCATTCGAAAAAAATGCATCATATGTCAAATCGTTGAACTTTTATCCTATGTCTGCATGCAGTATACGTCTTTTCTTATTCAAATATATGGAATAATAAATTGTATAATTAAAATCTGCTAAAATGTATAGCATCATCACAAACAACATTTTACGTTTTATTTATGACAGGGTAGAAATGTGAGAACATTGGTTATCTGTATCGGCATCCGACAATTATTTTATATAAACATTGGTTATCTGTATCGGCCATGAATTTTCTCATCGGTGAATCCCAAATTGAAGTATTTTACTTATAATAGAAAATTTTTGAGAAGTTGTAAGCAAAATTCTTAATCCACGTTAAATGTACCTATACAAAAGCATATTTTGGGATAACGTGTAAATAAGTGACATTATAGAACAACATAGTGTTGTCATGGTTGTTCGGCCAACCCCATCATTGAACTTTGTTCACATCCTGTGGACCTGATGATTTCCTGCCTCGCGCTTATCCATTCCTACCCTATCCATTCCTACCCTATCCATTCCTACCCTATCCATTCCTACCCTATCCATTCCTAGCCTATCCATTCCTACCCTATCCATTCCTACCCTATCCATTCCTACCCTATCCATTCCTACCCTATCCATTCCTACCGTATCCATTCCTACCCTATCCATTCCATTCCTACCCTATCCATTCCTACCCTATCCATTCCTACCCTATCCATTCCTACCCTATCCATTCCTACCCTATCCATTCCATTCCTACCGTATCCATTCCTACCCTATCCATTCCTACCCTATCCACTCCTACCCTATCCATTCCTACCCTATCCATTCCTACCCTATCCATTCCTACCCTATCCATTCCTACCCTATCCATTCCATTCCTACCGTATCCATTCCTACCCTATCCATTCCTACCCTATCCACTCCTACCCTATCCATTCATACCCTATCCATTCCTACCCTATCCATTCCTACCCTATCCATTCCTACCCTATCCATTCCTACCCTATCCATTCCTACCCTATCCATTCCATTCCTACCCTATCCATTCCTACCCTATCCATTCCTACCCTATCCATTCCTACCCTATCCATTCCTACCTTATCCATTCCTACCCTATCCATTCCTACCCTATCCATTCCTACCTTATCCATTGCTTGACTAGAAATTGACTTAGATGTCAAAAGGCTGACAAAACAGAGGGGAAAGGGCGTATTTTTGCCTGTGAAGGAGGGCTGAGTGTATATGTTTTGTGTGTGTGTGTGTTTAAGTGTCTGCTCTTCTTGTGAGCAGACTATTATTTCAGTGTTGCTATTCTTAGCGCAACATATTGAAAGGTCAGTTCTTGTTATGTTTGGACAACCTCGGTAGCCGATGTAACAGTGAAATGTACATGCCCATGGGAAATGAATACCTGTGTCACGACAGATAAATGCTCACATTGAATCACTGTACAGGACGTACACTGATGAGCCAAACACTTATGCCCATTCACAAGTAGAGTGAATGACATTGATCATCTCCTAACAAGGGCACATGTGAAGGTCTGGGTTGATGAGATGGCAAGCGAACAAACAGTCCCCGGGTCAATGTGTTGAATGATGGAGAAAGTTTAAGTTAGGTTTAGGAATTAACAACAAATTAATGTCTAAGAGGAAATTAACATTGATCTGAAAAACAGTTGGAAGTAACTTCTGAGTGGTTACGCCGTAATGTTTAGCATAATGTTCAATCTTGAAACGTTATGTTTAGACATTTGTTAAGCATTGTTGAGTGTTAGGCGTAGGGGAAAAGCTTAAGACCCTTTAAAGGCAAAGTGTTTGTACTTGTTCAATACTTTATAGGAAGCAGCGTTATTCATAAGGAGATGCTTTTAAACATCTTGACAGTTACTATAATTAGAGATATTCACTTAAAATGGCCAAAGAGAACTATTAAGAATAAAGTGATGTAAACCAAACTTCTATAACCAGGAAGAAACAAATTCTGCTTTCTATGGATTAGTATAAAAATGGTCTTCTCTCTTTGCATATGAGATATCATACAATCTTCGAACCACGGCTTGCGGTATTAACTGATCTCTTCCTTATACAGTGCAGTCCCTACGTATTTGCATAGTGGTTCTCATTTTAGCTCCAGCACATTTTATGAAACAATGACTTAGAGGTTGAAGTGCTTGAGGAGTCATTTTAGATTTACCTCCACACATATTGCCTTTTTTCATACATACTCCCCCCATTTGAGTAGAGTTAAAGTAATATATCGCACATAATTTTACATAATATGTAGATAATCGTAAATAAATCACGTTTAGCACTTGGTTGCAAATGCCTTACATTTGATTACTGCCTTCAGTCTGTGATCTATATACATCACCAGACGCTGCATATCTTCGCTGGTTATGTTCTGCCAGTCGTGTGCTGCAGTCATCTTCAATTTCTGTTTATTTTGTGCCATTTTCCCCATTTATTATTGTCTTCAGCAAGTGAACTGCATGCTCAGTTGGAGTCAGGTTGAGTGATTGACTTGGACAATCAAGAACAAACCTTGAAGAAATCCTTATTGGCTTTATCTGTATTTTTGGGTTCATAATTAATGCAATGGATTAGATAAATGGTGTCACTTTAGAGTTTGACAACTTGTTTAGTTCTGAAAAATAATCCAGTTTATATGTGTGTTGACTAATAACTGTGTGACTGCAAATCCTGTATTAGATAGTGATAAGTAAAATTACTGTAATGCCTAATACAATCCTAAGTTATTTGTTACAACACGGATTTGTTTATGTAATCACCTTCAAGAATCATTCAATTTGTACAGTTAATCAAAAGGACAACTGATGAGTAAGAAATATTCCAGATTTTGCATTTAGCCTATCTATGCCTAGTGTATCATCATGACTTGGATGTTGGCGTCTCACATACACAACAACTAATTATAGTCATCCGTAATTGCCTTTTCAGTAGCGGTCACTGTTTGACAGACAACTGAAAAACCTTTCTTGACAGACTTCTTTTTATTTCTTTTTATTTCTCTCAAATTTAATTCATGTAAGAACTTCTCAAGATATGGTATCATTCCCTTTCAATTATGAAAACCTTAATAATTTAGTCACAGTGGGCTGATAAACATATACACTGATGATCCAGAACATTATGCTTAATATAGTGTTGGTCCTCCACGTGGCGGCAAAGCATCGCCCACCCTCTGAGCCATGGACTCTACAAGAACCCTAAATGTGTCTTGTAGTTACTGGCACTAAGATTAGCAGCCGATCCTTCTTGTCCTGTAAATTGCGAGGTGGAGCCGCCGTGGATCAGATTTGTTGGTCCAGCACATTCTACAGATGCCAAATTGATTGTGATCTGGAGAATTTGTGCACCTTGAACTCAAACCATTCCCGAGTGGCCGTTAGTGAGGCAAAGCGAATAATCCTGCTGCAAAAGGATTCTGCCATCAGACAATATCATTAGGGGTTTACATGGTCTGTAACATTGTTTAGGGTGGTTGCATGAGTCAAATTTACATCCAGATGAACGGCAAGACCCAGATTTCATAGCAGAACGTTACCCAGAGAATCACACTATTTCAACTGTCTTGTCGTCCTACCACAGTGCTTTCTTGTGCCATCACTTTGACAGACTTTGACATGTTCCGTTGTTCTGTGATGATCAACGTTGTCTGCTTCACCTAGACACAATGGGCCATATTCTTCAACCGTTCTTAAGAAGAAATTCGTTCTTTAAACCCACTTACGCAGTTTCCACAAAGATTCTGACATTCACCAATGTTTACTTATCTGGAATTTGTTCTTAGGAAAGAACAGAATCTACGCACAGTGAAAAGCACTCTTACGCAGATTTGCTCGCTGACATTTTCGTGACAAATCATTAGTCTCTGCGTTTTCATCACTTGTACAGTGATTTAAATATTATGAAGAATAACATTATGAATAATATTCAATGATTTCAAATATTTGCATATATTTAACACTTTTCTGTGGATGGCACACCCGAGATTGCGGTCATTCCGATTATGTCCCCGATGCGCTGGTCCAGCTCAGTAAGGACAGTGCACGCCTTTCCCCCTCCTGTGGTCAGCATCTCTCGCTTGTGTTTGGCAATACTTTCTTTGCCTCAAACTTCATGTCAAACCATTTCTTTTTCATGTCATCAGTGGTGCGCCCTTCCCCTGACACAGCGTTCACAGAACGAGTGATTAAATCCCTTGTATCCTTTTTGCATTTGATTTTGCAACCACTACTGACGCTGCTAAATATTACATTTTTTTGCCTGTTCACTTTTTGCAGAAGTATTTTCACTTCTGAACTACTAAAGTTTTTTTTCTTTTGGCGTCTGATTCTCTACTGTCTTTACATTTTCGTTTCGGCATTTTTGCATTCTCCACTTCAGTTTTTACGATGAGTTTCCACTCCGCCCTGCAGTTTAATGCCCTTTAATGGGAAACACCGGGGCGTTTACCTATGCTAATTAGGAACAACTGACACGCGCATTCAATTTACAAAGACGTGGTATTCATCATTATAAGAACGTAGGTGCGAACAATTATGCCATTTAAGAACACTTTCGTGAATTTCAGTAAGACTTTTCTTAGGACCTTTCTTAGGAACACATTTAAGAAATAACTTAGAAAAACATTGAAGAATATGGCCCAATGTTTTGTGTGTTGAGGTGGATTCCTGCTCATATCCGCTATAGGCTTAGTTGGGCTTTGCATTTATGTAAACCAATTTCCAGCTGTTTCCCTTTCTAGTGCACAAATCCCTGGTCAAAACCGACACCCTACATAGGGAACAGAGTTCTGTTTAGGACGCCCTCTATGTTTATGCCTTCACAGATATGTAACTGCATAGTACTTCATAGTCTTTCACATATATAAATATATATGTATATATATATATATATATATATTATGAGAGAACAGTGTTTACATTAGTTAATATTGAGATGAGAGAATATTTAGTACATACAATGTGACAATGTTTTAAATTTTGTTGTATTTTGTCAACATTTTCGTTAGCAATATCAGCAAATGCCACGAGCTCCAGAGTTATTGTACAGACTGCGGCATAAGCACGGTATTGTCTCTGGTTTGTCAAGCTGGAATGACCGCTAGGATGGTCAGGTCATTGACTTACAATTATATGAGACACAAGCAGAAGCTATTGAATGCACCAGTCAGCCACAAACACTGCATACTGTCTGCCATTGACTCCACAATTGGAAACTTAGTAACTTGAGGCCCTGTTCGATACTGTGGAAGCCTTTGTTTCTCTCAACTCGTTATGTAACGCATGAAGATGACAACCGCACAGACATTTTGCGCATGAGCAACAGCGTGCACATGAGCATGCGCAGACAAACCCTGACACACACAAACACACACACACACACACACACGCACACACACACACACACACACACCAGCTAATGGCATTAGGGTAGGTCATAAAAGGACAATGGATCAATGTCTGTGGCTAACCCAGAATCCCCCGACCACATCAGCACTTATTAATGGTTCTCTAATGTCTGTTACTCAAATGGATCAGGTTCGGATTAATGATGTCACTAAATGAATTGAATGCATTTTGTGGTATTATTCGTGCTGTGCACAAAGTCAGCACACAGTTTAACACAGGAGACATGTCCTGCAGCTGTTTGTCGATTGCTGGCCTGTGGAATGTCCATCAGCTAATTGCAAAGCGAAGACAAGTGAACAGGGTATTCGTTAGCAGAAGTCTTCAACCGCGCAGTGGGTCTGTGGAATAGCCGGCAATGGCCACTTGAGGTCGTATTTGCTTTTCTCTTTTGTCTTGAGTGACATTTCATTGCGGCTTGGCAGGATAAGACACTGTTTCTATACCTTAAACACACAGTTACTAGCTCTAAATTTGCACACAGCCAGTGTTCAATTAATAAAGTAGTCAAGTAGTAATTATGGTAGAGGTTGTCTTTTGTAGCTCTGTTGTTGAGGCATGCGGCTTGCAGTTTTATTGGCACACTGTAGAGGCCCATGTTATATGTATGCAATGACTACTCTGGATATGAGTGTCTGCCGCAAGACTTGAATTTAAAGTCAGTGTTAGTATCGGTCTGACACTTGCTTCTTCTCCACCACACTTTAATAGGATAACGTTGGTTATCCTATGAGTTCCATGTCCGAAGGGTTGGACTTCAATTTGAAGCGAATTGTTGCGAGAGATGTCCAAAATCTAAGGCCTTCCTGGAATTCTACTTGACAGAATTTTAACAACAATACATTGTGCTGCCGTTGAATGAGGATAAGTCCTCCACTGTGTATTTTACTCCTGCTGTACCAAACAAATGTGGAACTGCAGTGCTCAATAGAGCTCCGGACAGCCCTCTGGTGGTTAAAAAGTAGTATGGCCCTAGAATAGGTCGATGCATTACTATTATGTGGTTGATCCACGGAAATGGCTTCATGTGAACCACACTCTGCTGGTGCCCTTAATTGGTTATATTTTGTCATCTTTATTCACGCAGGGAATTCCCTAAGGGCAAATGATTTTTTTTCAAAAGAGTTATGGATCGGAAATCAGTAACATTTTATCGCCTTGTTACATTTTGATCACAAACTCTTGTTACATTTTGAACAGGTGTCCAGAGGTAAGCTGAAATCTAGTAAAGTGGATAGGTAGAGATTAGAATCTTATAGCGTTGGCCTATCCAACCAATTTCGATCTGTGATCTGTGATGCCATTAGAAGATAAGTGCATTTGAAATGTATTCAAACAGCGTTGGTGCCCTAGGTTAGACAAATGCATTCTCCACACCATCAAATCATAACTGATCTGGCATGATTGGATATGTGATAAAAAGGCTTCCACCAATCAGGTTTAATCCCTCCACTTAATACGAGATCAGTGATGCCTTCAGGGAATGATTCATATTCCGAATTGTCTTCATTTGCTTATTACATTAATTAAGTCCCTGTGACAAACAACATATAGAGACAAAATACACTTCTACATAAAAGCCAACATACATGAATGTACAATATACAGCATGGTAAGCATTTGACAAGCAATATATTGTTTTGGCATTAACATATTTGAGCAATAAAGCACAAGGGCTGTTGTAAACGGCCAATATATCATCGCTAAAGTACCAATTCTGGCATTATAGGCACAAACCTCAGAGATGCTTTATTGCTATAAAATGGTTATAAAACAATTTGAGTAGTAGAATATAATCTGATGTCGTAACCTTGCTATACAGTCTCATGAATCCAGGCTTTAAACAAATCGGCATTTAACCACCTGATTTGTAACAGTTAACAGTGTGGCTAGTGTAGTCGTGTTCGTCTCTGGGTAAATGGCTAAATCAATCAATCAAATGTATTTTATGAAGACCTTTTTTACATCAGCAGTTGTCACCAAGTGCTTTTACTAACACCCAGGCTCAAACCTGAAAGAGCAAGCATCATCAGGGTTGATGCACAGTGGCTAGGAATAACTCCCTGATAGGGTCGAAACTTAGGATGATTAATAAATGCATGTGTGTTATGTCCAACGTCTAGAAAACATAATGAAATCAGATGCATGACCAGGTGGACAGAGACAATTGGGGGACAGCTGAGTGGCAGACGTTAGCCGTAACAGCAGTAACCGCTAGGCTCGTCACCTACCCGGCCTGCATCACAACCATTTGAAAGGGTCACTGAGGATCACAGCAGCGAGAAGGAAGGCTATTCTCATTTATTTGAAGTAATCACATTTTTGCTGTGTTATGATACGATGGTTGTAGTCACGATTTACATCCTGTGTCCTTTACATATCCTGTTGTAGTCATGATTTACATCCTGTGTCCTTTACCTATCCTGTTGTAGTCACGATTTACATCCCGTGTCCTTTACATATCCTGTTGTAGTCACGATTTACATCCCGTGTCCTTTACATATCCTGTTGTAGTCACGATTTACATCCCGTGTCCTTTACATATCCTGTTGTAGTCACGATTTACATCCCGTGGCCTTCACATATCTAGATATTGTCAAGCTTTCCATCCCATGGCCTTTACATATCTAGTTATTGTACATCCTGTGCCCTTTACATATCTAGTTATTGTCAAGCTTTCCATCCCGTGGCCTTCACATATCCTGTAACCTCTGTGTCAGTAGCCAGGACCAATCATCTGACACAGTTCAAAACGCTTGACAAAAGAACCGTCATCCAGTGTGTTTTGATAAGGCTTGACTAAGCTTTTATGATTTAATGTCACAAAGGCTTTTATTATGAAACACCTCAGGCCATTGCCATTTAGATTTGTCAAACACTATGAATATCTTGCAGTTAGACTTTCATGCTTAAGCTCGTTCTTTATTTTTCCCATTACATCAAGGTCACTCTGGTCAATCGTTCACATAAACAATACGATTATCTGTACATGCGCTTAGATTTTCATAAGTTATCCATTTGGAAATGCCTGTCGGATTGTATTGAATGCATACAATGGACAGAATCAAACCGACGAATGTGTCACCTAAATGGAAACTCTTATTCTATGCAGTGTATTCACAGTGAAATGCGCTATATAAATGCAGTCCATTCACCATTGAATCCGGTCTGATAGGTTAACACAACGGAACATGTTTAAACCTCTGGGCCCAGCACCAGGCTTGCAGACTTGTGAGCAAACCTTTAATCTGTTTTGTTTGTCATTTGGATACATTTCACTGTTATGGCAGCTGACAGTTAATGTTAATGAATCCTGGTGTGCAGTGGAGATTAAGACCCTAAACCTCTTTGTATAAACCCTTTATGGAATTTAGGTCCCATTTTAGGAACATTAAAAAGCCTGCAAATTGGAACCCTTTTCCATTCATTAAGGAATTAGATACTGAATTCGGTTTTCTGTTTTCTGTGACCAGTTATTGTTTCTCCCAAATGCCATGTTGTGTGTAATTTCTTTGCCAACAGTGGATTTCCAATCAGTTTGTAATGTCGTATTGATGCACAAAGACAATCACATGCACACGCACGCATAAACCCTTTAATCACATGCAAGTACACACACACACACAAATTCTGTCTTTTTTTATTTAAGTCTGTAGGCTGGTAAGATTGAACGATTACATACTCTTGTTTATTGGGGACTGAATCTATCTCACACAATTGTATGCCTTGTGTAGCGTTAGACATCTCCGCAGCAGTCTATCGTTATTACAGTCACCAAAGTAGCTTGCTAGCTTGTTCCAGTGCTAATATATTCGGGAGAAAAATGACAGACAACCATCGTCTTTTCAGTCTGGGAACTCACTGACTTGTTTATTATGCGCATGCTCACAACAGCATCTCAATTACGCATGTGCACGTTATAACATAACTTAGGCTATAACATGGCTTTGCTATATTCATATTAACAAATATGCTCAACACTCCCACTCAAAGACATGTTTTCAGCCCCCTACAGTATAAATCAAAGAAAATACATTACTCCAAAATAAAACATATGGCATACTGGCAGTGTTGTAAAAACTTCAAAAACATTAACACTTTGCCAGTTCACATTACTCTCCAAACAAATATCTCTTGAACCTCTCGAACTTGGCCTTTGTCACAGGCTTGGTAAGGACATCTGCCACCATGTTTTCAGTAGAGCAGTATTCCACAGCTATTTTCCCTTCTGTGTGTGCAGATCGTACAAAGTGATACTTGATATCAATGTGTTTGCTTCTCTGTCTGCATACTGGGTTCTTAGATAAAGCAATCGCCCCTTGGTTGTCCTCATATATCTTGACTGGTACATGCTGGTTACAACTCTCTATCCCTTAATAGTTGTACCAAATATATACTCTCTTGAGTAGTGGCTGCTAGTGCCATGTACTCAGCTTCACAGGTGGATAGTGCTACCGTTGGCTGTTTCCTACTCTTCCATGATATAACTGGACCATTCTCAGTTAAGCTGAAACAGTATCCTGTTGTGCTCCTCCTGTCATTTTGATCGGCTGCCCAATCAGCATCACTATAGCCCTCAAGCTGTAGGCTTTCCTCACTTTTTTGGAAGTGTAGTTCTTGGTCTATAGTACCTTTTAAGTACCTCAGTAAGTGTTTTGCTGCAGACCAATGCTGTTGCTTTGGCTCTGCTAGGTGTTGTGATAGTTTACCAACTACCCAGCTCAGGTCAGGTCTAGTACATGTCATTATGTATATCAGGCTACCTACCAGCTTTCTATATCCTGTTGAGTCAATAACTTCACCCTCACTGTCAAAATTTAACTTTTGCTCACATGGGGTGGATCTCGGTTTGCATTCAGACATTTTAAATCTTTCCAACACCCTTTCAATGTGTCTCTTTTGAGTCATTTTGATCTCTCCCTCACTCTGCCTAAAATCGATGCCCAAGAAATGCCTAAGTAGACCCATATCTTTCATCTTAAATCTTCTCTTTAACATCTCTTTTACATCCCTCAGTAAAGTGTTGTTACTCGCCGCTATGATTATGTCATTAACCCACACTAACAGAATCACCTTCTCTTTCTCACATTCTCTGTTGTATACACAATGATCAGCATCGTTTTGAACAAAGCCATTCTCTGTAAGATGATCATGCAGTAACATGTTCCAGTTACGCCCGGGCTGCTTTAACCCATACAACGACTTATTGAGTTTACACACTAAGTCTTCTCCAGTTTTGGACTTGACCTCAAAACCTTTTGGTTGCTCCATGTATACCTCACAGTCCACCTTTGCATGAAGGTAAGCAGTCTTCACATCCATTTGGTGCAGGGTCAGATCCTCCTGTAATGCCACCTGCATCAATGCTCGGACAGAGGTCATGTTGGCTGTTGGTGAGGAAGTCTCTTTATAGTCGATCCCTTCAACTTGACTGTAACCTTTTGCAACATATCTGGCCTTACATGTTTCAGATCCGTCTGGGCTCTCTTTCACTGCATATACCCAGCGGCCTCCCACTGCTTGTTTACCTTTTGGCAGTGGTGTCAGAGTGAAAGTCTCATTCTCTGTCAAAGAGTTCATCTCCTCTTTCATCGCGTCAGTCCACATATGTGACTTGTCAGAGTCCATAGCCTCTCTAAACGTTTCAGGTACTTTGTAAACCATTCTGTAGAAATAATCTACATTCTCACTGTTGTCTTTATTACACTCAGCTTTACACTGATACTCCTTCAGGTATTCTGGGGCCCTTTTTTGTCTCGTGGGATATCTCCTTTCTCCCTGTTCTTCCTGTGTACTATCTTTTTGGGTTGGACCTGCCTCAGTTGTCTCCACAACACTGGACTCCTTACTGTCCATAGGCTGTCCCTGATCCTGGTTGACTATACGTGGGGACGTATCTCCATACCACTCAATGTCGCCGCCCATGTCACAATCTGTTTGAGTCTGGCTATCTGCACTGCCTTTGGTGATGCTTTTCACCAGCCTATGTTTTAGTACTTTTCCTGTCTCAGGATAATACACATTGTATGCTGGGCTATATTTATCGTAGCCTACAAAAATCCCCTTTTTGCACCTAGAATCCAGCTTTTTCTTATCCTGATTGTACACGTAGCATTCAGAGCCAAATATCTTCATGTTAGATAGGTCAGGTGTTTTTCCTGTGAAAACACAGTAAGGTGTCTGCTCTAGCCTCTTACTGTAACACCTGTTGCGGGTTTGGGCTGCCGTCTGTACAGCATATGTCCACAATTGCTTTGGGAGGTTACTCTCCAATAGCATGCATCGTGACATCTCAAATAGGGTTCTCCAACCTCTCTCTGCAGTTCCGTTCTGATGCGGTGAGTAGGGTGCACTTGTCTCGTGCCTTATCCCGTTACTCCTTAGTAGAGATTGGAACTATGAAGCTATGACATTTTCTGTAGCTTTTGTCGTGCAACTCTTGGCTTTGATAAAGTATGGAAATATCATCCCACTGTAATCATCCGTAAATGCAATCGCATACCTGTATCCATCTTTATCTGCAGGTTCTATAGGACCGCATAAGTCTGTATGTACTAGCTCTAGTACACCTGTAGCCTTAGCATCTGCCTGTCTATTCCTGCTCTGTGTGAACTTGCCCTGTGTGCATATTTCACAGTTTTGATTAGACTTGTCATGTTTCCCTTTAATCGACATCCCTTTGACCACCTTTTCTAATTTTGCAACATCATCAAAATTACAATGACCAAGTATCCTATGCCACGTTTTAAAGTCATGACAACCATACGCTTCATCAGCTTTCTCATCTTTTACAGTGGTAAGGTAATACAACCTACTAGACACATTCATTTTGAACTTGTTACCGTCCTCGTGGACCAGCCAGTTATCACCGTCCTTGAAGTGGACCTCGGCTCCGTTGGCTGTCGCTGCTTTGACTGAAAAGATGTTTTGTGGAAATGATGGGATGTATAGTGCTTGCTTCAGCCTCGCTTTTACCTGTCTTCCCTTGCTGTCTAGCAAGTAGACTTCTGCGTCTCCCCTCATCTTTGCCATTCCGTTCACCTTGGTTCCGTCGGCAAGCTCGATCGTGTGGTCCTCAGGTCTAAAGTTCTTGTCAACTGTTTTGAACTTTGTGGAGTCGTTGATCATGTGTGTTGTGGCACCGCAGTCGACCATGAGACCCCTCTTGTCCTCCTCTTGTATAGGACAGTCACTCATCTTGAAGAAACAGAAAGATGTAGGTTCTGCCTCTGTCTCTCCATCAGCTTTCTTAATATGGTCTCGACCTGGTCCTTGATGGCGCCTCCCTCGTTGTGGTGTGTCCCATTTTCGTTCCTCTCTTCTTGCTTGGGATTCATCTGGACATGTTCTGGACATGTGTCCTTTTCTACCACACTTATAACACTCTACAACTGCCATGTCTATTTTCTTTCCTCTTCCTCTTCCTCGGGGCCTCGTTGCTCCGCTAGTCTTCATCACGTTGTCTTCTTCTACATTCCCGTCACTCCTCCCATATTTTTCAGTACTCTCGTAACTTCGCAGTTTTGTTTCAAACTCGCAGAACGTTACAACGTCATTTGTCTGGGTAATGTGCACGACGAATGGCTTGTATGTATCAGGTAGCCCCTTTACTACCATGGCTATCTGAAGCCCATCACTAATATACTCGTCTGCCCTTCTCAATGACGTGAATATATTCTCTGCTCAAATGACATAGTCCGTGACAGTTTCATTGCTAGCTTTATAGAGCGAGGAAAGTTCCCAATACAAACTCACGACGCGGGGTTTATCCTTCCCCTCATAATGCGCGCGAACAATCTCCAGTGCTTTTCTTCCATCACCTTTCGTGTCCCTCATTATCAATGACAAGCTCTTGTTGTCTAGACCTTGCACTAGTTCTGCATATGCCTCTCGGTTCTTTTCCTCATCTTCCGCGAGTGCTGCTTCGTTTGCCCCAGCTATCTGCGGGTCCTCCGTAATAACTTTTCTGAGGCAGCGCAACTCCATGTGCGCGAGGAACCTCGTTTCCCAGAGTTCGTAGTTTTTCTCATCACCGTCGAATGAAAGTCTGAACCACCTTTGGCTTCCATGACTGGGCCCATAACCTGTAGCGTTAGACATCTCCGCAGCAGTCTATCGTTATTACAGTCACCAAAGTAGCTTGCTAGCTTGTTCCAGTGATAATATATTCAGGAGAAAAATGACAGACAACCATCGTCTTTTCAGTCTGGGAACTCACTGACTTGTTTATTATGCGCATGCTCACAACAGCATCTCAATTACGCATGTGCACGTTATAACATAACTTAGGCTATAACATGGCTTTGCTATATTCATATTAACAAATATGCTCAACACCTTGGGTAGCCCCACAGACTGGAGTTTGCAATGTGGAGTAAACTGATGTAAAGTGGAGTTGGCAAACAAAGATGATTTGACAAACCATGGGAACGACATATTCAGTTCTCATTGTTTTTAATTATCTGTTTGTGGATATTCTGGTGAAAGACTTTGACATACAGATTGAGGAATGTATTTACTAATTACATTTGGATTTCTACAATTTTATCAGGTCAAAGACGGCAAATATGAAAGCACATTTTATTGACTTGTGCCTTGCTTATTGCTAAACAAAGTGTGGCTGTGGGAAGTACTGCTTATTTTGGGTATTGTAGGTTTAGAAGCTACTTAAACTATTGAGATAGTTAGCTAGTGTCACGAGTGTGATGAGTTTTGTTCCACCCGAGGAGTTTAGTCAGGTGCACTTCCTGTATTTGGTAATAGGCCTTTTTCACATTTCCGGGGTACGGCTTCCGTTTCAGCAACAAGAAGCGCATCAATACTTCCGGTCGAATTGTATGTATTCAGACAGAATGTTTATTGTAACTTTACAGATCCCCATGAAGAAAAATGTCTCGTAGCAGCTGCATATAACACTATAAATACACAAAATAAGTAAATACACAACATACTGAATATATCAGAATTTGGTTTTATTCACCATAAATGTTGTACAAACAAGGAATTTACTTTGGTAGGAACACAAAAGCCAAGTAGAAAACGGAAAAATTAGGTATCAGTACTCACTTACTGAAAATAGAAGATTAAAAACAGATTTAAAAATGTGTTAGATTGAGAAATTTGGCAACAGCACAAAACTAACTGAGAGAGAACTGTCTTCAGGGTCCAATAAAATGTTTCTAATTATGTTCCACTTCTGTATGTTTTAATCCTGGATTGGGCTAATTGAGCAAAAATTGTGCTTTTGATGAGAAACCCACCCTAGTATGAGAGTGCAGTATAAAAACATTTTGAAGTCCCTGATGCTTGAAGAATCATTTGAGTCAATCTATACAAAACCTCAAGCTTGTGTGGCTCCTCATGTTTCCTCATAGACCGGTAACACCGAGCCCTAACATTTACCGCAGTGTCTATTACATTAGAAACTTAAACGGAAAACATGTACAATGCAAAGTTAGATGATACAAGCATTGAGTTTCACGTTATTGCTAATTAATTGAATGGAAATCGAAATAAACAACTGTTACGTGTGGAATGTTTTTAGCAAAATACATAAAGTGTTAGCTGCTTGCAATTTTAGCTAAATACAGCCAGCAACAAGTCATTGCAAACCTACCTTCAAAATCAAATATAAATTGCTCAACAAAGAACTTGTAACCTTTATCCGTCTTCGATTTTTTCCGCATTTGACAATTTGTCAATTATAATTGTTGGCAAGTTATCTAATCGGCTTGGGAATAATGTTCAGCTACTGCTGCTGCCATTGTTAAACCCATAGCAGTATGACACCGGAAACTAGGATGCACACCGGAAATGATTCTTCTTCGTTCGTGAAAACGGCCTATTGTTTTGTTGTTAGCTCAGCTGGGGCTTGTTAGCAATCACCACGGCTATTTTACAATGTAGTTCAGATTGCACTTTGTCGGTTATTGTTTAATGTCACTTCTGTATCACTGGTGAGTGTTTGATGTTAAAGTTATCATATAGTCGTATGTGTTTTGTATTTAGATGCCGCAGAGTAAGTGCACGTTTATTTGAACCAACCAGTTTAGATGTTTTCCTGTTCAAGTGTTTTGTTTTATTTTGAGTTAAATAAAATCCCACGAACAAGGCACTCTGCATCTGCCTCTCCTGCACTTCACCTAAAGTATTCGTGACAGCTAGCAGTCATTACAGTGCCTCTCAAAAGCAATCACACACCTTGTACTCCACATTTAATTGTGTTACATCATGAAATCCATACAGATTTGTCAAGGAGTTTTTGCCATTTATCAATAATGTCACGTTGATCTGCAAATTGTTCTAAATTTATAAAAAATTGAAAATGAAAACAATTGATTGCATGAGTATTCACATCCTTACCATAATATTTGGTAGATGCACCATTAGCAGCAATTTCAGCCATGAGTGAATTAGGATTTGTCTCTAACAGCTTTGCACATCTAAACACACATTTTTGCCCATTGGTCCTTTCAAAATGGCATTAGCTCTGTCAAGATGTATGGATACCTTTGGTAAACAGCAGGTTTAAACTTTTTACACATTTTCTCAATTTAGATTGAGGTCTGGGCCTTGGCCACTAAAGGCCTTGGCCACTAACCACAGACTTGTCCCTAAGCCACTGAAGCTGTGTGCTTGGTTGTTGTCTGAAAGATTAATCCTCGACCCAGTTTTACGGTTTCCTGTGTGATTTGATCTGTTTTTTTTCCTGACCAGTCTACCAGACTCTATCATTGAGAAGCATCCCCATAGCATGGTGCTTCCACCACCATGCATAATGGTTGCCATTGACCTCTGAGTGGTTTCCCTTCTCTCACGGACACTTTATTTTTGAGGACTGTCTGTTCTAGACAGCTTTACAAATGTGCCATATTCTTTAAATTTCTTAATAATGGACATGTTGTACAATATCCTACTCCTGATTGGTGCTTTTGAAAAATCTTAGTCTTTATGATTTTTCAATTAAATATAGACGTTATTTGATACATGCAGAGGATGGTAAGAAAACCACTCTCTATTTACTAGAGAAACTTTGACAAAAGATAATGTGAGATTTGATGATCACCAAAGTGCACATAACAAGTGAAATAATCAGTGAATGCAGGTGTCTGCTGGTACACAAGGGAGGTAAGACTGAGGCTGTATTGCATCTGCTAGGTCCTATCAGGCATGATTATATTTGTTTTCCCTGTTAAACATGTGCAATGCATCTCTCCTCTGGAGTGACACTGAAGTGACCACCTGAAAGGGAACCAGCAGTACCACCTCAAGGTTGACAAACACTAAAATTAACCATTACAAATAGAGCCTGTGTGGCAGACTTGCTGAAACAGATTAAATAAAGCTAAATATTGCTTTTTGGAGGACACAAAGTTATATTACCAAATATCCGGTTCCTCTGTATGATGGTATGAAGACTCCACAATGATGGAAAAATAGGTTTGGCTGAAAATCAGAAAACATGTCCATGCATCATTTTTTTTTTATTATAAAACCTTGTCTTTCATTAGCCCGTTGTTCTGTTCTCTTTGCAACAGCATGACGTACTTTAGACAAGTTAAGGAATGCACCGGCTTAATATGCATGCATGTAATAGAGGCATCTCATCTTGTGTTTATTAGTCGCAGAGAAGTAATGTTTCATTGGATCAAATGGTTAACAAAGTGTTAACATACCGACTTCCCCCTTCACCCTGAAATACACGAGTTAGTTCAACCGGAGTACATCTGAAGGGTTTTGTGAATACAAAGCCGCTGTTACATGTGAAGTGTGATTACGGCCTCGTTAAAGCTAAGTGCACCATAATTTATGTTCTTTGTGTGTGACTGTGTTACTCTGTGTGTCTGTTCCTGTTATGATCTGGAAAGTATATATATAAATATATACATTCTCTCTTCTGAATAATCCCCATTCTCTCTCTGGCTTTTGTCAGTACCTTTAAATGTTCAGTGGTAGGGGGATTTATAGGGACACACACACACCTGCGTACATACAGAGTGTTTGCATTTGTACAGTGTCTGCATGTTCTTTCGTAGACACTCATCAAAGGGAAGTTGTCCAAGTGTGTCCATGCTTAATAAATGTTGGAGCACTTGCTGTGATCATTACTGACTAATTGGCATTGCCCAGTCTCAGGGAAGATACTTAATTAGATTGGGCCAAAGGTCTCAACCCGGAACTATCAGAGGAAATTAATGTCATGTGTTCATGTTTGCCATAATAGAAAGTTTTGAGTTTGAGTCAACAACTAGATACATTCTGAAACTAATAACTGACTGTGTCCCACAAGGATGTGTTTAATTTGTACTTTCAGCACAGAGAACATTCAACTCAGATCGGATTATAATCATCCTGTTGCCGAACAACTTACCTCCAAGAAATGTAAATATATAGTGTGTTCAATGTTAAATTAGGCTTGTAATTCGAACTTGCTGTCAAATTTCCAATTCTAATTATCCTACTCATATTGCAACAATTTAACAACAGGTGTGGAAGAGACAGAAGATTGTATGTTTTGATGCACATTTTCACCTTGCCATTTGCTTCTTGTCAACCAGGAAGTGTTCCACCAGTATATAAACTCCAGAGAAGTGCACAGTCATCGACAAACAGTCACGATGGAGCTTGTACATCCCCAACCTACCGCTCACTGGAGCGCAATAAAACAAATAAGTCCGGTCCAACAAAACAACCAGCAGCTGTACTTTGGAGTACACAGTCATTTATTAAATAGGGAGGGTGTGCTGGTTAAGTACATGTTGAAAAAAGTGTTTCCCTCAGTTAACTTTGGTTCGGTGCCTTCCTGAGAAGGTTTTACGCTGGTTCTGTTGGCTTAGAAACTAGTTCTGACACTAGCAAAACGGGTTTACGTAGAATATTTGCCTTTACAATACCCATGTCCAGTATCGTGAAAAAGAGTTCTGCGGGAGGATAATCGTGATTGTGCTCCACTAAACTGCTTTTAGATGGTATTTCCGCAGTGTCATGTAGACACTGATGTTTATTTATTCTAGCATGCGTTGGGCATGGTTGTAGCATTGGTTGCGTTTGCGTCGGGCATGCTATTTGGATACCCAAGTGCTTTGTTTGTTGTTGATGTGCAATTAAATATTTTTCTTTTTTGTGTTTCTGTACATCCCCTGGAATATGATCATTTAAGAAATGCATTTAATAATTATTAAACTGAACTATTATAAGTTCACCCAGCACAGCCAGAAGAGGACTGGTCACCCCTCAGAGCCTGGTTCCTCTCTAGGTTTCTTCCTAAAGTTTACCAATCTGGGAGTTTTTCCTAGCCGCTGTGTCAACTTGTATCTACTTGTTGATGTGTGCTCTGTCGGGTTCAGGCTGGGTGATTGTTAAAGCATTTATTTATAAAATACATTTGATTGATTGAACATGCATCACATTTTAATCTTTTTGCAGAGGCTCTTTTGCCGAGCGTTTTGTAATAGCAAATGGATATATTTTCATATTTTCTCACTGCCCTCCTGTGGGAAACCATTTGGGGTTTTAAAGGCCTTGCTCTAACAACTGACCTACACGGAGTTCATGCTGAGGTTATGTATGTGTTGGCTCTGTGTCTAACTACACGGAGTTCATGCTGAGGGTGTGTATGTGTTGGCTCTGTGTCTAACTACAAGGAGATCATGTTGAGGGTGTGTATGTGTTGGCTCTGTGTCTAACTACAAGAACATCATGCTGAGGTTATGTATGTGTTGGCTCTGTGTCTAACTACAAGGAGATCACACTGAGGGTGTGTATGTGTTGACTGTCATGATGAGGGTGTGTATGTTGTGGCTCTGTGTCTAACTACAAGGAGATCATACTGAGGGTGTGTATGTGTTGGCACTGTATCTAACTACAAGGACATCATGTTGAGGGTGTGTATGTGTTGGCTCTGTGTCTGACTACAAGGAGATCATACTGAGGGTGTGTATGTGTTGGCACTGTATCTAACTACAAGGACATCATGTTGAGGGTGTGTATGTGTTGGCTCTGTGTCTGACTACAAGGAGATCATACTGAGGGTGTGTATGTGTTGGCTCTGTATCTAACTACAAGAACATCATGTTGAGGGTGTGTATGTGTTGACTCTGTGTCTAACTACAAGGAGATCATACTGAGGGTGTGTATGTGTTGACTCTGTCATGATGAGGGTGTGTATGTGTTGACTCTGTGTCTGACTACAAGAACATCATGATGAGGGTGTGTATGTGTTGGCTCTGTGTCTAACTACAAGGAGATCATACTGAGGGTGTGTATGTGTTGGCTCTGTGCCTTGTCAGGGCTTCATTCGTTTAAAGTCCAAATGTTCAAACCAGCATAACCTTATTGTGCACTAGTTCCATGCGTTGACATGACAATAACACCAACACAGGTGTTTCAAAACAGAAACTACTTGTTTTATTTACATTAACATGCCTGTTCACTGTTGTATCAAATACTTTACTCTGTAGTAATATATTTCAATATGTTTAAAGAAATGCCAAAATCACATTAATTTAATGACTCCTGAGCTTAATTCTACTCTGTAGCCACTCTCTCTTCAACCTTGCAGATGTCCTCCCCACAAAGACGGGTATTGGTGTAACTGCATTTATATGGAAATGCTTTAACATTGAGAGGATTGTCAGTGAGTGGTCGGCCTCAATAAATGAATGGGACAAGGCACAAAATGGCATTAATGTTGCTGGATCACGCTTCAAACATCTTGGGTACAAAGTTACTGGATATCAATTGCTGTTCCCTACTAATCAACATTATGTGAATGCTGAAATAACTCTTTATGGATGGACTGTCTGGAGGCAGATGAGGAGAAGAATATGAGGAGGAAGATCAACTCCATCCTAGAAAACCCCTCTCATCCTCTCCATGACGTGCTGTGGCTACAGGGGAGTAACTTCATCCAACGCCTCATCCTCTCCAGGTGCAGGACAGAGCGCTTCAGGCGTTCCTTTGTCCCTACAACCATCAGACTGCATAACACTGCCTGTGGGGATGACCTCAGCACTGGTCGGCTGTGAACCCCCTCTCTCCCTCCATCACCACCACCTGGAAGAGCCCCCCCCTCTCTCTCTCTCTCCCCCTCTCTCTCTCCCTCCATCACCACCACCCGGTAGAGCCCCCCCCTCTCTCTCTCTCTCCCCCTCTCTCTCTCTCTCTCTCCCTCCATCACCACCACCTGGAAGAGCCCCCCTCTCTCTCTCTCTCCCCCTCTCCCCCCTCTCTCTCTCACCCTCCATCACCACCACCTGGAAGAGCCCCCCCCTTTCCCCTCCACTCTCTGCACTGCTCATAGACTCATAACCTTTAGCCGTATAGTTGAATTTACAATTAATCTGTACATTGTATTTTACTATTTATTAATTGTACTGTCGTTTTATTTAATTTGTTCTGCTGCTGTTACACAAAAATGTATAAAGTGTTATCCTGTTCTATTCTTATAGTTTTACTTATGTGAATGCTGAAATAACTCCTTATATGTTTTATTTTTGACTTTTTGCCAGTGTAATCGCACAGAGTAGCCATCATCAGCAACACATTTGAACCTTCTTTACAGACTAATGTAACTTTAAAATCAATATGTTGTGTATGGACACATAATAGAACACACACATACTCACACACAGGTTCCATTCTGCCATAGGGTTGCAGTGGACAGGCTAATTGATATTCCCTTACGTTGCCATGGGCTTCTCTTAGGAACTTCTCTGCATTGATGCTGACAGGGCACGCTCCCACACAACTGCAGAAAATAAGATCAAAGGAGAGATGACTGTGGGTTTGTGCCGGGTATATGTGTATGTATGTGTGTAAAAGATAGAGTGAGATAGACGAGTCCGACTACAAGCGTGTTAGTTGTCTCAGATAATGTTTAGTTCTCTCAATCTCGTATCGCTCTCGCTAATTTAGTAATTTTATTTAAAAAAGAAAGCATTGGAGAGGTTTTTATTTTAATTATATTGGTCTTTATTTTGTAACTTTATTTGTCTGAAGTAGAATAATATTATTTATGGAACATAACTTGTATAGATGTTATTTTATTTCACAGTTAACAAACCACCACCTTACATTTATAGAAAACATATTACATAATATAAAAAACAGCACATAGCATACTTCTTCATTGTTTCCAGAGAGTAGTTAGCAACTTTGAATAACAAGTATTGAGATAGAGGTTTTACATCATGTAGATTGTTCAAATTTAAAACCCTCAGGATGAATGCATCAACAGTGAGTTATGGTAACAAATTAGACAACGAGGCACTGATTACGTACATAAAGGAAGGGTTGAGGGGTCGAGCACCCTTTGAAATTAACAAGTATACTGATTCACTTTTATATTTCATGATCGTTCTTAACAAGGATCAGAAGAGTCAACTGATCCAGGAGGCCTACTAACGTTTCACGCTCAAATAAAATTGGAAAAAAGGGTATGACAAAAACACACTGATTCTTGTGTGGTTCTGTGAAGTCTGAGCTAGACTATGTTCTTGAATGGGGTCCTAGGAGTTTAACGTTGGATTGGGGAGATTATTAGCATCACTTCAATTGTCTTTGTCCCTCCTGACTCATTTTTGGCACTGTATGTCTGGCACTGTATGTCTGGCACTGTATGTCTGGCACTGTATGTCTGGCACTGTATGTCTGGCACTGTATGTCTGGCACTGTATGTCTGGCACTGTATGTCTGGCACTGTATGTCTTGCATGTTGCAACAAAACAAAAACATCAAATAATTCTTGCTTTTTTCTGAAATGCAAATTCATGTACTATACATTCCAAAGAAATCCCTATATGTTTTTAACATAATGGTGTAAATACAATTGCTTTACCACTTTATTCATTTTTTTTATTTTGTCTTGTTAATTTCCCAACAATCCTGCATGTATAGTGTTTTGTATCAATTATTTGCATAATTGGTTGGATCGATAAGTTTAGTTATGTCACATTTAATTAATCACTTGTGAAAAGGCTGCAGGGCTTTGACTAATCTTTTGACATCAAAACATCGGTGGTCTTTCCATTCATAATCAGATTCCCTGTGTGTCGATGTAAATTAAAGCTTGCAGCCACAATTAAAAGTGTATGAATACATCCGCTTGGCCTTTTGCAACAAGGTGCTGTATCTACAGAAAGTTCTCCTAACTGGTATTCGGATATTCAGTTGTCGACACCTGTAGTTGTTGACAGCGAGGGACACATTCTAACCCCTGCATGGAAAGTTGAGTCCAAAGACCAAAATGTGCCTGTTGACAGGAAATGTTGTTTTAGATCTATCTTTTGCACAACAACAACAGGTGTTGATATGTGAATATCTGATCATTAGTAAGGAGGCAATTCTCCGATATGGTTGATTAGCAACTTCATGGGGACACAACCTTGGTCAAAACCAGGGAAATTATAGGGCATTATCTCCATGGTAACTTGTTTTGTTTACGCAGCCATTGATCTTTTTTACGTATCCATGACACTCATATCAACATATATTTCTTGGATTGTTTTTAGCACTGTTTTAAGTGATGCTATAAATGAAACCGTTTTTGACACAGTTAAATTTAAGATTTGGAGAAAAGATATTCTCCAAATATTCTCCAAATACCCTACAGATCCTCATGCTCTTCTGTACTAATGCCGTGAAGAAACAGAGTCATCGACTCAACTCGTGGTGATTCATTTCGAGGGTGGGCGTGTATGTTTTTTTGTTGCGACACAGAAAGTTTACACTTCACTATTCCAATGCACACTTTTGCTAAGAATTAGGTTGATGAAAATAGACCAGATGAATCATAATTCAACATTTTCTATAAGCAGGGTGAAAAAGCAGTTTCAGTAGTTTTTACTATGATTGTTTGTGTCATGACGACGTATTATGTTTGCTCAATATGCATTTTTATTGTAGCAACCTTGACAAATGAAAATACTTCCCGCTCATATTACATATTTGTGGAGGGAATAATTGCATATAAATTGATTTACACAAAAAGGTCTCTATTTAAAACATGGATAACGAGAGAAAGAGGCTTGTTGCATTACATTTCTGCTTCATCGCAGGGTGTTGCGCCGCAGCACCGTTCCATTTGGGTGAACCCTATTATTTTGTCCCGATAAACTCATGGGGAGTACCAAAGGCTTGTACAGGAACTCCGCCGTGACGATGCCTGGTTCCAGGGTTATTTTCGGCTCACCGAGGCCGAGTTTAGTAGATTGGGATTCCGGTTGTGAGGCAGGACACCCGGTTTCGTAGAGCAATTAGTCCAGCCTAACTTCTTGCTATTTGACTACGATGAGTAGCATTTAATTGTGCTGTTTGCCAGCCAACTCCAAAATGAACATGCACTGTAGCATTATTTCATATGAAAAATAGCCCAAAAAGAAAATTAAATGTCTCTTAATCTATAATAATAAAAAGGGACACATTGTACAGTTCTTGAAATCCAGAAACTGCAATTATTAAAAGTTTCTCCATTTTGAACGTAGTAACATTTTGAATGCCGCGTATAGAAGGTACACAGACACATCGTTTGTGATTGGCTATCGCCCAAGCTCGTAAGAGCGAAAATCGCATTCAATTTGCATAGAATAGGATGGATCCTATCTTTCGACGCTTCGCTCGCTGTCTTCGCGTCGCCAGGTATCCCACAATGCCTTGCTCGACACTGTCACGTGACCTAATTGAAAATGAATGGGAGGCGAAAATTCGCTAGGCGAATTTCGCTTGTGAAGTGCCTAGTGTATCGTGCCCGTTAGGAGCCGAGTGTGATTGAACCAGCAGACCTTACTGTTGGGACCTTAGGGACCACTGCCATTCAATATGAAACACAGTCCTGCCTTTGCATGGGGGGCAAGAGACACCACTGTAAAATGGAGGATATATTCTGAGAGAAATCAATGACAGCAAAACGTCTCATGGAATGTACTGCTTGCAGCTTGAAGCACACGTATGCCTGTACTCAATGAAGTCTCTAGTGAGTTTTATGACAATAATTATTCGATTGAGCAAGTTTTCTGATCCCTCTTGCGACTTTTATCAGTAAAAGAGTCTATGGACAACTTCAGCTGAATTCAGTACTCTCTGTTTGTTTTGGGAATTAAGAATTTATTATATATTATAAATAAAGCAATAGTTTCTATTAGAAATTCTAGGACATTGCTATAATTCTCCTGTTTTAACGGAGATGTATTTGGGGTTAATAATGAAACATACCTTACTTATCAGATCTGCCAACTCTCACAATTCACATAGCCTTTTTCTTCTTAGGGATAGTTAGAGGTTACTCTGTGAAGACTCTGATAGTTGATGCAAGACAGCAAATTAGAATGTAATGCTTCAGTGGCCTTGTAGGTTATTTTGTTTCATTAGTGTCTCAGTTGGAGTTTTTTGACACCCCCGGGTTTGTTCTAGGGCGTATTCGTTTGTTCTATGGCCCTAAATTATCTTATTTTGACTAAAGATCATAGGTTCCTGGTCCTATCAACAGTGCACTTGATAGGGAACAGGGTGCAATATGGGATGGGTTCCTAACCGCATCAGAAGGCCATTGCTCCAACATGCTTACAGAGAGCTATATTGTTCTAGGGCAACTCAATTAACACAGATTATTACCTCTGGGCAATACATGAGAGCATTTAACAGCTTTTACTGATAATGCCCCATGAGAAAACAAACCATCTGGCTGCCCGCTGAAGTGGTTATGAGAAGAAGAGCTGGTGGACAACCAATGTATCTGGGCATTGGAGGGTTGTTTTTAGTCCCCCGGTGATAAAATGCAGAGGATTTGTCCAAGTCTGCATGCATATGTTCTTCGCAGACAATACTTTAGACACCCCATTTTGAAAAAAACATGTAGAGATTATGCATGTTTAAATTATGGATTTTCTGCCACGTTAAAAGTTGTGAAAAACATTTGAGACACTATTTATCCAGTGATGAATAACCATCTATGCATAAAACCAAGGATTTAATTTGTTGGCAGGAGTATTCTTTTGGTTCAGGGTGCAGCCTTAATATTCCAGCAAATAATACGCTGAGCAAAATCATTAGTCCATTCTCAATTAAGGGACTTGATGTGCATTATGTTTCACAATCATCACATCTCAGTCTAAGTCCAGAAGAAGTGCTGATTCCAATTTACAATGTCCGTGATCACAGACCTGAGTCAAGTCCCTAAGACCCCACAAAGTAATAGGAATAATCAACAGCCTTGTTTATGGAAGTCTAATTCGGTGACATTCTGTTCTCCTCTACAGCAGGACATCTCCTAAGCACTAATGTAATTCTGAGGAATACGATTTAATTATGCCAACTCCTGGTTAATCTTTTTACAGCCCCCAGAGGCGGTGGTTAGCAACAGGTTTGGGTTACAAGACCAACGTCCATTTACTTTTATATATTTTAGGACCATTTGATTAAATATATATTTTTGTGATTCTTTGTTCATTCATTTTGGATGCCCTAATACATTTTGGTACTCTTTATGTTCGCTCATGTGCTTTTTCCAGTAAACTTTAGTTAACATGAGTCTCTGTACTGCACTAAAAGAGTGTCCCAATTTCACCAGGGGTCCTATATATTTCTGGGCACTAAAAGGGTGTTCTTTGTCCCGCAATGGTGTAATTGGGAGGATTTGTCCCGTTCTTTGCGTGCATATGTACATTACACGCAATATTTTTGACATCCCAGGTCTGATTTTGAAAAATCCAAATGTGTGTGTATGATGCCTTGAAGATTCGGCAGATCTTGTCTGCCACACGAGAGGTTGTGAAAAACACTTTGATTGCAAACACTACCTCAACAATGTTTTATTTTTTATTTCTCATCTCTCATCTCCAACCGCTTATCCGGGGTCGGGTCGCGGGGGTAGCAGCTCTAGCAGGGGACCCCAAACTTCCCTTTCCCGGGCAACATTAGCCAGCTCTGACTGGGGAATCCCGAGGCGTTCCCAGGCCAGTGTGGAGATATAATCTCTCCACCTAGTCCTGGGTCTTCCCCGAGGTCTCCTCCCAGCTGGGCGTGCCTGGAACACCTCTCTAGGGAGGCGCCCAGGTGGCATTCGTACAAGATGCCCGAACCACCTCAACTGGCTCCTTTCTATGCAAAGGAGCAGCGGCTCTACTCCGAGTTCCTCTCGGATGACTGAGCTTCTCACCCTATCCCTCAGGGAGAGGCCAGCCACCTTTCTGAGAAAACCCATTTCGGCCGCTTGTACCCGCGATCTCGTTCTTTCGGTCATGACCCAGCTTTCATGACCATAGGTGAGGGTAGGAACAAAGATTGACCGGTAGATCGAGAGCTTTGCCTTTCGGCTCAGCTCTCTTTTCGTCACAACGGTGCGGTGAAGCGAATGCAACACCGCCCCCGCTGCTCCGATCCTCCGACCAATCTCCCGCTCCATTGTTCCCTCACTCGCGAACAAGACCCCGAGGTACTTGAACTCCTTCACTTGGAGTAAGGACTCATTCCCTACCCGGAGTAGGCACTCCACCGGTTTCCTGCTGAGAGTCATGGCCTCAGATTTAGAGGTGCTAACCCTCATCCCAGCCGCTTCACACTCGGCTGCGAACCGATCCAGTGAGTGCTGAAGGTCACCGACCGATGAGGCCATCAGGACCACATCATCCGCAAAAAGCAGTGATGTGACCATCAGCCCACCGAACGGGAACCCCTCCCCCATGACTACGCCTTGATATCCTGTCCATGAATATTACAAACAGGATTGGTGACAAAGCGCAGCCCTGGCGGAGGCCAACCCCCACCTGGAACGAATCCGACTTACTGCCGAGGACACGGACACAGCTCATGCTTTGAGCGTACAGAGATTGGATGGCCCTGAGAAGAGACCCCCTCACCCCATACTCCCGCAGCACCTCCCACAAAAGATCCCGGGGTACCCGGTCATACGCCTTCTCCAGATCCACAAAACACATGTAGACTGGATGGGCATACTCCCAGGCCCCCTCCAGGATCCTTGCGAGAGTAAAGAGCTGGTCCGTGGTTCCCCGGCCAGGACGAAAACCGCATTGTTCCTCTTCAATCTGAGGTTCGACTATTGGCCGAACCCTCCTTTCCAGCACTTTGGAGTACACTTTACCAGGGAGGCTGAGGAGTGTGATACCTCTGTAATTGGCACACACTCTCTGGTCCCCCTTTTTAAAGAGGGGAACCACCACCCCGGTCTGCCACTCCTCTGGCACTGTCCCAGACTTCCATGCAATGTTGAAGAGGCGTGTCAACCAAGACAGCCCTTCCCCACCCAAAGCTTTTAGCATTTCTGGACGAATCTCATCAGTCCCTGGGGCTTTGCCAAATATTTTTTATTTGTTAAGGCAGAATGATTCGATGAACAAGCTAATTGCAAATTGGGGAAGTTAAGGTGACCATGATTGTATGACGATTAGATCTGAAATGTAGCCAGAATGCACAAATGAACACAATTATGATCTGTGCCATGGGATCTTCGGTGATCACAGATTGATAGGACACGCAGAAAACATCCTGTCCAAAAATGGCACCCTGCACAATGTCCCATTCATTGCCCTGGTTCTAAGCCCAGAAGCACCATAGCCCACCAAGCCCTCTAACACCATTTCCAGCAGCATCTGGTCTCCAGTTCAGTTTGCTTGAGATGTAAACCAGCAGAGGGATGTAGGATGTTATCTGGTCTCTAGTGTATTTTATGACAATGTGGTTTGATCTTGGAATCTTTCATAATATTGTATGGCTTAAAAGTATGTTCTTGCTGTAGAACCATTCTGTATCAGTGCTAAACATCAGTTCTAACCCAGAAACTTTTAATTTGCATTCCTTCTGAAAGAGCGCCTTAGTGACAAATTAATTTGAACAGATGAACGTGGACTGTCAGTTCACGCTAACAATGTTATCTCCTGGTATACGCTGTATAAATGGGACAGAAATCATTACAGGTCAGGTCCAATGCAGCAAGGAAGGGCTCAATGCCTATTAAAGGTTGGAATGGGTCAGCCATGGAGTCCCACACTTTCAGAAGGAAAAGAAATGTAGGTAGGTGCTCAACTTTCTGGCAACCAGACCAATTTAAGTTGTTATTATCATGTATGATTCTTTAATGTTGTTTATTTCAGTTAAGTTGTTAATATCTCCACTATTTCTCACCATGGGATTCAGCAAAGTGTTGCAAGAGTCTTCATCTTGGCATATTTCCAGACAGAGATGTGTAGAAGCCATTATGTCATCATTACAGATAGCTGCACAGCAGGCGCAGTGCAGCAGGTGGCAGGGCAGCAGGCGCAGTGCAGATAGCTTTAAGCATGTATTGAATTGCATTGTGTATTGCAATTGCTGCCCATTGGTTTGCAGTAGGACCTATCTATATGTATATTATATATAGGCATCCAGACACTGCGTATTCCATAATGCACCTTTTTCAATGCCTTAATTCTGCAAGATGCAGCCTAAATTAGTTGAAGAATTGTTTCCATGTTTTGCAAGTTGCAAATGAGGATGCGTCATGCTGTGGCTCCAAACTCCGATGTGGTTTATCGTTCTTCAACTACTGATATCTCTTATGTATGTTTTCCCTTGGCAAACCGCTGGTTTTATAATGCTATTCTTGAAATTTAGGGGATTCGATTTTACACTCCGAAATAATACAATGCAATGGAAATATTTCCGATCAAATAGGGACAGAGAAGCCAATGATTGAAGTGAGACACTTTTTCTCGATTTATGGACAGTATACTTCAGTGAATGGTTAACTTATTGAGAAACATTAATATAATTCCCTGCCCTAATGGCAGTGAATCATTAAAATATATCAAAGGCAGAATATACTGTAATAGTTAGTTATTTGTGTGTGTGTTCGCTCTGTCCATATATGACATAATAACACGATACTGGTTCATTGTTGGGCTGACAGTGTCCGCTGCTGGCTGCAACACAAACTGCACACTGTCTCCAACTGCATCCCTGTTGAAACAGACTAACAGGCGCGCACACACACACACACACACACACACACACACACACACACACACACACACACACACACACACACACACACACACACACACACACACACACACACACACACACACACACACACACACACACATACTTCAAATACTTTTATTGACCAGCTGCCTTATTTCCAGGTACAATGTAAGAGTACAAACAATTGCATATTTTCAGTCGATTTAAGTAAATATTCGTAAAAGTATCCGTACGCTGCCCATAGTCATTATACTGTTTTTCATCTGTTCCCTGATGTTTAATTGCGTCGACCAACGGTAGATGGCTCTCTTGAGTTTGTATTTTCGTGTCTGTGAAAGTATGCTGTGTTTCATAGCATATCTCAATATCTACCATCGATTCTATATTTGGTTGTGGCAAGTTTTTATTTGGGGGGGGGGGTTAGCATAAATATGTTGATGTTTTTGTATAATGGTTACTTTTTGATTTATCAAGCAATTAATGTTTGCTTGACATTGAGAAATGAGATACATGTCCGTGGTGCTGAAGTGAATTAACCTTAACGAGGATCTCAGGCAACAGGGGCCAAAAAGTAATATCTTGAAAAAAATATTATTGAGGCAGCCTGTTTCTTTGTGGCATTGGATATGTGGCCAGCGTTATTAGAAATAGTTTAATTCACATAGGATATAATATTCGCATATTCCAGTTGCAATTTTGTGATTTGTACAGCGGGCTATTGCATATTTTTGATGCAGGTTACTCTTAGTTTTTGTGTAGCGTACCACTTTACTCCATCTGGGCCATGCGTGTGCCACCGGGCAATATGCTTAACGGTCCGATACGTGTACCTTATACAAACAGAGCTGCACTTATTTCCCAGATGATGCCTCCTTCATGATCGAATGGCTCTTGGTATCAGTCCGATCCCCGTTCACAAGCATATGGACTTGGGCTCGAGTGGTCTTAGAAGAGGGAGGATGCTTTCTGAGTTTTACAGTACGAGACGAGTGCACATCTGTGGAGTGCGTGTTTAAGACTTGCTTGTGTGGAAGAGGCGTTGATTCAGAGACGGACAGAGTGTAACGCTCTCATGCACCGCGGAGATGCGCCTTTACGCGGAAAAGGAGCGCAATGGTGCCTATGTGTTTCCAAGCCTCGTTTTTATGCTCTATTTCTGATTATTCCGATTATTGACTGGATCGATATCTGTCCATCCAGACAGGCAGCGTGTTAAGGTGATTTATTTGCATGAACTTGCATATGCAGACGTCATCCGCACAGCACCCAGGTCAGCTTTAGTAGGCTAAATGTTGTTCTTCTTTTTTTCCAATCGTTTTCCGATCACCTACGTTGTGTTTCTTTTTTTCTTTCTTACAACTATATACACACCCATCTACATTACCAGCTTAACCATGGAGAATACAGATGTTGTGAAAACGCATGTCCATCCGGGCAGTCGGACACGTATCCTCCATTACTATAGACGAGCACAATAATGACATTGAGACTGAACCCAGAGATGTGCGTTATAACTATCGGGTTCATAATAACATATTTCAGGGGACGTTTAACATGTTGCGTGCGCAATCTGCCACATATGTCTGCGTGATACTCGTGTTTTCATGCGCTGCACCCTGACAAGTATCCTTAGTCCGACTGCGATAATCACACACTAAAAAGCGTGTTTGTTCATTGTCGACACACACACGCACGCACACACACACTCGCACACGCACACACACCACAGTCCCTGTCCAGCGTGCTGACTTTTGATTCCTGCCTCGTTCTTCTGGACAAGAAAAGTAGAGAACAGATAAAAGCAAGAGAACAGCGTGTTGGACGAGGACCTCTACGGAGATATGAAGGTACAAATGCCTCCCAACGAGCGGAAAAAATAATTCAAATGCATAACGGATGAGCTGTACCTCGTCCGAGGGGATTTTTTTTGGGCAGGATTTTTTTTCTAATAAACTGCAGATGAAAAAAAGATATTCTGAAGTGTTCTTATGATGCTCACCAACAGTTTTTCATGATGCTCACGAACATTATAATCATAGCAGCTGTTTCATATACATAAGCATTATACGATGTAGTGTCTGGACGATCAAAATAGACATTTGACCCGATACAACACCACGGACCGGACCGCATAGCAGCCAGGATGGGACTGTGACCCGAGCTGCGTGTGACTAGAGGCGGCTGTTTGTGTGGTCTGTGCTCCGTGTGCGGACGGGGTACGGACCAGACCTGACCAACAGTGACACCTATTGAGCCATGGCAGCCGCTATCGCCAGCGGGCTGATTCGGAAGAAGAGGGAGGCACGGGAGCAGCATGTGGACCGACCACAGCAGAACAGGCGCAGGAAGAGTCCCAGCAAGAACAAGGGGCTCTGCAATGGAAACCTGGTCGACATCTTCTCCAAAGTGCGCATCTTTGGCCTGAAGAAGAGGAGACTACGGAGACAAGGTGTGAGAGGTTGCATGTTCCGTGTGTATGGTTACTATATCTCGTTTCCAAACTTTATGCATTTGGTTAATAAGTGGGCAAAGTGATGTCTCCAATTACATGGATCATTCATTTACTGCACTCGTGAATACACTAGTATGGTGTTGGCATATGCACTACTGCACTATTGTGCATATATGTTGAGATATGCACCACTGCACTAGTGTGCATGTATGTTGAGATATGCACCACTGCACTATTGTGCATATATGTTGAGTATGAAAGATGCTGTGGCAGCTCCTCCAGTGGTTCTTGGTTGACTTTGGCGGTCTGTGGTTCCTATTTGTGGGAGGGGAGAACCCAGAACCTTACCCTGTTTGATATGCAATCGTAGTAGATGACAAGACACGAAATGGGTTCGAGTTATGGGATTGTCCTTCGTTTCACTTAATAAATGTCATGTGTTCTCTTTAATATAGACCGGCTGGATGGTGCTGATATACTACATTATATCTGGTTATTCAGTCAACCACAAAGTTAGTTAGTGTGTATTCATTTGCTAAATGTAATTTTGTCTTTAAATGCCTATGGAGTAAGAAGTGCACAGCTAAATCATAACTGTGGATCATCTGGTGCCCAACCTGTTGCTTAAGAGATTATTTCTCTCAAGTTGTAAAGTTTTTCGGTTTCCTTTCTAAATTCAGGTGATTTCGATAGTGGCCAATGTAATTTATATGTAGATTATTTAAACATATGTAATGCATTGTTTGCAATGTTGGCCGGGACCACATCTGTTTCTGTAAATCACATTGATCTTTAATGTTTTCTGCCACTACTGCATAATTGTGTTACTCATTGTTAAGTGCCAATGAAAGCATTGATTATCTGATTTAGTTAGTCAGAAAACAGAACTCAGACAGACACAGAATGACTCATTTATTCAGGCACTGTCATGGTGAAGGTTGTTTAAATATTTTATAATAATATAACGAATATATGCAAGATCGAGTGTTGCTGTTACCAATATAATTAATTACCAATATAGTTATCAATATACCAAGATAATTACCAATATAGTTATCAATATACCAGTATAATTAACAATATTTAGTGATATACCAATATTATTACCAATATAGGTAGCAATATACCAATATAATTACCAATATAGTTAGTGATATTCCAATATAATTCCCAATATAGTTAGTGATATACCAATATAATTACCAATATAGTTAGTGATATACCAATATAATTACCAATATAGTTAGCAATATACCAATATAATTAACATATCAATGAATAGCTTTAAGAATTACTTGTGCCTTACTGAACTATAACCGCCTGGTGAATTATATTTGTATGTTCTATTGCCACTTATGTCTCATACTCATATAGTGGCCATGAGACTGTGTGTGCGCAGGTGTGCATGTATACATAAAATGATTGATCCGTGCGTGCCTGTTCTTTGCAAAGTTCGACAGAAACCGCAAACAAAACCAGCAATGAACGTATCAGCCCTGCTTTAAATCGGTTGGATGTATTCAGCCAGTCAGCTCATTTACATTCGTGAATCATATTTGTCTGGGTTTCCACCACCCACTTACCCAGTTATACATTCTGGATTGGCTTCCATGTGTAATTGCCCCATACGCATGTGTGGATATCTTGGCACCTGCCATCCGTGTCTGCGGGGAACCCCTTGCAAACGCATTCCATAAAGACGCCCAAGCCCGGCTTATACCGCAGGGACAAATAACCCCCAGAACTATATGTCACCAGCACACCTGCCATCGACATTTAATTAGCGAGCCTGGTACCCGCTGTCTCTGTGTGTTCAGCTGTGGATGGAAGGGTGTGTGCAAATGTGTGTGTTGTGCGTCAGCCACGCTGCACTGAGAAACACTGGCAAGAAATGAAACCCATTTGGGCGATAATATAGAGGACGTGCACCTATGGTTATAGCGACAATATGACAATAACATGGTCAGTTGTGCAGATGTGATGGCAAAAAGCTACTTAGAAATCGATTATGTCTCCTGGACACTCAATGGGAGAGATGTCATCAAAAGCAGAACCCAGACACAGTGCACATAACTGACCATTGCCCTGTCTGCCACACACAGTGATTTGGGAAAAGCATTGGTTGTCGCCTATACTTTGCCATGGGTGTTATTAATGATGAATGGACTCTGGGAAATACTGCTCCTACATTAGGATGCTGTGGAAAATCTAAAGCCTGCGATATTAACTGGCCCACAGGTACCAGAGCCCATCCAAAAGCATGTGAAACCCTGCATGCACAAGATCTCCCTCACTTGGTTTTCTCTCTCTCAAAGGGAGACTCATGCGCGCGCGCGCGCACACACGCACACACACACACACACACACACACCAAAGGATAAGCAATGGCTTGTTTGATGTGCTTGATTGATGATCAACAGGTCCTATTATCACAGCCATACATCAGAACCAACACTTTTAAACTAAATCTGTCCACACACCCACATGCATTCCTAATTCCAGACAGAGTCAATGCAGAAAATATCGACATGCAAAAGCACACAACAAATAGAAGCGTGAATCCCTAACATGTTCAAACTGACGATAGTATTTTGAAAACCAAGCATGATTCTGCCGCCATTCAACAATATGCATACGTGTAGGGACTGTTATATAATAAACGTACTGTTTGAGTAGTAAGATGTTGAGTTCTGCAATTCTCATTTGCAACGCGTCCAACATACATTTACAGAATAAATACACCGAATACTAGAGTGCAAATAGCAGTGGGATTAATCATGGGAATGCAGGTTTCGGAGTCAATATACAGATAATACTAGCAGGCAGGTCATTAGTCTGCACAAATTATATGACCGTGGTTTTGGCGTGAAGCATTTTAGCATGCCTGAGCAATTAGATTGATTCAAGAATGTAAACAGGTATGACAGCATTGCAGGAGAGATAGATCTACTGTGCAAAATGGACATGGCATGAGTGAAAAGGGTTGGGTAAAAACCAGACGACAGTTAACACGTACAGTGATCAGACAAGAGTTTAGACAGGAGTAGTTTGAAGGCGATTGGTGAGATAAGGAATCCAAGTTTAAGGGTCTTTGTAATCCGTTACAGTCATTGGCGGCTGAAACTGGAAGGATTGGAGGCCAAATCATGTGTAGGCTACTGGGGTGACTAAGGCTATGTACCTGCTTGAGTTTGACTGCAGTCGGGTTGAGCTGTGGTGATTAGAGAGTTTAGGTACATCAAGACTATGCCTAGCAGAGACTTGTGAGTTGGCACCAATAAGTTAAACGCAGAGAGTTTAACAACGGCCAGCCGGCTAATGCGTTAAGGTTGTAGTGTTGGGCGTTGTAGGAATAACTGAAGGTTTCGGAAGGAATGGACCCTGTCGGAGAGATAGTTGGAGAACCAGTTGAGGCAGTCGTGAGAGAAGCCCAGGATATTGAGTCGGCTGATAAGAACACAATGGCTAACAGAATCAAATTATCGGACCGATCCATGTAAACGACTGCACAGTAGTGCTTTTTATCAATGGCGGCTATGATGTCATTCAGGACCTTAAGGGGGGCAGTGGTGCAGGCAAGTCCAGAACGGAAACCAGATTGCATAGCGGAAAGGATACAATGGGATTCGAGATGATTGACAATCTGTTTGTTGACCAGTTTTTCATTGGAAAGACAGGGTAGGATGGATATTGGTCTGTAGCAGTTGGGGTTGAGGGTGTCTCTCTCTTCGAATAGGGGAATTACTGTGGCGGATTTCCAATCTCTCAGGATTTCAGAAGATGAGAGAGACAGGACTGACCAAAGTCAGTGATGGAAGTTGGGGCCTAGCTGAACAGGCATACACAGTACCGTGAAAGTTGTTGTCCTCAGACAAATAGCACGCTATGTCAGCTAGCCGGCTAGCCAGGGTGTAGGCCTTGCTCTGAAGCTGCTCCCACAACAGCTCAGTCTTATAGAGGTTTGATGACTGTGCTGGCCACTCCATTATAAAGAGAACACCGGCTGACTGCTTCTTCCCTAAATGTTTCTTTCATAGTTTCATAGGAGCTGTGCTTTGGGTCATTGTTCTGTTGTAGAAGGAAATTGGCTCCAATCAAATGACCACAGGGTATGGCATTGAGTTGCAAAAGCCTTGCAGAAGCTTTTCTTTTTAAAGCTCCCTTATACCCTGTACAAATCTTCCACTTTATTACCAGCAAGTCTGAAAAATGACTTTTTCCTTGCAACTCTGCCTGGGGTCAGCATCCTGGAGTCGCCATTTAACTGCCTACGTTGAGACTCGTGTTTTGCGGGTAATATTTAAAGTGCTGCCAGCTGAGTACCTGTGTGAAGCATCTGTGTCTTTAACTAGATACGAATGTATTCCCTAGCCATTTCCAGCTACTATAGTCATTAATAACAACACTGTCATTATGAGTTGCAGATGCGATCAGCTATTGGAAGACACGCCATTTTTAGGCAGACCTTGCTAAGTTTGATTTGGCTGTATTGCACAGTTGCAATTCAAGAACTTCAGTAAACTCCTTGAAAAAAATGTAAAAGCTACAATCCAAAATGTTTGTCGTGCAGAGACTTGGTTTACTGCCATTGTTAAGTGATCACATGGGGATTTATGTTTTCCATATGAGGCTGATCGTTGTCATGGTGTGAGCACGCTAATGCTAACTTTACCCTATGTTAGTAGACCTGAATTGTGCAGATGATGCTAATTGCAAGCAAACTTTTCTCAAAACTAATACATAGGATAGGATTTATAATTGATAACATTTTACCTAATGTTTAAAGTTTTTGTAACTTATTGCATTGTGTAAAAGCAATATATTATTCAGTCTATTTTGAAGACTAAATGAGCCACCTTGTGTACTATGTAGCATAGACATTATGTAGCCAAGTAAGGTTATTTTGTAGCATCAATGCAATGCAATGTTTTTTAAAGACAGAAGACTTTTAGCAAGACCCACTTTTTGAAGCCTCTTACCCTGTTCTGTGTGTGTGGGACCTGATCACCCAACTTCTGCAGTAGGACAGTGTGTATGTGTGTGTGGATATTGTAATTGAACGCAGTACATGTCCTTTTGATTTCATACTTTTGATGAAAATATTACGAGGGTGCACCCACGTTATTGTCAAGTAAGTTCTGAGTGTTAAAGTTCTAATTGGTTCATTCCGATCTATGATTTATTTTGGAGTAAAATAACTATAATTCCCATCTAAAAATACGTTAGCCATCTTGTGGTTTAATATAACTTCATATCCTGGTCTTTGATGGTTTTCTTTGTGTAACCTCTTCACTGCTTTTTCCGAATCTAGTGCGTTCTGTTGTGCTGTTAATGTGTTAAGTTATACACATGTTACGTAAGTATTGTTGCAGACCATTTACAATACCCTTTCATGGAAAAAGCATTACCTGATGGCATTGGCCTCTTTCAGCGGGATAATGCACCCTGCAACAAAGCAAAAATGGTTAACAAATTGTCTAAGGAACTCACCAAAGAGTTCAAGGCATTGACTTGGCCTGCAAATTCCACAGATCTTAATCCAATTGAGCATCTGTGAGATGTGCAGGATAAACAAGTAGGATCCATGAAGGCCCCACCTCGCAACTTACATGACTTAAAGGATCTGCTTCTCACGTATCAGTGCCAGATAACACTGGGATCTACACAATATTAGGCAGGTGGTCATAATGTTACGGCTGATTTGTGTATGTGTATTTTAAGATCAGGTGCAAAATAAGAGAGTAGGTGTTTCAATTCCAGACGTGGATGTTGTGCCAGTGGTCGAACAGATACCTGGATGATTTGTGATAAAATTAGTGGTTTACATCATTTTTTTGTACGGCATCCAATCCTATTTTCGACCACCAGTTGATATTCACTTGTAATCTATCTCTACCCTAGGTATTACTGGTATGCACACTATATTAAAACTAGATTTGATCTATTAATACAATAGACAAGGAGATGTGTTTATGGCTGGCCTTTTTACCAGGAAAATATGTCACTCAACAACTTTGCATTTTCCAATTAAACACAGTTATTCCTGGAATAATGACATTTCTTCCCTGCAGAAAGAAAAAAAAACCTGCGCTATACTGTAATACCATGGCAAAACTGCACATTTTTGTAATGAAAGAATATATAGATGTTATTTCCCTTAATCAGCAATAATAGGTCTCAGGTTACACCACTTAAATAAATACATTGGTACAGAGGTTAGATCGTTCCATACTGTTTGGATAATGTTCGTATCCGAACATGAATTGTTGTCAGATTAAGTCCTTGGGTAAACAGTGGGGTAAGCGGCTTAATATTATTGGGTTGATCTGTTGGTGATATCATGTCAACTCCTGTTCATAGCACACATGAACACACTAACAGATCTGGGACTGGGTTTTCAGTATGCTTCCTTACAATGTGGTTGAGAAGGGGACAGAGGATTTTTCTAATGCGGAAAGGAAAAGCCCCTTCGCTAAACCCAAAAAAATCCAAAGTGGGTCAATCAGGGCTTGGCTGGGGAAGAGGTGTGTGTCTGTTGTGCGCATGTGTTTGTGTGCGCATGTGTTTGTTTGTGTGTGTGTGTATGTGTGTGTGTGTGTGTGTGTGTGTGTGTGTGTATGCGCCTGCGTGCAGCTGAGCCCCTGTCACCACTGTCTTGACGGTTACTGTTTCTCAGGGAGGAAGAGAGGGAGAGGAAAGAAAAAAACACGGAGACAAGGACACACTGTAAAAAACTTCACTGTAAATTTTACAGTAAATTACTGGCAGCTGTGTTCCCTGGAAGTTACTGTAATTTTTACAGCTCTTGCTGTAATTAGAATTTACAGACCTTTACTGTAATAAATAAATACAAGCTCTTACTGTATTTATTTGATTTTACAGTATATTACTGGCAGCTGTGTTCCCTGGCAGTTACTGTAATTTTTACAGCTTTTGCTGCAATTAGAACTAACATACTTTTACTGTAATAAAACAGCATACTGTTCATAACTGGATTTACAGCAAATTACTGGCAGATGTGTTCCTGGCAATCACTACTGGTGGAATCTTACAAAATCAATTGCATCAAAGAATAAGATTGAGAATTTTACAAGAACATCATCACTTAATAATCAGGAAAGAAAAACATAACCAAGAATATCATCAAAATTACTTGTTTATTTTGTACAATTGTTTTAAAGATGTCATGATATAACAGATTTATTGGCCTGTTTGAAAAAAAATACACAATGTGTGTATGCACTCATCAATTAGTCCAACCTGCTTCTTCTGGATTGGTCTTCTAGTCTTGCTGGATGCCACTTTTTTGCTGCTGGCTTTGGATCCATGCTCAGGATTTATGTCAATGAATTACCTGAAAGACACAAAGAAACAAGCACCAATCAGCTATAGCAGTGCACCTTGTGCCCACCAATAGATGAGGATGTTTTTGTGGACCAACCAAAAGAGCTACTGATCACAGCAATCACAATAGCCAAAGACACAGCAGACATTTGCCCCTCTTACCTTTGGATGAACTCAAGGGTACACGCAGCCTTTTCATATTCGATGTTGAAGTAACTTGCAAAGACAGTGGTGAATGATGTTTACCAGCCACCAGTTATTCTATTCTGACCATCCACTGCTCAGCTTCACCTGAAACCAAACAATATTTAAATAGATCAAAGAAAGGCACAAAGACATTGTTTCAGACTTGAGCATTAAGCAGACATGGGAGTACAGAACCGCACAGGATATCACCAAAGGACCCCTGCTATATATACCGAAGCCTAAATGTAAAATTAATGGTGGAAGTATGTTTCATTGGAAAAATGTATTGGTCTAACTTAAGAGTATCTCTTTGTTGCATTGCCTGAATGGACAAGTAACTGCAGTGTCTTCAGTAATATAGATTTTCAAATGAAAGAACAAACTCTTCATATCATTACACCAAACACTGCAGAAATCCACATGGCATACTAAACTTAGATCAGCACGACACAATCTAGGATCAACAACAGGGATTTATTCTACATGGTGTCTTAATTGGTGCGTTTTAAAAGCTGCACATTTGGTGTAAGTGCAACTTGGAATGTTTCTGTGGATTCGCATGTGCCTGGTGTATGAATATGTAGTTGACAGGTAAACATTGTGAATATAAATGCACAGAATAAGTGAGTTAAAGTCCTTACAATTTTTACCACAGGACATGCAGTGACGCGCGTGGATAACTCACTTGTTAGTTTGAGGCTCAGGTTCCAGCATCAATATGTTTCTGTTTTAACATCATACTGTTGAATAAAAGAAAACAAACTATTTAAAACCGGCACACGAGTACAGTGAAACCAACAGGCATTATATAAAACCGGCACACGAGTACAGTGAAACCAACAAGCATTATATAAAACCGGCACACGAGTACAGTGAAACCAACAAGCATTATATAAAACCGGCACACGAGTACAGTGAAACCAACAAGCATTAGCTGTCAGGAAAATATCCAATTTATCTGCGTGACTTACCAAACGTTGAGACGGAATCAGTGGTCGAAAAAATGGCGCAATCTTTCGTGGACGTTCCGCGAGATGTCGCCGATAATTACGTCAGATTAAAATCAGCTGCATTCAAATAAAAAACGCCAACCAGTCAATTTAAAAAGTAAACGACATAATACCATTTCTGGCTTTCTTAATACTTGTGTTGACCCCTCTAAAGTTAGTTAGCTTGTTAGTTAGACACACCACCACTCGAGAGAAACATGCCTGCTAATGTCGTCAAAACAATCTGCAAACAATTATCCATATAGTGAAGCCAAAGTAAGATACATGGGATTTAGGTTGCTGTAAAAAAGTGTTAAAATTATAATAGTACAGCCACCGCAATAATTAATTAGCATCTTACAACAATTCAAATCACTAAAGGCGCTCTGCCCTCAGATATTTTAATCTCCCGTGATGCAATGCAAATTACAGTAAAATACTGTTGACGCATGAGTAGACGCAAGACCCGATCATATTTCCCACAATGCATTTATATATACAGTAATTGCCTGTATTACCAAGACACAGTAAATTACTGTTGGAAATAGGCTGTAAATTTACAGCAATTTTTTACAGTGCAGCATTCAATTTACTTCAGGAAAATCCCTACAGTAAATGGCAACCCACCATTGTGAAACTGGGTCACATTTTTGGAATTAGGTTAAAGGTTTTCTACACTTAGTGGACATCCCTGAACACAAGTTGGTTTTGTCATGGTCTCTTATCTTTAGGAAGACCAAAATATGAACTCAGCAGAAGAGAGATTGTGTGATATATACAGTATCTCACAATAGTGAGTACACCTTTCAGATTGATTATATCTTTTCATGTGACAACACTGAAGAAATGAAAATTTGCTACAATGTAAAGTAGTGAGTGTACAGCTTGTATAACAGTGTATATTGTTATATGTCCCCTCAAAATAACCCAACACACAGCCATGAATGTCTGAACCACTGGCAACAAAAGTGAGTACACCTAAGTGAAAATGTCCAAATTGGGCCCAATTAGCCATTTCCCTCCCCGGTGTCATGTGACTCGTTAGTGTTACAAGGTCTCAGGTCGGAATTAGGAGCAGGTGTGTTAAATTTGGTGTTATCGCTCTCACCCTCATACTGGTTACTGGAAGTTCAACATGGCATCTCATGGCAAAGAACTCTCTGAGGATCTGAAAAAAAATGAATTGCTGCTCTACATAAAGGCGGCCAAGGCTATAAGAAGATTGCTAAGACCCTGAAACTGAGCTGCAGCACGGTGGCCAAGACCGTACAGCGGTTAAACAGGACAGGTTCCACTCAGAACAGGCCTCGCCATGGTCGACCAAAGAAGTTGAGTGCACGTGGTCAGCATCATACAATGTTGTCCCGTTCAGTGTTATTGTATACTGAAGAATCTTCAGTACAGCAGCAGAAGTGGATATTACATTCTCCAAGAGTTCAGCTGAGTAGGAACAATAACATTAAAAACAGATTGGCCGAAGCACAGACCCTTGTAGGCTGCCAAGCATAACTGACAACTATTTATATCTGGACAAATCTTATAGTGATGTATTGCTTTATGTTTAACTACTAAGGTATTAGTAGATCCAGCTTAGCGATCAGTGTTAAGTCATTATTGCTGCATCAGGATGTTGTGGTCTACAGTGTCAAAAGCAGCACTCAGATTTAACAGGAGGAGGGTGCTAGGAGATCCTGAATCAGCAATCATTAATAGATCGTTGGTAACTTTATCCAGAGATGTGCAAGTGTAGGAAACAACACAGAAAAACAACCGATTAGGTGGCAGATGTGATTAATGCTGATTTGCTACAACTTTCTGGTGCTTTTGATGAAAAGGGTAGATTGAAGATAGACCAAAGGGGATATGATTTCCTTGGCCACGGTTGTATTTCTTCTGAAAAGGGGTGAGTGCAGCCTTTTTGAAGATCAATTTACCTCTCCGGTTCACAGTCGGTCAGTGTGTTTTCAAACATTTGCTAGCAGCTTATTATTTTTGTATTATATTACAACTATTATGAAAGGAAAATTGAGAGAACAGAGTAGAGGAAGTAAAGAAATGCTGAGCTCATGCAGGAATTGTGAAACCGAATCCCGCCAGATATGGTTCCAGAGGCACAAATGTAAACCACAAACCGGGCTCTGGTCCCAGATGAGCATTTTCAGAAGGAAGTAAGAAACTGTCTATCTTGGCAGAGTTGAAGGCAGCTTGTGCTTTTTACTCAACCAAGTTTCTACAGGTGCAGGATGTTTAGGGTTTTACTAGGAGTGCAGTTATTAAGATATCTTATGTATTCGAGGGCCAGTTCATTTCTGAAAGAAGGATGATTTAACTTGTTTTAGGTTGTAGAATTGCATGTACCTCTTTAGGTGGTCAATGGTATCAAAGCCCAATCAATATACATGGTTGTGGGAAGGCAAACGTGCTTGTGGCACAGAATATCGACGGTTCAGAGGTTATGCTGAGACGGAGATGCACATTTGTGTTTTGCGTAAGAAGGGGTGTACTCAGACAAGTGTTAAACTTGAACTAACAAAACAAAATCCCCAAAACAAACAACACTTTAGGATTGTAATAATGTCCCCACTAGCTACATGAAAAAGCAGCAGCTGCTCTGCCTGGAGTCTACATAGCAAATGTACAACATTATGTCTATCATACGAGCCAATTTGTTTATTGGTCAAATAAACAAATATAGACAAATTTTTCATGGCAAAGGAAAAAAAGCAGTGCATGAAAACCAGACGACAGTTAGCACGTACAGTGATCGGACAATAGTTCAGACAGAAGTAGTTTGAAGGCAATGGGTGACATAAGTTTTAAGTTTTAGGGTTTGTGATCATTCATCTGAAATCTCTTTACAGCTGACAAGTTGGTGTGGGGGAATTAAAGTACCCAGGCATTCTCACAGTGCAGTAGCTTCCATCTTTCTTTTCTGCCTCTCTCCTGTTTGTCAGTCCAGAGAGAAAATGCTGTGTCATTCTCAAAAAACATGACTGCTGTTTCACACTTGCATATCTACATGTAACCATCCACCTGCAGGTCCTTTTTAAGCCAAAGAGTGAACGAAAAAACTGCAACACAATATGAAATAGAGTTTTAATATAGCTACAAAGAAAACATTGAAAAGGAATCTGTGTTACTTTTTTAAGTATAGAGTGATTAAATGTTCCATTGTGTCAAATGACAATGATGGAACTCTAGATACTTGGAATACCCCTTATGATGCCAACATCATTGTCTATTCTGTACATGTATGTAAGAGAGGCCATTTAATTAACATTTCACTGCTGTGCACGTAGCAGCGCACATGAAGGCCCGCCTCCATTTGGCGATCCTGAATAATGTATGACATTTTATGTCTGAGGACATACGTAGGCTTGCATTTCAAATAGGAGTGCAGTTCTTGAGACTCCACTAGTACAAACCCCAATTCTGCTATTTAGAAACGGAATGGCGTGTGGCTTGAATCTTGCATTTAATAGAACGTCTTAAGAGATACTAAGGGACACTTCATCCAAAATGTGACCGTAAAATGTTAAACCGAAGCATGGGTTACTAGCATAAACTTGCCAATTGACTGCTCCCAGGCTAACCAATATGGCACATTCTGAATTGTGTTCATTGCGGTTTCTGTTTGGGCAACTCTCCGGTGGTTTTGCTGGGTAACTCTAAGCTTCATCTGTTTCCTAAATGCATTCAACCTGATGTGCTGAAAGTCTGGTGGCCCAATGCAGCAAACTAGGCCTTCCTAAAACATTACAAATTCTACTGTGAAATATTCACTGCTTGAAAAAGCAAACAATCATCTCCAACATCACGTTCACACCACCGTCCACATACATACATTGAGTTGTGTGACTCTTAAAACATAATGTTTTTAAATTTGAATTCAGTAAATAAATAAATAGAAAATACCTTTGCTATATACCCCAAAGTTTGGTGACCGGAAAATCTGATAACAAGTTTGAGAAAAACTGTGTGCTTGGGACTGGATTACTCCTCGTTATCAAGTTTCCCAATTTGTGGCACTCGTCAGCTGTCTTTTCTGAAAGGTGGTTATTTGTTTTGGAAAGAAGATGGCCACTGGTTCTAGTCTAGTGTGGGGCAGTTGGAAAGTGGAGGAAGGGATATTCTGAGCAGTGGGACATCATTCACACACACACACACACTTGCAACATTCATGTATAAATGCACAAGAATTTAAGGACACACTCATGCAGACAAATTCAAGAACATATGCACGTTTGCTCACATGCCCGTCTCTGTGCACTGGGCGGTAAGCTCTCAGCTCCGTCTCCATTTTAATTATAACAGATCGGCCCCCGCTGAACTGACTTAGAAATCAATCACAGTTTTAAAAGCTGCTGATCAAAGTCATTAATTGATCGGAGGAGGCCATCTTAGTGGTTCTGCCGGCTTGTTCTCACTCAAGGGGATTGTGCAATCATTAAAAAAGTATGTGAATGTGTGTGTGCGTGCTGGCCTAAAAGTTTCCATAAATTTAGATTTGCTGCTTCCGTGTTAGCGTTCCAGAGAGGGAGAGAGAGGTGGGGGAAAGAGGCAACACACATTACTCCCTAAACCTCCTGAAACATCTCCACACTCATAATCATTTCATAAAGCTCAGATAATACTTAAATAATACGCCCTGTCTATTTCCTCGCTGCTTGGTGAGCGATCTAATAACCTTCCCTAGAGCCCCCCTGACCTTTAGGAAACTGGAAGTTTCTCTTTCCAAATGTAGCCCGCCATATTCTATGATCTCAGAAGGGCCTTCATTCCTCTGACCTACACTGACCTTCTGAAGTTTTTTACCTTGACACAGACGCTCTTTATTCAAGTCCAACAGACAGTATCCTGACCCCGTTGTCACTGCAGCGAGGGGATCTGTGGTGGCCCCTTGTGCCTGCTTGAGCACCCTTCTGTCTAAGCTGCCAGACCTCCCCATGATCCTCTTCAGCAGCCGTAGCCCAATACCTGGGAACTGACAAACCGTCCAAATTGCAACCTAAAGTCTGAGAACCTGTCTTCTTTTGCTCCCTACTTTCGTAGTGTCTGTCAAGCCAGAGTTCTCACTCATACTCTATTTGTGCTTTAGTTCTGAGTAATTTCTCTATATGTATGTGTATTGGTCAGAGTTGTCCCTGTGTCTCTCTAATTTTGCAAGATCTATGGAACTTTTAAATGACTCAGTAGAAGAGCCTGAAAAACAAAGTATAGTGCATTGAAAGGTTGGCATTTTATTGCAATTCACAAACCTGAAAGGATCAATTTTGTCTGTTGCTGAGGTAATCTTGTGGCCAGGTGTCTGTCAAACAAATAATGTGGTGTGATTGCAATTGCAAAGGAAGAGGCATTTTATCATTGATGTGACTGAGGTTTGTTTGATTTCATTCTTTGTTTAACAGAATGGTAGAACGTGTGAAAACTCAGCAAAAGGTAGAGTAAAAAGTAAATACATGAAAATAGTGCCCTTTTTTCATTTTAACATACAGGGTTCTTGGAAATGGGGCAATAGTGTACTAGCAATTTACAAGTGAAAATGCTTTTTAGTTTTGTATTTTCTCGTTCAATATCAATCAGGTTCCTGTAGCAAAAGAAGTCGGAAATCACGGCAGCGTTTCAGAGGTTCAGCTGAAATTTCTAGCACAATGTCCACCTGAACTGAAGAAGTACTTCAGCTCAATTCAGCTGTAATAAAGTTGACATGACAATTTAGGGAGACAGTAAAGGAAACTTACAAACTGCATTGCCTCATGGTAGTTGGACAACAAAGGTATTTTCATCAAAGAGAGTATTATGTATTTTAAGAAAATGTCCATATCTTCCAATAGCTGATTTTATGATATGTAGGGCAGGTTATTAGAGTTGATTATTGCTTTAAATGTTTCCATAAAATGTCCATGATGTATGCAAAAGCACATATTGAGGTATATTCATAGAAGCATCATTACAATGACAGTGTGATGTCATTATTATACCTGAAATATGCCAAAAGGCCAAAACATGTATCGCCTGACCTGTAACATTTAAATTTCCTTCAGTGGTCACTGTAGTTGAGTTACTTCATCTCACAAAGGTAGACGTCTTTTGTTTTTTTTCATGCTTTCATGCTTTCATGTTTTGTGATTGTAATGTAATGTATTGTTTTTTAGTAATCATTGTGCCCGTTTTTTCTGATTGCTTGATCATGGTCGGTATATGGTTATCTCTGTTTAACAGAGCCATTGGACTTGGTTCATACTAGGCACAACATTACAGTCAATCCAGGTTGAGTTAAGGAAACACATGCACAAGTTTCCTAACATGGTTTCTGTCACTGCCATAGTTGACCAGTCACTGTAAATAGGCTCAGACTTTGGCTACTCTGTCTGCTCAAGGACAAATGTCGAGCACATAAACGCCCAAAAAAGAAGGTTGCCCAGGGCGCCATGCTAGGACTTCTGTTGTCATGCTAGGACTTCTGTCGCCAAGCTAGAACTTCTGTCGCCATGGTAGGACATTTGTCGTCATGCTAGGACTTCTGTCGTCATGCTAGGACTTCTGTCGTCATGCTAGGACTTCTGTCGTCATGCTAGGACTTCTGTCGCCATGTTAGGACTTCTGTCACCATGCTAGGATTTCTGTCGTCGTGCTAGGACTTCTGTCACCATGCTAGGACTTCTGTCGTCATGCTAGGACTTCTGTCGTCATGCTAGGACTTCTGTCGTCATGCTAGGACTTCTGTCGCCATGCTAGAACTTCTGTCGCCATGCTAGGACTTCTGTCACCATGCTAGGACTTCTGTCGCCATGCTAGGACTTCTGTCGCCATGCTAGGACTTCTGTCGCCATGGTAGGACATTTGTCGTCATGCTAGGACTTCTGTCGTCATGCTAGGACTTCTGTCGTCATGCTAGGACTTCTGTCGCCATGTTAGGACTTCTGTCACCATGCTAGGACTTCTGTCGTCGTGCTAGGACTTCTGTCGTCATGCTAGGACTTCTGTCGTCATGCTAGGACTTCTGTCGTCATGCTAGGATTTCTGTCGCAATACTAGGACTTCTGTCGTCATGCTAGGACTTCTGTCGCCATGCTACGACTTCTGTCGCAATGCTAGGACTTCTGTCGTCATGCTAGGACTTCGGTCATCATGCTAGGACTTCTGTCAGCATGCTAGGACTTCTGTCGCCATGCTAGGACTTCTACAATCACTTTAGTCTGTTTTCTTCTTCATCCATTCACAGTGTAGAACTCTTCTCAACATTTAAATCTTTACTCTGTCCTACGTCAGGTTTCATTTTCTTTGGTGCAGCATTTGGGTGTGACTTCTCTTCCCTTTTGTAAACGATTGTTGCTTCTTTTATGCTATTTGCTTTTGCTTACCTCTTTTTGTTGTTTTTTCTTTCACTTTTTCTGTTACAGATCCCCAGCTCAAGGGTATAGTGACCAGGTTATTTTGCAGGCAGGGATACTACTTGCAAATGAACCCAGATGGCTCTCTTGATGGGACCAAAGATGACAGCAGTAACTCCTGTAAGTATGCCATCTCTTCTGTTACTGATGTCCCACACAGATCTTTTGTGACCATATTTCAATATACATTACATACATGACTTTTTTATTTGAGCCTTGTGAGTTTGTCAAGCATAGTTTTGTAATACAATTTCTGAGTCGTTTTTCAATCTGAAAGAAGTATATTTGTCAAAAAGGCTATTATAAGGTAAGAAAAACAACACCAAAGACAATCAGGCAATAATAGTAAATGTTATTCTGAAACTGAAATGATGAATTATGCAGTCTGATTTCCAACCAAGTCTGAAGAGTTTTTGCAGGAATGGGGTCTAAATATTTATTCTATTTGAATATTTGTATTAGTTTGTATTCACTTTGTTGATGCACAGGGACGTTACAATGACAACCACATAAAGCACTGTGGATGCCTTCTATCATTCGAGAGGGATGTGTAGCAAAAGTGGCCTAGCTTGAGAGAAGAAAGTATCTGTAGCTATAAAGCTGGTACTGCATTGTTAGCACTCCAGGCTAGCTTGTTCATTTGATGTATGTGGCACGTCTCTGTGTCTAAAACTAGGAGCTGGGACTGTCACTTCAATAGATCAAAAACCTCTTGTTTATAGATGTACAAAGGCCATCGACAGCACACAAAACCCAAGAACTGAACACACATGCAGACATACTCTAATTAGATCTGTATCAAACAACAGATGCTTGGCAAATGTATGGATTATGTAGAAATGAATAAGATCAGATATAAAAGTAGACCAATTACACCTTTATAGTTATGTAACTTATTTAACAAAATAAACGTTTATAATCGCATACTGTAGCTGTGGCACAGACAGTGAGATATGTTTTCCAGCATCTTAGACTTTATTAATGTAAGTAAACTGCTGTGTATTTGAAAATAATAAAATATAAATACAAAGGTATTAGTAAAAACTCACTCTCCCAAAAACCTACATTTAAGCCTGCATCAGCTGTTCTCAAAAGCAGGAAATGAGCTATGAACCTAAACACACTCAGCTATTCCTCTGTTCAAGGCTATGCAGGGCCCTAGAACAAGGGTGGGCAAACTAAGGCCCTCGGCCCGAATCCGGCCCTTGAGGCAATTCCATCTTGCCCGCAGTAGATATTAAAACAGTTGTGAGGGGAAGTACAAAATAAAAATTGCCATTTTCAGGTTCACAAACTATTCATAATTAACAAGTAAAGTTTGCCCTCCTCTGATCTAGAACCTCTAGTCCCATCTTCTAGGTAAAATCATGACTGCTTGGTGCTCTCTAATTAAGGACTGCCCTTATTCACACTTAAATGGCGTGAGGCCAACAGGCTGTTGTACAACATTTCCTCATTCAGGGAACCGTTAGCACAGTTGTAAATGCACATCGCCTTACAGTTTGTCATTTGGGACACACGCCGTGGGGAATTAAGTTAACCTAGCGGATGCTGAACCAGGTTGCCTGGCAGCCGATGTAAGAGAAACCAACTTGTACTGAAACACGCAGGCAACCTATCCAGCCTGTCATCCCCTAGTCGACACCAAGCTATGTGCTAGGTTGGGAGTTTAGATCCTGAGGCAATACAACTTCACAAACAAGTGAGTTTATGTCCAGCTTGCCACAGTACAAAGTGCAATCCTTTATCAGGATGCCACCACAACCCTAGTGAAGTGAAAGCTCACCCTGTTATGCCAATCCTACTGCTACTCAGACAGCAACCTACGCACAGCTGGTTTGGTATCGCAGACAAAGAGGTGGTTGCATAATAAGAAACCTTGGGTATACAGTCCATGAGTGTAATGTATGCAAAGGGCACATCATTTATATTGCTCCTTAGACAAAAACGGAGGGGGCGGACAGAGGAATCGCTTGAAGACCAAGGACCCTTAGGACATAGAAATGACTTTGAAGGCTGACTTCGGCAAAGCCTTATAGGCCCTCCACATCTATCAAGTCTGAGGCTGCTTGTGCAAATATGTCCAATATCTGAGAAATACAGCTCGCATTGTCGTAATGCATTTATATCTACGTCTGGTCAACCAAACAGCTCTCAAATCTTGCCGATGACCTTGGGTGGTAGCCTCCGTTTCTAGGGGGCTTAGTGCACCGTTGGATGGCAGATCCACACACAGGTTGCGATAAATATGAAGATAACAACCAAAGCAAAACTATGAACTGCTCCATATTGACATTGACAGTCAACAGTAGGATGTACAGCTAATGTAATTCCTTAGATACCTGGTCTGCAAGAAAAATGTAAGATGTGCACGTGTTTTTGGTATTAAGTTACTTGAAACACACACATGTACATCGATTTTAGAGTAAAGACATACGTTATAAGCTTTTAATAATATGTATGAGTATGAATATACCAGAAACTGTTTCTGGATACATGTATTGATTTGGACACAAAGCAGTGCCAGCATACATTTTACTTCTGTTTTACAAATGTATATTTACAACCGTAATTTACGGATCTTTACTACTTATTTTATATAAATAGCTGAATAAGTCATCTAAACAGGCTTCACTCTATTTATTTTGATTATTTGACAGAAATTCTGAATAAAGACATTCCACAATGATTATAGGTAAACCTGCATGCCTGTCTGTCCTTGAGTCATTACCAGTTTTTTATACGTCTGTGTTCCAGCTTTGTTCAACCTCATTCCTGTGGGTCTCCGAGTTGTTGCAATTCAGTCCGTGAAGACAGGGTTATACATCGCCATGAACGGGGAGGGCCATCTGTACACATCAGTAAGTAACACTGTATGCTCTGCATAACATTTTTGTACTGCTCTTTTTGCACTTCTGGTTGGATGAAAACTGCATATTGTTGTACTGTACTAATACTGTTCAATTACAATACGTTGAATCTAAATTAATCAATTCAGTTAAATTCACATGTGCCACAAATCATTTAGTGAATTTAGTGCAATGTATTGTACATGCATATACATACACAATATCTTATCTCAGTGTTTATTCAAAGGGAGGATGTCAACTGTGTCTTCATTTTCTAGAATCAATGTTAATCATTTTGGTAGCAAAGCAGTCTTAATGTCAAACTACTTACTGCAGGATCTCACGGCTAATTGCTTGACAGAGTAGGGGAGAATTCGATGTGTTTCTGCACGTATATTTAAATGTATTATGTTAATTACATCCAGAAAAAATTATTCCCTGTGCTTCACTTTTTCCACATGTTTTAATGGTACAGCCTTATTGCAAAATTTATAAAATATATTTTTTTTGTAAAAAAAAATCTGCACACAATTCCCCATAACACATGTACAAGAGTATAGTTTAATTCAGGAAAATACTTTAAGTTATCAACAATTTCAATGACCACGTTTCATTGGGTGATTGTGCACTGGTTTTAATAGAACTTATTGATATCTTTGGGAAAACAGACAATTCATTCTGAAGCAGCTGTGAGGTAGATAAAACTTGACCCCAGAGATGGAACAGTATAAAGCACTTCTCTTCTTTCTTAAAGTGAATTTCTTTTTCCCCCATGGTTAGCTGCAGTATTCCTATCAAGATGAAAAATATCCTAACCTTGTCTTCTAGATCCATAAGGATCAGTGCTTCAAATCTCTCTGGTGCCCTCCAGTCCCACATAGTGTCCAGAGGCAATGTTTTTCTGAAACAGAATGCAGGGAATTACATTGGAAAGGATTGACCTAGAATTTATGGATTGGGTTTCCGGAATTTACAATGAAGATTGGGAATTAATATACCAATTTATAAACCTTACGAAAGCCACACTGCAAGGAGTTGGTTCATTATGGGTAATTGATTTGCACACTCGCTCACCCTATATATAATCTATCTATCTATCTACCTCTCGTATGCTCTGTGTCAATACCTTTCTTGATTCTCCCTTAATCAGTTCATCAACATCAATTCATTACAGTCGATAGCAACAAAGAATGACAGAACCTGATGCGAAATGTTTGAATTGGTTCAGTGGGAATCTACTTATAGTGTGTTATGTCTAAATCTTTGAATAGGTGTGGGTGGGGTGGTTAGAGGTGTGGGTGGGGTGGTTAGAGGTGTGGGTGGGATGGTTAGAGGTGTGGGTGGGGTGGTTAGAGGTGTGGGTGGGGTGGTTAGAGGTGTGGGTGGGGTGTTTAGAGGTGTGGGTGGGGTGGTTAGAGGTGTGGGTGGGGTGGTTAGAGGTGTGGGTGGGGTGGTTAGAGGTGTGGGTGGGGTGGGTAGAGGTGTGGGTGGGGTGGTAAGAGGTGTGTGTGGGGTGGGGTGGTTAGAGGTGTGGGTGGGGTGTTTAGAGGTGTGGGTGGGGTGGGTAGAGGTGTGGGTGGGGTGGTTAGAGGTGTGGGTGGGGTGGTTAGAGGTGTGGGTGGGGTGGTTAGAGGTCTGGGTGGGGTGGTAAGAGGTGTGGGTGGGGTGGTTAGAGGTGTGGGTGGGGTCATGATCATCCAATCCATGAGGAACAGTTTGACACTGCTAATTCCGCTCTGGCATTTAGAAAGCTCTTCTGCTCAATTTGCAACTCATTTTAGTGCTAATGGGGTTTCTGATCAGGCCCTTGCCATCTAACCACCCACACACTTGCTCACACTTAATTCTCCTGCTGTTCGCTGCTGTGTGAATTTCTTAAATGATAGAAATGGCACACATCTTTGTCCATTTTCCTTTTCCACCACCTCCTCCTCCACATCCTTTTACATCTTTCTTTCGGCCTCCCCTAAAAGCAGCCTACATCTGTTCCTGCCATTTAACACTCTGTGTCCAGGCTCATGGTCGACCTTTTCGATCCATCAAGTGTATTTGATTACATAGCACTTATAAATTGCATGCCTTCAAGATTGTTATTAGGAAAAGTGGAGGGTGCACTTTTAGCAAGCCAGGTTGAAAAAGATAATGCGAAAGTTTGTTAAAACAGTGCTATTCTTTTGAAAAATGTCCTTTCAAGCGCAAGCGGAAAACGTTTCTCAAGTTTTAGCACAACTTCATGAACTCTGAGAAACGCAGTAGCAACGCATGATGACTCAGTTATGCAATCCCTAATGAAATTCTTTTCATGGTGTTATTTAAATTCATTTTCTAGTCTTTTGCTGACAAACCTGCATACATTGAGTACCTGTGGTGATTCACAGATATGACTTAATGCATTCCAAACATTTTGAACTACTGAACATTTCTAAAATTTTACTTAATTTCAAATGAAAAATAAACATATATTTATGAGTGATATTTTTTGTGACATTTTGAGAGCTGTGTTGTACACAGGGTGTTAGGGAGAGCACTTCTGTGTATTGTGTTGATTAGGAGCACAGTTGTTATGGGTTTAGATAAGCACCGGGCATAGGTTAGTTAATCAGTTAGGTTTACGGGTGCTTGATATTGATTTACGTTACATGTCGTTATGTGGGTGAGTGTTGTTGTTTTTGCTGTGCACTGTATGTTTACGTTTTTTTTTGGTCGCTTTGTGTACACACGCTTTTGTTTGAAGTTGCAGTGTTTAATGTAGGTTTCCTTATCATTGTTATGTGTTTGTTATATGTATGTGAATAATCACCCCGAACAGAAATATACGCTCTGCATCTCGCTCACTTCCGCACTTCATCCAAGAATCCGTGACAGAATATCAAGCCCAAAAAATGAGCGAGCCGAACCTGACGGTGGGAGGTTTCCCCAGAAATTATGGATACAGCTCCGGGGAGAATTACTCCCATCGTCGCCCCACGAAGAACAGTGCAACTCCCTGCAGAACCACCACCTTGGAATTTTGCCCTCCCTACCTTCTTGGACATTTTTGGGGTTAGGGCTGGTCGGTCTGGGAGCCGTAATAATGAAATGCATGCAGATCATTACAGTATATACCTTAAAACTGTGTTCTTTACTTAGGGGAAATTGCAATAAAGGCCAAAGTGTCAGTCTGTACAGTTTCCTACACCATCAAAAGGCACTTAGAATCTGGAGGATACTCTGACAGTAAAATATCTGGAAGGCCCAAACCCACAACAGAATCAAAAGACAAGTATCTGAGATTCAACATTGCGTGATAGGCGGCTCACAGGACAACAGCTTTAAACAAAGATTAACAATAGTCAAAGTACACAAGACAGAGCTGCAGGTTTGACAGGTCAACTGGCTCCAATCTAAAGCTCCAAGCTTAATCTGGTTTTGGGCAGAACGATAAACGCAAATGTATTTTGTTGTTTCCATATTTTTTGGTTGTTTTAAGTCATTAATGTGCCTGAATTTCAATTTAGGTGGAAAAGTGTTTAGAGACTTTGGTCCGGTAGTGTATCTTTTGCCTCCATAACAGCTTTGTGTCTTTTGGTTTGTACCAGCTTTGCACACTACCAAGCTTCATTTTTGTAGCTGATTAAAGCAGGTTCTTGTGAGGTTTTTCCCTTTATTATGTTCCATCAATTCTTCAATTGCTTCCATCGTAACAGTTTTTGAAGCTTCCCCTTTGCAACCATGATATTTCACTCTAGGTGTGTGTGACAAACCATGGCGATGTTATATTTCTGTCAAAAGGAACTTTTGGGCCAAAAAGCTGTATCATGCTCTATTTTGACTAGAAAACTGTTTGCCACATTGTACTTTTAGATGATAAGATCTTTCTTCATGCCACATCCAATTCTGATAAGATTGTTCAGTGAGCCTGTACTCCAATTCCACCCACTAACCTTTGAGGCGATTTGTTGGCTTCTATGTGGCTTCTCAAACAGGTTGCATTTGTGTTAATACAGGGAGTACCTGTTATGTAGGTGGCACTGGTCAAATTGACATCCAAATTGGACTAAGGTTTTCCAAGCAGAATATTGCCCAGAGCCTCACATTTGCTTCACCGGCTGGTTGTTTTTTCACATTGCATTCTGGTGCCATCAATTCCCCAGGTAATCGGCAAACATGACAAGGTTGTCCATGTAAAAAATGGGATTCATTGAACCAGGCACCTTTTTCCACCGCTCAAAAGTACAGTTCCAACTCAAATTTAAAATAACATAAAATTGATCTGAAATACATTGTACAAAAAATGTATGTTGTAAATAAGTATTGCACCTGAAAATGGCTGATTTTAAATGACATCTAAACAGGTGTAGAGGCCCATTATCGCAAACATCATTCCTGTGATTCAATGGCACGTTGTGTTTGCAAATCCAAGTGAATCATATTAAAAGGCTAATTGAGCCTTAGAAAATCCTTTTGTATCGATACGGTCAACTACTTTAAACTTTCCAGCCAGAGATTCTAATGGTACGCCCACGACCCACGTCGCATCTGTACTATCACCTGTTAACAGTGTTGGGAAAGTTCACTTTCTACATGAACTAGTTCAAAGTTCAGTTCACACATTTTAAAATGAACTAGTTCAGTTCATAGTTCATAGTTCAAATTTGGAACTAGTTCATTTATAGTTATTTTTTCCATATTATTGCCAGAGCCCATATAGAACCACAGACATGAAGAACAAGAAATGTTAACATCATGAGTATCATGGCAAAAATGATCACAGTAATATCTATTAAAGCAATTGTGAGCTGAGGCAATCACTGAAATAATTTGACAACATGTTTATATTGAAAACCAGAGGCTGCAGGTCTCCGACAATATACTGCACCAACAGGTTGTACAGCTGCGGCTGGGAGATGACAACGGAGCCGCTACTGTAGGCAGTTATCGGGATCTGGGTTGATTGGGTCGCGGATCTGTCTTTGGTTTTTGTCGTTGATTGTACATACCTTGAAAGGCTAGCGAAGTGCTTTAATTTAATATGCCGTTTCAGGTTTGCTTTGGATGATATTGATGTGCGGATTTTATTTTTAAACCCGGCGGGCAAAGTTTGCACAAAAACGTCTGATTTTGCCCATCCTCACCGACCTTGTCATAAAACTTATTAAAAGTACAATTCGATGCCTCCTTGCTCCTTTGTCGCTCATAGATACTTTTGGTTTTTATTTTAATGATGACGCGGCGGTGCGACACTAGTGGCTGATGTTGCCAGATTGGGTGTTTTTTCCGATAGGCTACATATTAATCTCTGTTGTAGCCGGGTTTGCGCAAGGAAGTCTCTATAGAAATCTGGCATCCTATTAAACGAGGGTAAACTAAGAGAACGTGCCGTTCAAAGACACCAGAATGAACGAGTTCACAGGATCGTTCATCAGCCAGTAAAGCAGTATGTTCAGTTCACGTTCGCCCAAAATATGAACGCGTTCATGAACTATCGTTCCATGAACGCGTTCAGGCACAACACTGCCTGTTAACATGATCACCAGTTAAAACTTAACACCGGTACATTGAAAAAATTTAACTTTACACAGGCTTTAACGAAACACGGGTTGTACTGTTCTCTCAATGTTTGTTACTCCTCTTGAGTGTTAACATAAATAAACAGCCAAACTGTTTTCAATGGCCAGGTGAGGGAGCGCACTTGCTCCTTTAATTACTTCCACATAGTAATCCAACACAGTATCATGAGAAGTCGTGAAATAGACACGATTTTTGTACCCAAAATTTGTGACATCCACACGTAAAAGGTAGTTTATTCGTGTCCTGGACACGATTTTCTTGAGCTGTTGAAAGCAAGTGTCGTGATTGGTTGACTCAACTTGCATTTCAACCAGGAAGTGGGCATAGCTTGAATTGTAAACGCGACGGACTTAACTTTCTGGCATATAACTCTTTTTATTACTATAAATATTAAACAAAAGCCGAGTTAGGGTTTGGTCTTGTTGTCTAGTATAAATAGCGCCCCTAGAGCCAGGTCCTTATTTTATCAGGGGCGAGCTTGGGGCGCTGAAAAATGCGGCCTTCTTGGATTCGATTTAAGAACGCTGATTGGCTAAATGTTGTCAATCATTCATATCTTAAATTAGCAATTGGCTTAACTGCTACATAGACCCGCCTCCTTGGGGCGCTTTCTCTATCGCCCCAGAGCTGTGACGAGGCTTTCAGACAGGAAGAGGAAAGGTTGACAATATGATTTACTATCATATTTTACACATATTACTGGGTGCATTCCATATTTAAAACACACAAATATTGACATACAGATGTTTTTATCATTATTATTATTTTTGTTTTAAAATTGTATTAATAAAAATTTATTTTTATTTTTTGTGGCTTAAAAGGGGCGGCGCCCTAGCGCCCTCTATGGGCCAGCCGCCACAGAAGGACAGTGCACGCCTTTCCCCCTCCTGTGGTCAAACTTCATGTCAAACCATTTCATTTTTATGTCATTAGTGGTGCGCCCTTCCCCTTTTTGCGTCTGATCCTCTACTGTCTTTACATTTTTGTTTCGGCATTTTTGCATTCTCCACACAGTTTTTACGTTTCCACTCCGCCCTGCAGTTTAATACACTTTTATGGGAAATACCGGGGCGTTTATCTATGCTAATTAGGAACAACTGGCACGCGCTTTCAATTTACAAAAACATGGTATTCATCATTATAGGAACGTAGATGCGGACAATTATGCCATTTAAGAACACGTTCGTGAATTTGAGTAAGACTTTTCTTAGGACCTTTCTTAGGAACAAATTTAAGAAATACCTTAGGAAAACATTGAAGAATATGGCCCATTGCTTTCTGAAGGAAGCGCATAACACAACTTTAAGAAACCAACAAGCTAGCATGTCGTCTTTCCTCCAACAAACTTCTACGTCCTGTTTCCTATACTCATTATAAGTATTATATGCGACCAGCAGAGGGCCGTGTCTTTGCCATGATGAGGGTGACAAAATGAAGTTTGAGCGCGCTCGATTTAATCTAAACAGTATTAAAAGCTTCATGCCTCAAAAGAATTAGCACGTCACAGAATGTGTTTTTTAAAAAAAAAGACATTGAAAGTGGGAAATATCCATATATTAGCCGCGTCGTTGTTTAAGCCGCAAGGTTCAAGGCGTGGGAAAAAAGTTGCTTATCGTCTGGAAATTACGGTAATTCATGCAAGTGGAGGATCCTTTGACAAGATCAAAGTTTTGAAGAACACAATAGTTATTGCAATACAAATTCTTTATTTCTAACCTTTTCAATGGCTGTATTTCCTATTCATTTTGCTATATTTCATATTCTAACTCATTTCAGAAAAGTTTTCATGGAAAACAGGGACATTTCGATCTTACTTCAAAGCTTTCAACTGTGTATCTATATATATACATAGACATTTGTTACAGGTGTAGGGATGAATGAGCCCAGACTGGATGCTATGGCCTTCATGTTTACAGTTAAAATAAAAAATAAAATACTGAGCGATGTAGCCTTTTAGACATAGTTGGAGTCCTATTGAGAAACCATGGTTTCTCGATCTTTTGAGCAGTGTATCTTATGTGACCAATCTACTACAAAGAGTAACTGAGCTGTCAAGCTCAAAAGACTCACCACTGAATAAATGTGAATTCAATAATCGATTCCCCTTTTTCAATCTAGTCCCGCATCTAGGGCAATTAACTTCTGGCAAATTTTTCCTTTCGCTAGTTTCAAGGACTAACAGTTTTCTCTAGTTTAATGAGAAGAGGAGGGGGGGAGCTCTCAATCTTTAGCATGGACTTCAAAACAAGTATAGACTGGATTCCTTTCATCATTCTACAGATAATGGTAATGGGACTGTTTATGCAAACAGCAAATCGAGACATATAAATAAGATGAAACATGGGTTTTACCATCATGAAGGCTTTTAAAATGGATGACAAGGCTGAGCATGTGTTTTTCTTCTATTAAATATAATGCAACATGTTTCTGTCACCAACCCTATGGGAGCGTGGTAACACACACAGAGCGTGGTAACTCACCGGACACACAGCGTGGTAACTCACCGGACACAGAGCGTGGTAACTCGCCGGACACAGAGCGTGGTAACTCGCCAGACACTCTGGGCCTGATTTATCATGCCGTTTGCGCCTGTTTTAAGGCTGTAATTGGTCGCAAAGACGGACGTAATCGATGCGGGCTATTTACCAACAGGGCCCAATTGGCTAAAATCGCAGATTGCGTGCCACATTAGCGTGAAGAGACAAGTTGCGCTTTCAATATGCGTTCGTGGGAGGGTCATGGGGAAAGTGGGAGGAGGTGGGAGGAAACGCGTTAATTGCGCCTAACTATATATTCCGTGGTATTTACAAAGACTGCCAGTCACTGCGCGGCTCAATTTTGAGTGTAAAATTCTGCGCCTCTTAAAAGCAGGTCTTAACTAGATAGCGCGTTTCCCTGTGTGTTCAAATGGACCTCAATGGCAGCAGTGATCAGAGCAAGGCGAAGAGAATGGCCAAGAAGGTGAGCAAACAGGATTTATGCCACGAGAATAACTCTTTTTCAATTAAGCGAACAACAAATCATCCGACGTTACAGATTAAGCAGCGATGCAATAACTACATTACTGGACGAAATCAAAGATGAAGAAGTTTATTTTATTTGTTATGGCAGTCCAAATGTAATTTTTTTCGGTGGGTGTTGATGTTCTGCCTTGTAATATGTTTAGGTTTGCTGTTACCTCATGCACTAATATCTGGATTTCATCTTCCGAAAATCTAAGCTTGTGCTTTCTCTTTCCCGTAGTATGATCCATGGTAAATAGGCTACATGCGGCCCATTGTTTGCGCTTTTAGAGCCGCGCTAATGGTGGGCGGGGTATGCGCAGATTGCGTGATGAGTGTCAGGTTTGATAAATACTACACAAAATGTGAAAGCATAGCGTGCGCTATTAGCGAAGTCGCAAAACAGACGCAGCACAAACTGCACTAGTCTTAGTAAATCAGGCCCAGAGCGTGGTAACTCACCGGACGCAGAGCGTGGTAACTCGCCGGACGCAGAGCGTGGTAACTCGCCGGACGCAGAGCGTGGTAACTCGCCGGACGCAGAGCGCGGTAACTCGCCGGACGCAGAGCGCGGTAACTCGCCGGACGCAGAGCGCGGTAACTCGCCGGAAGCAGAGCGCGGTAACTCGCCGGACGCAGAGCGCGGTAACTCGCCGGACGCAGAGCGCGGTAACTCACCGGACGCAGAGCGCGGTAACTCGCCGGACGCAGAGCGCGGTAACTCGCCTGACGCAGAGCGCGGTAACTCGCCGGACGCAGAGCGCGGTAACTCGCCGGACGCAGAGCGCGGTAACTCGCCGGACGCAGAGCGCGGTAACTCGCCGGACGCAGAGCGCGGTAACAATTTCACTAAGTTGCTTTGGCCTGGCTGACAATAGCTAGAGTAATTACATTGAACTCATTTTGTGGCACTGATTTTGTTAACTTGTGACTTTGATTTTAGCTGGCAGGTTAAAGCATATACAGTATGTAGGCTATTGTGTATTTCTAAATGTTCATTATATGAAAAATGTAACAAAAGAAAAAAGGAGCTCACACAGCTCAAAGTCAGCGGTCTTAGACAGATCTTTTTTCAATATGCTGTTTGCTCTGGGTATTTCATATTTTGGCACAGACTTTCCTATTTATCATTCCTGTCCGGCATCTATTGGCTCGTTTCTGCTCACTGCTTAGCCATACTTTTTCTGATTCCTTTCCGTCTGGGCTCCTGATATTTTTATCCATAATGAATTGGATGTCCTGCGAATTCCATTTTTGTCCGTATTCAGAGGCTGCTTTCTTAATTTATTAAAACGCTAATTTAATGTTGCACAGGCAGTAGCTATTCTTCCTGGTGTCCACATAAAACGTCAAACACTCCATGACATGGCATTCACTCAGAAGGTTTACAGTAAGTGATTGGGTAAGTGTATCCAAACCTTTGACTGGTACTGTATATCTGAGATGAGGACGCATACGGGGTAAATTGGGTCAGATGTGGCAGATACAAAATTGACAAAAGCATCTTAAAACTGTTACTTCCCCACAAGCCTTCTATACATATTTAATAAATCATTTGTTGTCTACAGTTTGGTATTTTCATAAAGACGTCTTCAATTTAAGATGTCCAAACAAGAGAGTAAATTATGCATTTTCCCTGTTTTTCTCTGGCCCCTTCGGTCTTCAATTATTTTGTCTTGTGCATTCATATATTTTCTATATGTATACATTCCATTAGAATACTTAGAAGTTGCCTATTTGGCCCGAGAACAGATGTAGGCATGTAAAAGTGCCGTCTGATAGTTACAGTGCACCCGGAACATATTCACAGAGCTTCACTTTTTCCACATTTTGTCATGTTACATCCATTTTTTTCCATCAAAAATCTACACACAATACCCCATAATGACAAACTAAATGTATACATTTTTAAACTTTCAGATACACTGTACTTTTACTCACTACCGGAGCTGAAGATCTACTTAAAATATATTTTTAATAACCACATGAGAAACTGAAACAGTGTTAATTGCATCTACATACAATATTTCCTCATAAAGATTTGACAGATTTTATCATTGTTGATTAATCACAGTCAAACCTATGGTATTTTATGTCATTATGTGACCATGTAGCAATCATCAAGCAAATGTGTTGTACTTCGCTAGTACCTTGATGATTCTCTGCTGGTTATCTTAAAATAATTCCCAATTTTTGGGGAATTTGTGTGTGTCAGGACTGTGACGCCTTACCAAAAACGCCTGAAAGCTCTTTGAGAATGCGTTGATTTTGTGTTGCCTTAAACTCACACATATATACTGAAAACAAACCGACCACAACGACATAGAAATACGTAATACACCCCCATTTGTAGAGTTAATTACTAATTAATTACCTATTTCGGATTATATAGACCTGCAATAATAACTAATAGCTTTAAGGAACAACCCACCTTGAACATTCTCATAGTGTGGCTCCTAATCTGCACTTGCTGCACCCCTGAACTCGCATAACAGCACTTCGCAATAGAGTTTGTGGAGAAAATATTGGTGCCGGTCATTACAGATCCCGTCTACTCGCACTTCATCAGGTGCTTAATTGCTTCATCTGTTTCCTTCACAGAGGACAGTCAGCTACAGACTTGTTAGCCGAACCTCATTATTCGCTGACTCTCTCTTCTGTTTAATCTAGTGCCAGGTGTCAGTGTCAGCCGGGTCGGCGGTCAGATGGGCTAGTGCGAGACCAGCTTCATCCATAAACAAGCAGCAAGGTCAAAGGTCATCATCCGAACTGGCCCACTGGTTGCCGCGGGCGAGACGAGACAAAGACTACACAGTGGCTCCGTGAGACCTTTGGGCATTTTTGGCGTAGTTACAGCTGCCTAAAATAAAAAACTGTGTTAGTGCAATTAATTGCGAGGGCATATCTCCATGCTAAATGCTAATATATCTCGCAAAGTTTGCACCAGTTATGGATTCAAGAACACTGCATGAATGTATGGGTTGCCAATAGTGAGAAATATCTGAGAAACCCTACCCCTAACTAAAGATTTGGCAAATTGCTCACTGAAAGGAGTCATTTTTCAATGGCAGGTGGCAACATTTCAGGAGGATGACGGCGTCTGAGTGTTTTTACGGGGAATAGGTCTTCGGTTTCCACGGAAATAGGAGGTACTTGACTTAGCGAGCACCTTCTGAGCACCTTCTCTGATCTCCACGCTGTGCGTCACACACTTTACTTTCATCGCAGAAAGTCTAGCTGCAGTGAGAAGGCATTGTGAGACGGGGCTTGCATCTGTTTCCACATGACAGCACAGAATAACTTAACATAAACCCCTGATCGCTTCTACCCTTTGCGGTTGCTATGTTTACCGTGGGCGAAGTCGCTCAGCTCAACAAAAACGCACGGCTACATAGGTGCCGCCGGGCCATCTCTCTCTCTGGCTCAACATATGATCAGTTTCATTTTCATGTCCGTTCCCTCCGATCTTATTCCATTTCTCCTTTGGTTCTTCATTCCCCTGTTTATTCCATCTCAGAGATATTCTAGAACAGGAGTGGGTGATCCTCGGGGGCCTAACTGGCAAATGTACCCCCCCCCCACCATTCGTAAGCAAACGCATATAGTTCTGTGATTGTAGTCTTCACTGAATAACCTCATCAGTGGATTGTCGGAGTCAGATGTGTTGGCTGAGGCCGGTGCATAATGTGACACTAATCCAGGACTAAAGTTTCCCATCCATGTTTCCACAAGGAAAAATTATGTACAGCTGACAGTCAATTGCTCAGAGTAAAATATTGATGATGTTAAATGGTTAAACAGACCAGAGATACTGTGCCTGCATCTCAAATGAGCTGTGGCCTAAGGTAGTGTAAGGAATCAGTCCCACTAAAATGGAACTAGGCTAGGATGAATTGTAAAGATGTGTAAAAATAGGCTAATGTTGTAATATCTTAAACGTAACACACTGCAATAATTGCAGAAGAAATATCAAGTAGGCATTATCCCCGGATGCCAGTCTTATGTTTGACCTAGAAAGTAAAAACTGTGTGTCTGTGACATTATTGGGGTTAAGATTTACATAAAACCGTGTAAATAGTATTGTTTCTTAATTTTATTTAATTTTCCAGTCCTACCAAATAAATGTTATTCTTGAATTTCATTAACCAGATTGGACCCCAAAACCAGTAGATATTGTTCAAACTCCCTTCATAGCTTGAACGCCTCCTGTAGTGCAGCAATAGGTCTATTGAGAGCAGATCACTGTCCAGGAGATTTGAACGTCCCAGCGATGATAGAGGCGGTCATCACCCTATTGATCATTCAAGCAGAGCTCAGCCAGAGCCAACAGCAATTGTCATCACAGAGATGTATACAAAGACAAAAACATTGGAGTTAGCCAAAACTTGATTCCGTGTTCGGGCTATAAATTATTTGGTCCTGACAGATGATTGGCAAGCGGGAGCCTGGAAAGAGGAGACATATTGATTAATGGGCACGTGGAAACTGAAGATACGTCTGAAAGGGGAATCCCCAGCTAAGGCCAATCAAATCCTCGCTGCGGTTAACCTGAGCCCTGCAGCCTGTTCCACTACAATTCCCACAATATAATAGCCAGCTGTAGGAGCCAGGGCCCAGTAAACAACACACAGTAATTGGGAATAATTGAACCAATCCAGCAGCCATTTAGAGTACAGTTCTTCATGAATACTGCTCGATGTGTGACGCATATCCTCTGTTTCAACATAATGGTATCAAGTCGAAACATATACAATTCTAGCGTGATGTGCAAGGCAGTTAGGAATGGGAAAGGTAACATTTCCTAACCTTGGTTCTTATTTGAAATGGGATTTCATTTTGCCAAGCAGCCATTGACTCTTGTAATATTCAACACAATTGGGCTTTGTGTGTGCCTCTAATAAGTCTGATGCCTGTCCATTTAAGAAATACACACCACCTCTGCAGTGGAAAGATTATCGATCCATTCTCGCCCACTGTGACTCCCTTTAAAGAATCATTTTTAGGGAGACAAATTTCCATGAGGGAGACCCATAATACATTCAAATTGGTTCAGCCTTGGCTGCTGTCCCAGAGACTATCTGTCAGTGCCCAGACTCATGATGAGTTATAGCCCAAGTGAACTCTGTAGTGAATTCTGGCTTCTGCAAGTCCCCATAGACCTTCACATGGATGTCTGGATGTGTGCGTCGCTTACCTGGAGAACTCATGGCACCAGGATGCGCTATGGAAAGATGAAAAGCCGGTGGAATGTTCTGCTGGGAAACCTTGGGTGCTGCCATTCATTGTTGCAGACCATGTACACCCGTTCATGGAAATAATATTCCATGATGACATTGACCGCGGGCCACAAATCAAAAATGGTTCAGGAATGGTTTGAGAAACCCAACAACGAGTTTCTCAGATCTTAATCCAAATGAGCATTCATGGGATGTGCTGGACAATTATCAGGACTTAAAGGATCTTCTGCTAACGTCTTGGTGCCAGATACCACAGCACACCTTCAGAGGTCTAGTGGAGCAAATGGGGGACCTACACAATATTTAGGTAGGTGGTCTCAATGTTATGGCTGATTGGTGTATATGATGTTAATTGTTTCTTCACTAATTCCTAGTATTATTTTAAATATAGGCATTCAACCTTAACTATCATTAACAGTTAAGTCAAATTACTGTGTCAAGTCAACTTTAGAATCTAAAAAGCCTGTGTAAATACAATGGCTGTCAACCTTCAGAACACCAGCATTTTAGAATGCTACTGTCACGAGTGGTGAGTTAGGGTACTGCACTGTCTGGTTTCGGGTGCACCACTTTTGGTTCACGTTGATTAGTCACAGCTGTTGTGTATTTGTTCATTAAGTCGGGCTATAAAGGAATTGTTAGGAAGTCACCTGGTTGCTGATCATTGTTTGTTTCACGTCACAGTTATGTGAGGGTGAGTGTTATTGGGTCGGAAAGACTAACTGTAGATTTTGTAGATGTTGTGTAAGTCGCTATATATGCGCACTATTATTTCTATTTCACAGTTTAGTTCCTTTTCGCCGAACTCAGTTTCTTTTGTGTTTGATCATATTAATAAACCTTCTCTTAAACGGATTACTGGACTCTGCACATGGCTTTCACTGCACTACGCCGCTCCATCTATGACAGCTACTACCTATAAAGTTTGGAGAACGGACGCCACCTGGTAAAATGAAGGTATATATACAGTGGATATAAAAAGTCTACGCCACCCCATGCCAGGTTTTGTGATGTGAAACATTAAAGAAAATGAGAGATAAATCATGTCAGAACGAATTGCGTGAACAAATCAATTGATAGACACACTTTCACATCAAAAAAACCTGGCATTTTAAATGGTGTATAGACTTTTTATATCCACTGTATATAAAGACATTTTAAACATTTTGTTGGCGGTATCACACTACCCAAATTGTGTACAAATTGTACAAAGTGATTGAAAGTGATGGTACAATTATATATCTGTTTGCATTCGCCAACATGTCAAACTGTTATAGATCTGAAGTTCTCAAGCAAAACTGTTTGAGGCTGCTTAGAGTCACAGCTTGTTAAAGCAACACTGGAAATGTAATCATATAATCACATCATGGTTTTCTCAAATCAGACTGTCATGTAGTATTGAGGATACTCACGACCAGCTAAGTGAATCATCTTGTTACTTGGCACACATTATAATATATGACAAACTCTGGAAAAGAGTTGTTTATTGTGTTTGCCTTAGTAACTGTCAGGATTTTAAAAGTTGCGTAGTGCACAGCTAGCAATAATCACTGCTCATCTCACTTGCCTCGGTCAGCTCAGATTGCAAACAAGCATTTGATTCTCATTCAATGAGATTAAAAGGAACCACCTATGGCTAAAATATGAATTGCTTTTCTTTTAACACTGAACCTCTGTATATGGATGTGATACTTGCTAGGGCTGGGCGATATGGCAAAAAAATGTATAAAGGCAATAGTTCTGGCTATCTATCCGACTCATCTTTCCCTGTTCTTCAGTTTGTTCAATATACGCGATCGTTGACTGTGTGTGTTGGCAAATTCATGGATGTGTGCAGTGTCATTTGCTAATTCCTGTAGTACGTTTCATTGGCTGTTCGCAGCAAGTTTTCAGTGTACGGTCAAGGATATTTTATTTAAAAATAGGATTTTTTCTATAATTGGTTACATATTTATAATTGAAATCATATATTTTTTATTGTGATAAATATTGATATTGATTTATCGCCCAGCCCTAATACTTGCCATTTGTCTTGTCCACAAAATTATTTATGACCACTTCCGTTTGGATGGATTCCAAGAGTTTTTTATTAATATTCCTAATGTGGATCTAATTGCTTTGCTGCTGTTTAAATGTCAAGTACGAAGCAATTACACATGGTTGTTGGTTTGTTGCTTCTAGTACAGTGTAACATGCAAATGAGTTGTGTCTAATGAGCCATGTGCAGAGCAAATCGCAATTCATTCGTATATTTGACAAACCTCGCCGCTGTATCAAGGTTCAACCGTATTTCATGGAAGTATTGTGAGCGGTTAAGGACGTGCTATTGTTTTATATCGAGTGGGTGTTAGTGACCTACAAAGCTGCTGTAACATTTTGGTGGTACAATATGTTACATGGGATGGCAAGCTGAATAGGTTTGGCCTGTGCTAAGAGGTTTAGGAACCTTAATGGCACAGGATGTGAGCTGTCATGGTAGCTGCAGGGTTGCTATTCTGGTTTGAGTTTTTTTCCTGGTGCACCTGTTCTTAAAGTAGTCGCCTCAGTGTGGTTATGATTGACCAAGGCCAATGCTGTGACAGAACAGCCCCCTAATGTTCTACCCTGCATGCGGAGAGAATAGCCCCCGATTTGACTCCACCTTTCTTTCTCTCACTCTCCTTCACCTGTATATTCCGCAAATATTCTCTCTTATAGCCGTCAATTCCTCTGGGCCTATTCAATTCGAACCCCGTGAAATATAAGTAACATTTTATCAAGCTTCACCACGGCAGTTGGTAAAATCAATGGAGAAAGAGAGCTATTACAGTGAATCATGAAAATTCCCTCTCTTCAATCTTCTGCATAAGCCTGACTGGCTGTCGAAGTGTCTAGCTCCCCAAGCAACAATAACAGTCAAAACAGAGATTTTTTTTCACATGGATGTAAATGTTAATAAAAAACAATATTAGGTTAGTAACAAGTAGTGCATTCATTCTGTTAAAAAGACATTCTAGCAACCTGAGTAGTTGAAGCGAGAAGTAAAAGGGGATGGTCAACGCTTTAAGGCAAAACCTGTCACTCGGTTTCACAGAATAATTTAGACATATGTTTAGATATGTATATTTGTGTGTGATCCATTTTTATGTATACATGTAGGCTTCAGATCATTCCACAAAGATGGGGAAACCTGACAAATCAGTTCCCACGGGAGTGTTTCATTGGTAAGAAAGGAGAACGAGTTTCCACTATCCTTCGATTTGAGCATTGTTGTTTACGCATTTGGCTAGGTTAATGTTAGACTTAAAAGGGCAAGGTTAGACTTAAGGCTAGGGAAGAGAAAACATGGGATTCAGGGTTTTCTGTCCCCAGAAGGAGACATGTATACATCCGAACAATAGACAGGTGCTACAATCCATTGCTCTCACTCCATCTGTCTTTCTTTCACTGCCTCTCTCACATGTCCTCACTTGTAAACAGTTATGATATGCAGAATGGAACTGATTTAATGCCATATCATACCAGAACGCTGCCAAAGCCTCTCAAAACAGATTACGTTTCTGTTAATTTGTGATAGAGCTAAACATCTGCATAAAAAGCTGTTGTCCTCTAACTGCTGCCAGAGTCAACCTTCACGCTCTACAGTGAGGTAGTATCTCATTTATATCCAATTCATCTCATTTCTATTGAAATGTAACCGTTTGGTTGGGAAAAGCAGTCAATTGCCAGGTTGTGCAATAAGTATCCGTCATGTAGGCTTTGATGCTCTGAGAATTCGATTTTGAAATGTGTCCAACTTACGCTCTTCGGGCTGGAGACAAATGTTGGCAGCCACTTTGTGTGTGTGTGTGTGTGTGTGTGTGTGTGTGTGTGCGTTCATGTGTGTCTGAAATGGATTTGAGAGCGCTTCATTAACTGGTTCGAAAGAGCACACGGCTTTCACCTGACTAGTGATGACTGTCCAATCTAGCTAGGATCTCAAGTTCTTGGCACCAATCTGGCCCAAATGTACTGATCATAGCAACACAGCACGGGATAGTTGCTGGTTAGATGAGACATGCAGTTTGCAAGGACTGATTTAAACTAATTGATCTAGAGGTGTGGTGTGTATATATATGTATATTACTCTGCCTGTATGTGTATGATCTATTTGGCATGGTCTTTTATTCGACAGAAACTGACTGAACCAAAGTCAACTAAAGTTACAGACAGAATCGTGGCAATTGACTCAATGCCATAAGGGAACAGCAAGATTCATGTTTCCACAGCTCAAGGATAATTTTTCATGCTCTGGGATTTGATCTAGCAACCATTTGGTTATTGGTCAGATGCTTTGAGAAAAATGATCTGTTTATATTAAAGGCTGTGCATATTAACTCACTTTTGTTGCCAGCGGTTCAAAGTGTTGAGGACAACATATGTACACTGTTATACAAGCTGTACACTCTTTGGATTTTATTTTCAACATGTAAAAGTGTGATCAGAAAAAATGTTCTTGCACTTTATCTGAAACATTTTTATTAGATACCAGTCTACTTTTATTTGGCCAGTTTTTGTCCTTACTCTGGACGTCACAAATCCAGGGGTGAAATGCAGGGTAAGCCACTAGCAGAGCCAGGGAATTTAATGGAAAGGCAAAACATGTGATTGAACTGAAATCAAATTGCACTTTCAAGCGACTTACCACATACATTCTTAAACAGACAGCTACATTAGATAATGACATTGAAATAATGAGAAGCAAAGTGCAAACCCAAACTAGAGTGCTAAATATCTCAGGTGATTGCTAACAAGCCCCAGCCGTGCTAACAACAAAACAATTACCGAAACAGGAAGTACACCTCACTAAACTCCCAGAGTGGAACAAAACTCGCCACAACCCTGAGACCACTGCAGTTTTTCTTCAGTCTAGCTCTGACGAGTTGACCTGGGATATACTGATGGGTGCAATGATGTGGAAGCTGAGGAGACCGACTGAGAAGTGAATCTGGTGCAAACCACTGACTTATTCATTCCAGTTCATTAGGACCGGCATGAACTATTGCACTGGCAGGGTCCAAATAAAAGATTTGAAACATTGTTTTTTAGCCTGAACTTTTTTTAATGAGAAACCACTTGCGTCAGAGCATTCCATGACTACAAGGCTCAATATGTACATTAAGATGCAACAAATCTGTTTTTTCATTTGGGGACTGTGTAAAAATCAGGGCACGGTCGACAATTGAATTACAATATATTATTGTGTTTCAATGGTCGACTAACAGGTGCGACGGATACATAAAACCGAAACCTAAGTACCACAAAACACAAAAAACAAGCACACCCATCAAACCTCACAGGCAGATGGGGAATGTCACTGCACAATCATATTTCACACACTCAAGGACAGACAAGTCACGCAGTCACTTTTGTATTGTCTTGATTGTGTTAGGGTCTTTGTAAGAGTCGTTGTTCTGTGACTGTATGGATGCAGCGATGAACCGATTTCACTATTAACCAAGATTTAAAACATCTCGGTTTTGTAATCGTAAAGGCGCAGCTACACCGAGTGTTTCTGTTCTCACTCTCAAAAAAGGGTAATTATGGTAAAAAAAATCTATTAACAACAGTTGCAGAGTGAGGAAAATACTGCACATACTGTCACTAGAGTGACATTTGTGTTTGAGGGGGGGGCAACCTACATTAGCAAAACATAACCATCCACCGAAAAACACCTGAAGTCGTCAGGGTGGTGCATTTTGGATTCTTAAAAATGATTTTGGAGTTGTTCAAAACGTCGAATATCCTGCGGCTAGATTTTATACCACAGTTTTAAGATCACCATCCTGCTTGAAACGCCTGAGTAAAGATAATGCAAGTGATAACGTAGTTAAACGAAGTAGCAGTGAGCTAAGAGTTGGGCTTTCAGTGCAACGTAAACTAACTTGTATTTTTTTATTTACATTTAGTTAAAGACTATCTTTGGTACTGCTGGTATCTGTGTTTTTAAAACGCCAACAACTGTTAAGTAAGTTAATACCCCCCAAAAAACGTTTTGAAAAAATTGACATGGGTATTTACAAAGGTTGCTTAAGTTTCATTCCAAAGAGATAAAGATTTTTTTTTTCTTTTGTACTGTATTAGTTGGTAGGCCTACTGTATGATTTCTGTTTCAAAAGGCAGCAACTGGTAAAAATAAAAGCCATTAAATAGATGTTACACGATAAAACCTAAAATTTATGAATTTTCATGTGATTTTATTGACCCTTGGGGGCATAGCCTACCAGGAGTGAAAGAAACAAGCGAAAATAAAAAACAATGTAAAGAAAATAAAAAATGTATTCCCTTCTTGTCTATTTTACCTTGTACATCAAACGAAAACTTTTGTCTTGTGGTTTTGCTGCATTTATATAATTTATATGAAGGTCGATTTTTGCAACGAAACCTTTTGCTTGATGGTTGTGCCTTTACTTACGTACTTACATCGGCTAGCCTTTATCACAACCCAGCGGGGTAAGATGCAGTAGCACAGCGCCTAGCAGTTTGTCTTCTGTAAAACATAATCGCAGAGAGAAGAATTTCAACTTGGCACTGTTCTTTAAGTTTACCTTCATACCCAAACCTGTAAAGGAATGATAAATATGTCAAAACTAATAGCACATGGATGAAATCATGTAGCAACCAAAAAAGTGTTAAAGAAGAAAATAAAGGAATAGCCTTGACTGGATAGTGTGTCCACACTTGTGGCTGAAACTGTAAATGCACTGAATACACATTTAGCTAGAATTATTATAAAAACAGAATATATTACCTACCTTTTTAACCAGGTATACCCGTCACATAACTACGGTGGCCCTGAAGTGCAAATCACAACGGCAAATAGGAAAACACAACGGCAAATAGAAAAACACAACGGCAAATAGAAAAACACAACGGCAAATAGAAATCCTACTTGTCTTGTCAGTCAAAACAGAAATAGTTGGCTGTAGTCGTTGTCTTCAGGACTTAACTCGTCTAATATATATATTTACACATAGGCGTAATCCTATGGGGGGGGGGGCAGGGGGACACGTCCCCCCAATATTCAAAGAAGGACAATTGGTCCACCCCATATTGATCATAGGCTACTGTATGATTATGCGGGCAATATCGATGTGACTGCTAAAACATAACGTCTTTCTTTTCAGCACCGAAAATATAGAATCCCGGTCGGTCTATTTCACAAATCCATTTGACTTGCCTTACACATTAACAAAAGTTATTTCTCCTGAAATCCATGTCATGTTTTCCCTATACCTTTGTACTCTTGTGAGCGCGGAATGAGACAGACATGGCCCATGGATGATATTCAGTATTTGGTGAACATAATCCCCTAGATAACGACTAGGTGCATTTCACTAGAATTTCGAATTGTAGAATTAATGCGAACTTCGATTGCAATACTATACAGCTTTAATGAATGGGACTTTAAAAAAGCCAGCTGATACTACCCAGGGACGGGCTGGGACTAAAAAAGTAAAAGCACAACATATTTCTTAATATTAGCTACTGCATGTGGAATTTTAGAGCTAAAATGTTGAAGTTTAGCTGTTTTAAATATATCATACACATGGTCAACATTAGAATTCAGAAAATAAAATCGAAAGACATAATATGGCATTTGGTAGGGGGAATCGAACCCGCGTCGCCTTGATCCACAGCCAAGCGCACTAACCACAACTCCAACAGATTGGTGGGGAAATTACAAGTGATAACTGTGTGATGGAGTACCAGATCACACAGATGGCCAGTCCGCCCCTGATACTACCTATATTACAGGTAGGTTAGCAGCATTTCGCAAACATTCAAACTCAGACTTTTATTTTATTTTGATTAAAAAAGGGGGGGAGGTATTTTTGACCTCTGTATTTGAAAAACCTGGTTACGGCACTGTTAGGAATTATTTTGATGCAGGGCATACATACGACGTAATAGTTGATATGTTGTCAACCATTCACAAGGGTCCGTTCTCTGCTAGATAGGCCCTACCTTTTCCGGTTGAAGTTAATGTCGTTGTGTTTTCCTATTTGCCGTTGTGTTTTCCTATTTGCCGTTGTGTTTTCCTATTTGCCGTTGTGTTTTCCTATTTGCCGTTGTGTTTTGCACTTCAGGGCCACCGTACATAACTCTTCTGTCAACGTCACTCAATTAGCTTGGTTAATAAAAAAGTAATGGAATGGATTTGAACTCATCCAGTAGTATCCAGCTGGCTATCAATCCAAAGTCTAGTGAAATGTGGAGGTATTTGTAAAGAGAATGTTTTGCAAGAAATATGTTGCTTTATATTCACTCTGAGATTGGGTCAGCCTCCTGTGGGCTAGAAATGTGTGGAGACTGGCCCAAAAAGTGGACTGATTATCACACACACATAGGCTATATGCACATTGGCTATATGCACATTAAGTGCCAAATACAAACAGGCAAACAGACCTAATCAAACACACACACACACAGCATTGAAGTTTACACAGTTTGGTTAAGTCTTTACTTCATAGAAACCTCCAACACCAAATAGAAATTGAAGTTACGTAATCTAAAGCTTTTCAAACCTTCTGTCCAACTGTGCTTCATAGCTTAAGTTTGCATTAGCGTAATAACTGAACATCTTTGTTCTAACATTAGCAACAGATCATTTCTGAATATATATAATCACAAACACATTTCTTTTTCTTCGCTTAATCTTAACATCCTGTTACACTCAAATTCTCTATTTCTGAACATAGAGTTCTCTCTCCCTTACTCTCTCTTTCCGACTTTTACATACACACACACACACACACACAACCACTGTTTTTTCTGGACACTTTTTTGGACAGCTTTTCTGTATCGTTTGTCTGTTTTTCTGTGTCTTCTATCCGTGTGTTTTTCGTGTTTGTAAAGGACATCAGTGTCCTTTTGCCTTTGTTTTGTCATTTCATCATGGTGATTTATTTTTCTGTCTCCCATTTTGTCCTCTATAAATCTTTCACTTCCAATATCTCTATCTGTATCTCTCTGCACATTCTAACCCGCCCCCATTCCTCTCTGTCGGTGTCTTTCACTCTCCCTTTCCTTATTTCACATCCAGTGTTGAGTGCAATGGTTATGTTTGGTCTGTGGGTTGCTGCCGTTTTCTCTGTCTGTAGCCAAGGTCAATTATTTCTGCCCATTTAGAGTGCTGCGATTCAGGCCACCGGGAGCCGCTGATGTAGAGAGGCAGGCAGGGGGAAGGAGGAGGAAGGAGAAAATCAACCATTGTGTGCCTACGAAATAATTAGATTTACTGCTGTTATAGGAAGGTGTGTCCTGACCTGATAACACTCCAATCCAATGTCAACCTTATTCTTACAAATATTTTGTCTTAAATTCCGGAGACTCTCCAGCCATAGCTAACGTTATATCAAATGCACTGTAAAAACTATTGTTTACTAGCCATATTTGAAATTGAAAGTTTTTGAAGATTTTTAGGTTTCAGATAATAATGTTTCTGTCTGTGCGATTATGGTCTAATAGAACTGGGATAGTCCATGTACAGTATTTTAAAATGCATTTTTTATGCATCAGTCCTGTGGTCTACACTGGGTCCACTGTTATTTCACTGCATTATCTTTCTCCATTGTTCGCTCTTGTGTCAGTAATGCATACAATTTAGAAAGATACGTTTTTAGAAATGCATCAAATCAAGTCGAAAGGGCTTGAATGCCAATATGTCAACCGATCTTTAGCAACAAGCAGAAGCAATAACAACTAAGTGCGTTTCTTGGCACACTGGGATACTTTAACCCAGCCAGACGGGTTGCTTGATCAAATGCATAAAACAGGTTCTAATATATCTGCAATCTGATTGGCTTATGAGGTCCCAAGCTTGTTTATTTATTTAATATTTGTATTACCTATATTGTTAACTCTTGTTTTTGTTGTGAGAGTACATGTCATTTCTGTTAAACGGGTTGGGTTTGCACATTGAAAAATATGGAGAGATTAGACACAACTACCGTACTCATTCTTGTGAATTTTCCACAGTTTTTAATAATAGTGCGCATTATGGGCTATGACGAGGACCGCCACTGGAAAGGAAGACCAGGGGTTAGAGAGGACCCTGTAGAGGAGAAGTTACTAACCAGCTGCAGAAATGGGCTATTAACTGCCTCTCCCGGTTGCATCCCAAATTGATGCTTCACAGAGCTTTGCAAGAAACATTTTTGAGCGAGAGTTCAATTGTCATTTCTTATGGTCAAAACTGGTAGAGCAGTTCGCTGACGTGGAGAGGGACACAGCGGTGTCCTGATTGTGCTATTTAACCTATAATTTCTCTCTCTAAGCAGGGTTTACAGTCAACCTCTCTCCAGTTCATCCATCAGGTCCGTTTAGTTCCGCTTGTGGAGGGGGGAAGGGGGTTATCAGAGCAATGACCAGGTTATTGTATCAAATTGTGCAAAAGAGCAATATCTAGTTGTCTATACAGGTGTGCAGAAGACGGTCAATGTCCAGTTATAGTGCAGGATGTCCACTATGGGGGGGGGGTGATAGTCCATTACCCGGATGGGAGGGCTCTGGATCGATCTTTGCTGCCCGCCTCAGTGACCTGGTTTTGAACAGGTCACTGAGCAGCTTACATCCAATGGTCCGTTCCGCGAAGCGGATGATGCGTTGCAGTTTGTCTTTATCCTTGACCGTGGCTGCAGAGTACCAGACGGTGATGGAGGAGGTCAGGAAGGACTCGATGAGGACTGTGTAGGCTTTTATCATCAAGGACGTTGGTAGTTAGTACTTTTTGAGCTGCTGCAGTACAGATTGGTTGATGTTCAGCTCCCACTTGAGTTTCTGGGCGATGGTGTTGCCCAGGAAGCGAAAGGACTCCACTATGTTGATGGGGGAACCCTCCACGACAATAGATCGAAGGTCAGCTGGGCTTCTCCTAAAGTTCACTCTCATCTTCGCTGTCTTTAGAGAATCTTTTGTAGAGCTTTGGTTGTTGAGACTGCACCAGGACACCAGTCGGTCGATTTCATCCCTGTAGGCGTTCTCGTCCGCATCAGAGATTTGACCGATGAGGGTGGTGTCACCTGCAAACTTCAGGAGTTTGACAGAGTGGTGACTGGAGGTGCAGTTGTTGGTATACAGAGAGAAGAAAAGAGGGAACAGGACACAACCTTGGTGCAGTTGTTGGTGATAAGAATGCAACGTCCGTTCAAATCAATGATGAGCAAAACGTGTACATCTCGCATTCAATACCAAATGCCTTGTTGCAACTACGATATAACTTTATTTTGGTAAATTTAGATATAATGACACAAACTTAGCTGACCATAATAAGACAATATTTCAACTTTGACTCAATTATTATTATTATTATTTTCATTTCTTGAAATGTTACGGTTTTGTTAGGGTTCTCTTCACAGAGACAATATAATATACAGTAAGGAACTATATTCGGCAAAACAACTTTACATTTGCGTTTCCAGTGATTATTTTAACAGAAAAAAACAGGGGGATGAAGGATGCATATCTAGGAGCATTCCTAAAAGGAGATTTCTATACGTTTATACAGTAATTTATTTTTTACGTAACTCTTGGTCAAATGACCCACTTCCGGCGCTTCTAGTGTTAACGTCCCTCTTCAGTATTGAGTCCCAAAGTGGCTGCAGGAAAGGTGTTAATCGATGCCATTGTAGTCTCAGAGGAGGTGTCGATTGGGATGGTTGGTTGTGTGCGAGCCCTGGTGATCGGGGACTGTTGGTGGTGGCAGGACACAGCTGAAGGGGGTGTGCAAACAGGACTGCTCCTTGGACTCTGAAATCTGCAGTAAAACTGGTTTTGGCCGTTTGCAAGTTGCAGATCATCGGTAGCATATACCCAACAAGTACTCAGTATATGTGGGAACTACTTTAAGAGCGTTGGAGAAGCATTTCAGGTAACTATCTCATAAAACCGGCTAAGATACTGCCTAGAGTGTGCAAAGCTGTCATCAATGCGAAGGTTGGCTACATTACTGATACACAGGCAAAAGACTCATTAAAGCTAAGTGTCAGCAACCGACCATAACTTGGATTAATTATACCACAGAAATGAAAAAACTGAATTTTGCCTACACTTCATGGCTTCATGGCTTACTTAGATCGGAAAGTCATGCCTCTAGCAAGCCATGTGTCTAGTCTTCTGATCTGAAATGACTGGATCCTATATAAGTAATTGTACGTGTAAGTGTTTGGGGAACATAATACTTTTTTTAACAATCTGTTATGCTTGTCTCCATTGTGGTTCTTCATGCTGTGTACATTGTCCAAGGTAATGACCAAAAGAGGTTATTTTCTTCAAGAGTGTATCACTTTTTCAAGAACACCCCATTTTTCTGTTGTCATGGCAACTGAGTGCCAATATATCTGTCATGTTCTCAGAAAAAGTGGAAGGGGAAAAAGACAGAATATGAACATTGCTTGTCGGGGAAAGCAGAAAGAAGCAAAAGTCGACGGCGGGGACCATAGTTTGTCTCTCCTTAAAGCAGGAAACAGCATTGCACAATGCACTTTCCTCTCAACTGCCCTTGTTGAGCTGTTAAGAAGCTGAGGCATGAGCTATGTATTTTTTATACTATTGGTAGTGACAAAATGTTTGCCACTGTGCACTCATTATATCGTAGCACATCCTTTGGCCAAAATAATTATAGTGCTTCCTTTGCACCTGTATACTCTTTGGTCCACTGGTGTATGAACTGCTTCAGTTCTCCGAGACATGTTTGCTTCCCACTGGCAAGATTTCTCAGCAGGTTTTTAAAAATCTTTAGATCTAGACCCATTTGCTGACCACTTGAAAAATGTCTGAAATGTTGTCTTGAACTATTCCTAGGTGATAGTAAGTAAGTTTGGGTCATAGATCTTCAAACCTTTGACAGAGAACTAGCTTTCTGACACCAGTTTTGACTGTGTGCTCCAAAATGCATTTTTTGTGCATGTCTTTTACAATACATCCCAACTTCACAAAGTTGGTGACAGATGCTAAAAGTTATTTTAACTTGTGGTTGAAAGACAGCTTGAATCTGTGTGACAGATGCTTGATGTGCTTTTTCAACCCTTCAAACAAACCTTTCTTCAATCTTACATTAAGTTCTTTCCAATGGCACCATGCAGAGTGGATGGCTACAATGGAATGGGCCTTAAACATTTTGATAAGCTTACCAAAAGAGGAAAGCAGTGGAAACCAGGAAATCTATATCTCTGGAGGTGAACTTGTTTCTGACCTCAGAAAACTTTGGTTGTCCGTCAATTCTGCATGCTCATTTTGGCAGACAGAGTGACACAAAACAGGGCAAACTCAGGACTTTTAAGGCAAGTAAATGCTACTCAGAGATATTTTACACTACTTTGTGATAGTGCCAGTAATATTGACTGAGCCATTTTGAGAAGCAATATGATGTGGAATATGCTAAAAAAAAATGTGTAGATACCAAAATATTTTCAACAGTTTTCTAGAATAAATTAAATTGCTAGAGTGCCAATCATTTTAGCCTCAACTGCATCAACATCAATCTCAATAATAAAAGTTTCCGTGGTGTAGCAGGTCGTTTTTGGAAGGTGGATGTACTGCTCTCTAATTGGCTAGAATTGGTTGCCACTTTTAGTTTGTCTTCAAACCAGTTGTTTATTTGCAAGGTAGTACTTTTCAGCTGTCAAGAGATTTCAGATGGAGCATCTTGTGCCCTGAGTGCACCTTTTAGTACTCCCTTATGAATTATTTAACATAAATAAGAGCATAGACCCAATTTCTGACTGACTACGACTAAGAGCCACTCTACAGGTGCACCACCTGACCTGGCCTGTAATTAGAACTAATCACACAGACTTCATGGGAATATTGAAAGGATAAAGAATTGTTCAATTTCCCTCTACATCCATACAGAAAACATAAAACAGTTCCGGATAAAGGCAACAGAGAGGTGTCAAAAAAATTATATTTTAGATTCAGTCAGTGATACACAATGTGTCTGCTGAGTCGTTTAATTGAATCATCTTCAGATCAGAACATAATATGATTATAATATACATCATTTCTACCCTTGGACTGCCTAGGCCCATTCACACACAACCCCAGAAACCTGTTTTTCTAAGGGTTTGTGCGGTGTGATAAATTAGTATCCAGCTCAACCTGGCCAGTGAGCAAACTATCTATCTAATTACAGCAGCAGGCCAACCAGCAAACACGTCTCACATGACAAAGAGGATGTGTATGATTAATTACCAAATTCAAGTGACTTAGTGAACCATGAAGATAAAAACCTGTTTGGTTTTGTAACAGGCTCGGATAGCTTTTTTCCAATGACACCATTTTGACACAGTTTTAGACAAGTTGGTCCTGAAAGACAAACTTGGAGCCAGTGAGACATCTGACAGTTGAAACACCTGTGGCAGATTTGCCTTTCGATTGTATTGGCACAGCAACCTTCACCTCTTTCTTTTGCAGTGCTATGTTGTGGGGCAACAAATAAATATGACAATTTAGCTTTAGCTAATTGCAATTGAGGGAGTTTCATCTGACAACCATAGGTTGAAGCAATTGAGATTTTACTTTAACCATTTCAAAGAAAATCTTTTCTGCTTGAAAAAAAAACTCCAGCTAGATTTCTGTAACTTTGTCATTTGGTCCTGTTCCACATATATTGGATTAGGTAAGGATAAATGTTGGAGAACATTTCAGAAGATTTTCGGGAAAATTGTTTCAACTGCATATGCTGCATATTTACTAGACGCCGTCTCGCCCGCCTTTGCACTTACTTTCAGAACGGTTGGCAGACCCTGATGACCTGAGAGGTTTAGTGGGTTCATACTGAGAGAAGGTCTGAGATGTAACTTGGCCCTGAAGCATTCAGTGATACATAGAAAAGTAGCAGTACCTTTAAATCAATTCTATGAAATACTCAGAGCCAATGCAGAGACCTAAATATGGTGTACTGGTTTCAACTTTTTAAGTTTTTGTTAGAACTCATGCTGCAGCTTACTTAATTGAGCTGCAATATTCAGAGGCTTTTTGAGGGAGACCTGAAAACAGGGCACAACAGTAGTGCAGTTAACTGGCGATATTGGAGTGGATCCGTTTTCTAGATCTTGTCTGGACATTTTACACATTCCAAGAACAATACAGATTGATAACAGATACGCTGGAATCGGACTGCTTGTGTAAACATTATGCAAGAATAAACAATTACATATTTAAAATGTGTTTTGTATATAAAACGGCAATCAGACAAATGTCTGCTATAACATAATATGTTGTATTAAGCTGAAATGATAATGTGGACAACTACAACCGTGGCACTGCTAGCAGCACTCTGAACAAATGAACTAGTTAAGTGCTCCTGGTCTGCAATGCATTTAACATAATCCCTGTGTGTGATTCCATCAAGGACACTGAGAAGCTCTTCTAATACAGCTGCCAGCCACTGCCTGCCTAAACCTATTGCAATTTCATCTGATCAAGACAGTCATTGCAGTCTCCATAGTGTAATTTAGTTCCTATTTGTTGTTTCACACCCTCCCTTCCACCTTCTTCCGGAACACTGACTGGTTGTTAAGCCCTGACAAGAGTAATTTAACACAGAGTTAATAACTAGCAAATACTCGGTGATGGGGCACGTTGTCGGAATTGCGTGCTCACCCCATAAATAATCCCCAGGGTGAAGATGGGAGCGTTATGAGCTAACGCAACTGTGTAAAGACTGCCTCATATGTATCAAATGTGCTGAGACTTCTTCATAAACAAACAGGCGAAATACTTCGTAAAGTTGCTTTGAAAAAGATGGCATGCTAAAACACAGACCCATTTGAATAATTTTCTGATCTCATGTGACCTCTATGTTTACACTGTGCAATTGTATAGATACTTTTTCTGTTTTTATCAGCTAACAGATGACCATAGACTAAGGGTTGGTCCACCGTGTTGAATCAAATGCATTGTATAGTCAAAAATCGATTGACTACTGAGCTGAAATCAACACAAACTAAACTTTACTGGAGTACATTCTATACATATTTGTACACATTACAGTGTTAAGCAACCTCAGACAAAACACTTCATTAGGATTATTTTTGTGCAAGACCTTGCAAGGGTGTGAGGAAAGATTTCTGGCCCAGCGCTGCCACAAGTAAAATGTTGAACAGGGCTTGAGGTTGAGGTGGTTCGGGCATTTATTAAGAACGCCACCCGGACGCCTCCCTAGAGAGGTGTTCCAGGCATGTCCAGCTGGGAGGAGACCTCGGAAGACCCAGGACTAGGTGGAGAGATTATATCTCCACACTGGCCTGGGAACGCCTTTGGATTCCCCAGTCAGAGCTGGCTAATGTTGCCAGGGAAAGGGAAGTTTGGGGTCCCCTGCTCGAGCTTCCACCCCCGCGACCCGACCCCGGATAAGCGGTTGAAGATAAGATGAGATGAACAGGGCTTGCTTGTCACGTCTTGATCTAGCAACTCCTTGATTTAGGTCAAATAACAATGTTTTTTCAAACATGGCTCTACAGAACTACTTTAGAAACTAGTCGCGAACAATCCTAAAATCCTTACATTTGAAAGGGGAATACAGAACATAAAAAGTGTGCAAAAAAGGCGTGGGAAAAAATGCACACCTCAACAGTTGGTATGCATGCAATATTAGGCATGGGAACATTGTTACACAAACATGTCAACGATCAATACACTCTAAGAGGATTAACGGTAGGATGAATGTGCTATGGAAGAATACCGGATGTGCGTACACGTCTTTGGAGCTTGAGTAAGGGTTGATAAATAGATCCCAGTGAAAACCCTTTATTTTTAGACATGTGGGGCAGACAATGCGGGAAAGACTTTCCTGGTCTCTTTAGCTGAACTAGATGAATGGGAGGAGAACAGGAGAGAGAATCGGTTCTCGGTGTTCACTTGTCACTGAAAAAAGGAGGATGCTGAGGTACTTGAATTGTCTTGTGTTTTAGATGCTATGATGCTAGGAGTGCATTTGTTTAGATGCCTTTTGCCTGGGTGTTTCCCAACACTGAATACACAGTATAATGTGGCTTGTATAATTAATTCAGCCCAATATCTCAAGAATTACGTTCCCTGGGAACTATTGTAGGAACACACGATTACGTTACTAGCGAACGTATTTACCATGCATTTATGTTAAAACAAGAACGCCAGCGTGTGGAATAGAACCACTGTCCACGACTCCGCAGCCGAGCACCCTAACCACTGCTCCACCAGGGTCGCTGAATAATGACTGGGTCGCTGAAGTCGTTATGCAATGTAATGACTGGGTTAATATCCTGTTCACAGGATATTAACCCAAACCCTAACATTACAAAACTAGCCCTAACCTTAACTCTAACCCTAACATTACGAAACTAGCCCTAACCTTAACCCTAACATTACGAAACTAACCCTAACCTTAACCCTAACATTACAAAACTAGCCCTAACCTTAACCCTAACATTACAAAACTAGCCTTAACCTTAACCCTAACATTACGCAACTAGCTCTAACCCGAACATTACGAAACTAACAGTAAAACATTACAAAACTAACCCTAACCTTAACCCTAACATTACAAAACTAGCCTTAACCTTAACCCTAACATTACGCAACTAGCTCTAACCCGAACATTACGAAACTAACCCTAACATTACAAAACTAACCCTAACCTTAACCCTAACATTACAAAACTAACCTTAACCTTAACCCTAACATTACACAACTAGCTCTAACCCAAACATTACGAAACTAACCCTAACATTACAAAACTAACCCTAAACTTAACCCTAACATTACAAAACTAGCCTTAACCTTAACCCTAACATTAAGAAACCAACCCTAACGAAACCCTAGAGTGCGCACGGCGTTTTGCCACTGTAAATTGATACAATAAGAAAACCTGTGAGATGAGTGCAGGGTGGTACAGTGGGTAGAGCTCTCGGCTGTGGAGCCATCGGCGGTGGTTTGATTCCACCGGCATGATGTGACTTTTTGCTTTTTACGTCTTAATTACGTTCCACTAGTAACGTAATTGTGTGTTTCTACAATAGTTCCCAGGGAACTTAATTGTTGTGATATACGGTTAAACTAATTAAACTTAAGAAAGTCCTGAGAGTCCACACAACTCAAACCCCTGTACGCTCATAGAGCTAAAAAGCTAGGTATTGATTCTTTAAGCTTAACGATTAGTTGAATTAGTTGAAGTGCATACACTTTCCAGTGGAGACTACATCAGGTTGTGTGCAGGGATATGATTAGCATCACATATGCCGATATTGGGATAATTAGGTCTACATAAGAAAGGTACCCAAGCTCAGAACACCCAAAGTCAGGGGTACAGCAAAGGCCGTGCCCTGCCATAACATTTATAACATCATGCTGCTAGGATAAAACCACAATTATTTGTCCTTGTGACCTCTGGGTATTGCTGTATGTTTAAGCCGAAAAAATATAAGATTTCAAATTTTTTGGGTGTTTATCATCTCATCTCATCTTCAACCGCTTATCCGGGGTCGGGTCGCGGGGGTAGCAGCTCTAGCAGGGGACCCCAAACTTCCCTTTCCCGGGCAACATTAGCCAGCTTTGACTGGGGAATCCCGAGGGTTCCCAGGCCAGTGTGGAGATATAATCTCTCCACCTAGTCGTGGGTCTTCCCCGAGGTCTCCTCCCAGCTGGACGGGCCTGGAACACCTCTCTAGGGAGGCGCCCAGGTGGCATTCGTACAAGATGCCCGAACCACCTCAACTGGCTCCTTTCTATGCAAAGGAGCAGCGGCTCTACTCCGAGTTCCTCTCGGATGACTGAGCTTCTCACCCTATCCCTAAGGGAGAGGCCAGCCACCTTTCTGAGAACCCATTTCGGCCGCTTGTACCCGCAATCTCGTTCTTTCGGTCATGACCCAGCTTTCATGACCATAGGTGAGGGTATTAACAAAGATTGACCGGTAGATCGAGAGCTTTGCCTTTCGGCTCAGCTCTCTTTTCGTCACAACGGTGCGGTGAAGCGAATGCAACACCGCCCCCGCTGCTCCGATCCTCCGACCAATCTCCCGCTCCATTGTTACCTCACTCGCGAACAAGACCCCGAGGTACTTGAACTCCTTCACTTGGAGTAAGGACTCATTCCCTACCCGGAGTAGGCACTCCACCGGTTTCCTGCTGAGAGTCATGGCCTCGGATTTAGAGGTGCTAACCCTCATCCCAGCCGCTTCACACTCGGCTGCGAACCGATCCAGTGAGTGCTGAAGGTCACCGACCGATGAGGCCATCAGGACCACATCATCCGCAAAAAGCAGTGATGTGACCATCAGCCCACCGAACGGGAACCCCTCCCCCCCATGACTACGCCTCGATATCCTGTCCATGAATATTACAAACAGGATTGGTGACAAAGCGCAGCCCTGGCGGAGGCCAACCCCCACTGGGAACGAATCCGACTTACTGCCGAGGACACGGACACAGCTCATGCTTTGAGCGTACAGAGATTGGATGGCCCTGAGAAGAGACCCCCTCACTCCATACTCCCGCAGCACCTCCCACAAAAGATTCCGGGGTACCCGGTCATACGCCTTCTCCAGATCCACAAAACACATGTAGACTGGATGGGCATACTCCCAGGCCCCCTCCAGGATCCTTGCGAGAGCTGGTCCGTTGTTCCCCGGCCAGGACGAAAACCGAATTGTTCCTCTTCAATCCGAGGTTCGACTATTGGCCGAACCCTCCTTTCCAGCACTTTGGAGTACACTTTACCAGGGAGGCTGAGGAGTGTGATACCTCTGTAATTGGCACACACTCTCTGGTCCCCCTTTTTGAAGAAGGGAACCACCACCCCGGTCTGCCACTCCTCTGGCACTGTCCCAGACTTCCATGCAATGTTGAAGAGGCGTGTCAACCAAGACAGCCCTTCCCCACCCAAAGCTTTTAGCATTTCTGGACGAATCTCATCAGTCCCTGGGGCTTTGCCACTGTGGAGTTGTTTGACTACCTCAGCGACTTCCCCCAGGGAAACTGACGATGACCCTCCATCAGCCTCCAGCTCTGCCTCTATACTAGAGGGCGTGTAGGTCGGATTCAGGAGCTCCTCAAAATGCTCTTTCCAGCGCCCGATCACATCATCAGTTGAGGTCAACAGTGTCCCATCCTTACTGTACACAGCTTGGATGGTTCCCCGTTTTCCCCTTCTGAGGTGCCGAACGGTTTTCCAGAAACATTTTGGTGCCGACCGAAAGTCCTTCTCCATAGCTTCTCCAAACTTCTCCCACACCCACTGCTTGCCTCTGACACGGCAGCGGCTGCAGCCCTTCGGGCCAGTCGGTACCCTGCAACTGCCTCCGGAGTCCCCAGGGATAGCATATGGGTGTTTATATTTGTACTATTCTGTATCAAATTGTGTATTAGACTTTAAACATCTGATTTGGGAATATCGCAAGCTAGTATTAATACCTTCAAACTTTTGTTACCAGAATTGGTAATTTACCTGTGCTGCAATTCGCCTTTGGCTAAGCCACACCCTAGAATGTAGATTGACCAATCACAGCGCAGCCAAGAACGAGCTCCGACACTTTTTCACAGTGCTCCGTGACGTTAACACGGGCGTCTCATATTTTTTGTCTCCGCAGGCTATTACCGTCATAGTTTTATCAAAAATATAGTTAAATGTTGTGCCTGTGCCATTTGTAACACTGATACGGGTTTTCCAGAGAGGTTTAACGTTAACGTTATCTAGCACACGCTGCTAATAAATACAACGTTATACTCGCGTAGTCCGTTTGCTTTGTAATAACGATTATAGAAGTGAATAGAGACCTACTCAGCTTTGCATGAACAGTGTTGCTCCTTGATATTGTTAGTCCCAGCCTCCGTCTCGATTAGTAGGATATGCAGTGGTTCATTTTTTTTTTACTGTGACCGGTATGCTTTGCCTCTTTGGATGCCATGTTGTTCTTTGCGTTTCACCTGTATGTCTTGAATATAGCCTTCAAACGCATATTGCAGCCCCTTTCGCCTACTTCTATCGGACACTTTATTAGCTGTTTGATAAAATTTCAGCAGGAAGAGCTGTCACAGCATAGGCCATGTTGATACCAAACCAGAGCCCAAATGAAGTTGTCGGACGTAGCAACAGTAACTAAGAGGGGCGGGGCTTAGCCAAAGGTGAATTGTAGGGGTGGACATTTTTGAGGGGAACCATGGACGTTTTTTCAGAAAAATATTTAAGACCAGCAAAAGTGCTTTTGGTTATATAATGCATTTTGACAGCAGAAACATAGACTATTTATGGCTTTAACAAACAACGAACATGGAACAAGTGTAATGAGCTTTTGCTACCTACACATTTTTTTTATAAAGCTTCATTTTATTACAGTGTAGCCTGCCCTCTTCTCATTGAAGGCAGTTGTTTACCTGTCTACTGTCCAATTTAACAATCAGTAGCCCATTCAATACATTTTTGGCAAGTTTGGTCTTGTATTTTCCAGCCTAATTTGATATAGATGACACATATGGAGACATCTTACATCCTGGTCTCCTCAGTTAGAACAGACACTTCATTGGTTGTTCTTCTGTCTTTGCAGGAACTCTTTACAGCGGAATGTAAGTTCAAAGAGTCTGTCTTTGAGAACTACTATGTGATCTACTCGTCGATGCTCTACAGGCAACAGGAGTCGGGGAGGGCCTGGTTCCTGGGCCTCAACAAAGAGGGCCAAGCCATGAAGGGGAATCGGGTGAAGAAAACAAAACCAGCTGCTCACTTCCTACCCAAGCCATTAGAAGGTACAGCAAAGCCACATTCTGTTTGTTTTCATGCATATGCATTTGTTGTTTTTTTGTGGTGCAATATCCTGAACTGAAGGTTAAAGTTTTTTTCGGGAAGCGTTGGGAAATATAAGGCGGTTGTGTCATGCTTGGGCACACTAAAGCCAATTATCGCTTTTTGTACGTGGTTTACATTGACAAAATGGGGTATTTGACTGTTACATCCCAAGTCGGATCAAACACGGTGGTCACAGATCTCGGATTGTTTTGTTTTTGAAATGCATATTCTGATAATAATACATATCAAATAATTCACATTTGCTCAAGGCACAATAAGATGTGCTATATGGCCAATATGCTACAAGCAGTTCTTAGGAAGGGACAACGCAATGAGACACAGCCCCTCTTGATGCCTTTTATTACTTTTTTTTGTTACCGCTGCCGTTTGTGCAGTAAAAAAGTGAAAGGATCTCATCTCTGTGTTATATGGTTTCATATACCTAAGTTATTAAACAATCAGCTCACAGGACCCGGTTTATTGGGAAAGCCACATCACACCACCAAATGCTGAATGTTTTACAATGGTCCAGTCAATGCCCGGATCTCAAATTCATTTTCTTTTAGAAAATTGTGCTCCAAAAGCATTGTCCAAAAATCGAAACAATCTGCAGCCAATCGGCTAAGAAGAATTTACTAAAATCAGATGCAAAGCTGGTACTACACATAGTTAACAAAATACTTTTTTGTAAAGCTGTTATTTCAGTGTAAGGTAGGTCTTCTAAACATGAGTGTGAAACTAGCACAAATATTTCCCGGCATGAAATCAATGTCATGTTGCAATTTTTATAACTGATATGGAGTTTTAGTGATAAGGAAAACAATCTATCAATATGAACAAAATAATAAAATTGGATTCAACAGAATTTATTATACTGTATAACTGTAGCCATCAGATAAAAAAGTAATAAACATACTAGCCGGCATATCACAGACTATTTCGCAAAACCATTTTTTGACATGAACTGCTGATGCTTTATGGTCAATATACAGACGCCTGCATCACTCTGCTCAACTTTCCAGTTGATTTGTGTCCCTTATTTAAACATGGATGACTCCGTAAACATTTAACACACTAATGACGGCCATGTCACAGCTGCATTGCAGAGAAAGTAAAGTGTAGCATCGCGATCCCGCGGTCCGCGTTCGAACACAGCGAGATTGTTGTTCGTGAAAAAACCCGGGGATATGGCAGAATTTGCCTGCCAAACATGTCATGGACAATATCGGGAAACTATTTGACTGCCTGTTTATCCCTTTTTGGTTTGGCCTGGAATAATTTCTGAAATAAATCAAAGCTCTTGCATTAATGAGGCTTCAAACTGATTAAATCATCCATGCTAGCTGTGTTTAGAGACAGCGGGGTAATGTGGTTAGTTTTACAAGTTATTGATTAGAAGAGAGAAAGAGGAGCTATTTGAGTTTTACTGACGACACTCTCCCTCTCTTCTTTCCACTCCCAATCTCTACCATCTTGTCCTGTGTCTCGCTACCCGTCTTTCTTTCATGTTCCTTGTCTCCCCATCTCCTGCTTTCTTTCTTCCTCCCTCTCAGTCGCTATGTACAGAGAGCCATCGTTGCACGATGTAGGAGAGACCAAAGCGCCCAAGTCCGCCACGATCCCGCCCAGTAAAAGCACAACGGATCCACCGGTTATGAACGGAGGCAAACCAGTCAGCAAGCCTACAACTACTACTTCTACGACGACCACTGCTAAGCCCCCCACATAGCCCCAGCTCACCTGAAGTGTGCACGTGAAGGGGGCGCGTGTACGGAGGAGTAGGACGGAAGAGAGGGGAGCGTGACGGAGGCAGAGGTGATCCCTGCTGGACTTGAAAACCTGCAACCCTTATCTTCTACTTTCTCTCTCTCTTTTAAGCTCATTAACTGTGGATCAATCTGCACCACCCACCCACCAACACACAGACACACTTAAAAAGGAAAGAAGACTGACTCTGACCATGGAATGCCTGACACGATAACGGAATGCCTTTAGAACCCATAAAACCATGTGTGTTTCACGGCCACGTGTGGCACCTTGCTTTGCAGACGCAACCCAGGACTGTCCCCGTCTTCTTAAATGCCCTGGTGCAGCAGAGTCTGTATGGGTCAAATCTATTTTCTACACTGCAGTTCACCAGCAATGGTCTGGGGTAAATACTGTACAGATATAGGTTACAAAAAATGGACTCTCATCCTCTATTTTTTACATGTTCCTGTCTCTTTCTATCTCCATCTCTACTCTTACACTTTTGTCTTCGTCGGGTAACTTAGAAAACAATGCTGATTTCCAGGGGTGGCGTACATTTTTGTAACGCAAACTTAAATGCCGCAAATCGACACACACACACACACAAACTCACACACACACACACACAGACCTAGGCATTCAAAATGACAACACAACTCAAACGCACCCAATATCAGCAGTGGTCTGGTGTTAAGGCAAAACTCCAGATGCTGAAATCAACGCGAATCCACACACGAACACACACAAGACGTTTACGACGAGGGGAGAGTCTCTCAGGCTGCGTGTTGATTTTTTGTGGCTCGATAGGGAATCAGTGAATGCATAGCTTCTGCAATCATAGCTAATGAAATGCTAATTAACCCCACTGCAATCAATGCAAGGAGCCACCCAGAAGTATGGCGCTATAAGAAGTGGTGTATACATATCACTATCAGATCCCACCAGCGGTGAACTCCGCCTCATCCAGTCATTTAAAACCTGAAATCTATTTTTTTATTCTTATTTCAGAGCGTACGCTCTGGGATTATCTACTGGCCTTGTAGGCCTTTGGTCCCTTACTCAATGACACCTCAGAAACAGCGGGCTAGGCTACATGCTCTGACCTAAAAGCCCTGCAAGCAGCAGCCATTTTTACATACAAGTCTACTCAAGTCTTCGGATTGGAACGTGGCCGGATGCGAGTACTGTAGATCCCAGTTATATTGGCTGCATTCCCATTTTGTTCAGCGATCTAAAGCATGGGCAAGGTTACAATTGTGTTCCCCTTTTTTCCTTGCAGCAGCTCAAGAGATGGCTTATATTATAACGTTTTCACTATATAAAAAAGATACAAATATTTAAAAAAGAAAATTATTAAGTATGGAGCTATGAAGAGTGTCTTCTTACTAGCTCAGCATGAAGAGTCCAGTATCGCTCATCTTGGCCTATCAGGTGGCATGCAAAAAAACATACTGTATATCCAGTCATGACTTGGCCGAATGTGCTTCATCCACCAATCACATCCAATGGAGACGTAAAAGCATTTTCACTCAACAGACATTGATTAATAGAATGACAAAAGTATCAAAGAACTGAAAGCATCTTACTATACTGCAGCTATCATAGATAGTTGATGGTAGCTGGATTCTAATTCACATTATTTGTGATTAATGATTCCTTCTTTGGACTCTGATTTATCATACTGCATCACGTTCACAGATTATAATGCTATTGACACATCGATGCTTGGTTCGCCTTCTCGCTGAACATCTAAAACTGCAGGCAAACGAGAGCTGGAATAGTGCCGGTTTTCATTCTAGTCGATCAGGGAATGACTTATAACTGGGACAGCAGGGGAATGCCTTTTACTACCAGGTAGAATAGAAAACTGTCAATACTGTGTCATTGATGTTTGGAAATGAGATCCCCTGCTTGAAAAGGTCATTCTTGATAACATTTTGGATATTGTATTCATTTGAATCAAGGTTTAGACATACCTACATATTATTTCCATGCATGTCTTTTTCACAACAGACTATGGCATAGTGGAAAGGTACTGTTCAGTGAGTTGAAACGTATATGGGACTGCGATAAGCATGCTGGAATACACACTTAGATTCACCTGAGATTCACATCAGTTTTCACTTTTACTCTATTAACGATTGTTAGCAATGCATTAATGTTTATCTTAATCTATCGTCTGATTGGATATCCAGCTAGTATTGATTCACTAGTTGACACAACAGTTTTTAATAAATACGATTTAGAATGTTAATAAGGTGAAAGAAGCTACTTTTTTATGCTAGAATTGCAAATATATTCAAATTGCAAGTGTCTAAATTTCCAGCCACTAGTTTCTAAAGGATGTTGAAGCACATTATTACTTTCAAAAGCACTTGTCTGTACAAAGCTACATTGAGGCCCAGATTCAATCTGAAAGCGGGTTACAGCCATAGCGGATTTAAAAAATCTATTTCCAAATGAACTGCAGACGGCTGCATTTACAGAGAATATTAATCTTTGCAAACATTGCCTTTAACTCTGGGTCGGATTGAATCTAAGCCTAATGCTATTACATTAATGCCAGACTATACACAACAGAGCTAAAATCATTTTAAGTCTGTTTAGGGCTGGTGTCCCTTCCATATTACAGCCTGGCCAAACCCTAAAATAGCACATTATACGTACATACAGTAGTGTGCAACTTTTTGCAGACTTATCGGCCTTTGTCAAACGTAGTGCACAATATACAAAATAAGGCACTATTTGGGTTGCAGATCTAGTCATTTTTCAAATCATTATGAACTCTACATGCTGGGCTACCCAAGCCCCCTCAGACCAGTCGACTGGTTTTTCGAAAGCTGAACTTTATTTTTCTATATGACTGATGTGTGTAAATGTGCATCAGTTTTACCTCTCTAGACGCCATCTTGCTTGTTTTGTTTTCTGTTCCTACTGTATACGGGTCCTGCGTGATGTTGTTTTCCTGATCCTTTGAGAACTTTCTTATTCAAATTTAATTTACCCTTCTCTCACTTAACAAATTTCTCAAAATCTAGTTGAATGAGGGACTCTTTGTTCCATGCACTTTAATTTGATTTATTTTCGACCACTAAGTTGTGTAGTGTCATCTGTTGCATGGAGAGAGTAGGGCATTGATGAACTGCATGTGGTAGGCTATTTGTATCAAGAACTGTATGTACCGCTAATTTTACATACATATATGCAATGACTTTGTCTGCACTGTACAGTTTGTGTTTGTTGTATACGCATATACAACACGTTCAATAAAAATATTTATATAAAGGTGTGACTGTAATGTCAGTAACATTAATGCAATATAGTGTGCAGTATATTATTGCACCTTTCATTTTGACGGGCTAAATAAAATGAGAGGTTCGCTGGCTAGTACTAAAAAGCATGAAAAGGCCAAAGTAGAATTATTTTTCTTTTTTTTTTCTTTAATTACTTCTTACCAATCATGTTTGAGGGAGAGGATGGGCTCTTGAGTAGCGCAACTAACATCCCCAGAAAGCAGCTTCTGAAGGGACATGACTGCAAAGCATGCCACTATATATGCATTTGAATTTCTTTTTCGGACCCCGACATTTGAAGTTTTGGAAAAACCTGCTGTGACTGGGAATGCTTTAACCTGTGGAAGACTTCAATAGTTTCCAGTGAGGAAAATGGAGATGATTATTACAATTGTTTATATTAAAATATAAGCTTTGCAAGTGTGCCCCTCAGAGAAATGCCATGTTATATTACATTTATACCCACCCACATGATTATGATATTTGCATTGTTTTTCATGGAAGAAATGTGTGTCATCCGTGGCACATTCAATGTTTTATTATTGACAAAAATTCAAATAAACACTCCAACGATATACTTCTGACTTGAGTGCAATTGAGTGTAATTTTAGTCCAACTTCCAAGTGATCAACCCCAAAACCAAAGGGAAGACTATCCAATTATTAACTCGAAAACATCACAATCATTCTCGTCCTCACACTCATAGAGAAACCGATAATCGATTAACGATAAAAACGATAAACCGTTTCTTCTTTCTTTTTATTGTTCGTCTTGTGCCTGTGTATCTGCCTCATCTTGTAGCCTCCTGGAATATGTTAGCATATAAACATGTTCATACATATAGTTGTATTTCAAACATATAAAGGATTACATAGTAATGTCTTCTAAAGGAAAGAAAAAAATGTTGTTTCAACATGTGTTTTTTCCACTCCTCTATAACAAAACAATATAGTTTTTAATAAAGATAACTTGTAACCAGTACAATTGTTGTTATACAAGTGCTAAGCAGAAATCTGAATGAAGGATTACATCCCAGTTTGGTTGGCCTCTTGTCTTTTCCACTCTGTCACTCTCCATATCTGTCCTCCATATGATCTTCTCTGACAGAACACTCACTTTGCTAAAATGTTGTATTTTTTTTTAGTAGTCTGTTCCCACCCAGATCTCGCACGCGTTTCCCGTCCAGCCGTCCCAACAGTCACAGATGCCACAGTTGCACACCCCATTTCCTGCAATGAAAGGTTAAAGGTGAAACTGTAAGGTTTACATTAGGGGGATAGGGAATATTGAGAAGGATGGAAAAACATGTGTCTTTGTGTGTGTGTGTGTGTGGACTTGCAGTCTATTTGTACCTGTGCAGATGAGTCCATCGTGTTGGTCACAATCTCTGTCATCGCACTCGCAGAACTGCCCAGAAACCCACCAGTCCTGGACAGATCCAGAGCAAATACAGCGGCCACAGTGACATGATCCTGACAGAACACACACAGAAATAAGTACTATGCGAATCTGGGTATTCTGTACCCACATTTATAGATTACTGTAGCCCTGTCATTTATACCAAAAGTTGTAATAAATATTATAAAGTTATATTTTTGCCCCAGGCAAACCTTCCAGACTGTAAATGTTTCTTTCAGTCTCCCAGTATGTTATTTAATGAAAAATCAAAAGCGCTATCGATGCCTGTCTCCCACAACTTTGTATCCTACTGTGTGCCCCTGAAATCTTAAAGGGCAGCGCTCAACGGGTTGGATAATAAGGTGCTAAACACTTGGATGTGGAAGGGATGGCAGGAGAGAGACTGACGGAGAGCGTAAAAAATCACTTCCTTCTCTCTGAGACCTTTTCAGTCTCCGCTATGTATCTCCACTGAGTTATGTGTCTGATGGATGGTATGTGAGAATCAAAGGCATCCCGCTTAAGTCACACTGTTCCAGCGCACTAAAAGTGTTTTTGATAATGTGGCTCGGGAATGTGTGATTGTCACTAAAACCGACTCATTTTGATACAACCATTCTAACTTTTGAGTATTTTAGGTTCAAAATGTGTTAATTCCTGGCTGGCCAAACAATACGTGGTTAAAAAATTGATTATTTAAACTAAATTTGTTAAACTAGCATTTCCTTCATTTAAGATTAGACTTAAAACAAATAAGAACTGATCAAACGTGGCAAGGGAGAATATTAAATCACCAGAGAGGATATTAAGAATGTAATAAAGATGATGGGTCATTGACTTCAGGCAGTTGTTGAATGTAAAAAACATGAACCCAAAAACTAAACTTAAGAAATTAATCTGTACACAGAGCATAATTACAGGAAATACCCAGCATCTCAGTATGTATAATGAGTCGCAAACGTCAGTTTGTTGTTGCATAGACAATATATTGTCAAAAACATCACGTCCTGTAATTTTGGTGCCCAAAGTAGGGAAACCACATACTAAAATGGTTGTCATTTTAAAATGGTGGAATCAATAGTTTAAAATAATTTAATAACAACGTTGTAACGTATCCATTTTTAAGGCATACATGAACACAAATATCCTTTCATAAAAGCCGAGAAACAAATGATCGAAAACAATAAAACCTTTTCCGTTGCACATAGCTCCCTCGGCAGTCTCACACAGCTCCTTGCTCTGAGCGTCGGTCATTTGGCATGTCCGGGGAAACGAGCACAGCTTCCCAAACCAGCCGTCACCACAGATACAGCGGCCACAGGAACAGAAACCATGACCTGGAAGGGAACAGAGTAGTTACACAATAGAAACCCGTAGAAATAATGACCTAGAGAGGTACCAAGAGGAAACTGATAGAAAATATGACATTGTGAAAACAGGAAACAAATACGTTGAACAATAGAAACCTGTAAGGACAATAACTCTGGCAAGCGGCGGAGTGCGGGGACACTTAGCAGAGCACGTCCAGGCTGGATGGGTCAGATGTCAGATAGGGGCGTCTATAGTTGTCTAGTGAGTTCTTGTGGTAGGTCAGGTGTTTACAAGCTCAGTCGTAGCTGTTGTGCAAAGGTCCATGTGGCGTCAAACGAGAGGCCAATGTCCAAAACGAGCACCTTCCTGTGGCATCCACCCCAACAACATCAGGACAAAAGAAAACTGTATATAACTATTTTCTTCTATTGCCATGACTGTTGATTATAAATGTTTTGATACAGGTGTGGGATAGTGTCTATAGTATTCCCCCATAGAGAAATTGATTGGAAGGACAGATAATGACACTACTTGTAGATACAGTCGGTTTTTGTTCACATCGCAGAACACCGCTCTGTTGAGGAGGTGGAACTGTGGCTTTAAAAAGGTGAGGGTAGCTTGGAGTTTGTCAAAGTCACGACAGGGTGCTTCTGCATACTGGTGAGGTTGAGGCCATGCATGACAACCCCGACCGTCCGGCCTGGGAGAGGAGTTAATTGGTTTGGAGGAAGCGCTACCCTCCAAGCCCTTACAATTAGACTGCACCTGGCTCCACTAACACGCTAACACACAAGGTTACAGAGCCAGGAAGACAGGGAGGTTAAGAGGATTTATAACTACGGTGTGGTCGATGTGTGGAGGGGTTTTTGCACGTCTGTGTGTGTGTCAGGAGGGATCAGAATTAGGTTTAATGCCAAGTTTGTTTACACACACAAGGAATTTGTTCTGACCCGAAGCTGCAGCATTTAGGACACACTTTTGTCAACGTAAATGAACTGTGCAAATAGAGCAAAAAACACACAACACGAACAGATCGACAGGAGACCCTGTCTAGCTGTGCAAAAGAGGAACGTCTAGATGTAAGAGCGGATTTCCAAATGTGCAAGGAAAATCCAAATAACGAGCTAACGCGCTATCCACCGTTTTGATAGTATTTTTTTCATTTGTAAATCTTCTTGTTTGTGACCAGGTGACGCATAAAACAGAGAAACCAAAAAGTTCAAGGCGCATTATTGACTGCAAATGAATATCGATAAGTAAAACATGATATTATCACACTAATATTATCACACTGATTATTTTCAATTAAACCCAATAAAATGTGACGTATTGTAGAGAATATTGAGTTAACATAAATTACATGACATGAATATCGTCCTGTCACTTCAGTGTAATGTGTGGGACGTGGCAGCATCGGAGAAGTTTCCAACTCCCACTGTCTCTCAAATACTTGTTCAATATCACAATGTAAGATCACTCCCGAAAAATATAACAAATCTGACCTTTATTGATGATAAGTAATTGTGTTGTGTAAAGTCAGCTAGCTAAGAGACTACGGAAGACTGAAAAAAATGTAATGAATGCTTGGCAAAATAAAATAGAAAAACATTTAGTTTTTCAGATCTCACTTGCCCTTAAAATCCTGTTCTGAAATAATAGTGTATGCTAGTGTAATAGTGTATGCTAGTGTAATAGAGTATGCTAGTGTAATAGTGTATGCTAGTGTAAAAGTGTATGCTAGTGAAAAAGTGCATGCTAATGTAAATAGTGTATGCTAGGGAAAAAGTGTATGCTAGTGTAATAGTGTATGCTAGTGTAATTGTGTATGCTAGTGTAAAAGTGTATGCTAGTTTAAAAGTGTATGCTAGTGAAATAGTGTATGCTAGAGAAATTGTGTATGCTAGTGAAATAGTCTATGCTAGTGTAATAGTGTATGCTAGTGTAATAGTGTATGCTAGTGTTAGCTGGGTGCAAATATACACTTTGGTTGGTTGGTTTGGTCAGTTTGCCATATCAATACTGCTCATATTCATATCGGTGCTGCTCATATCAATACTGCTCATATTCATATCGGTGCTGCTCATATTAATACTGCTCATATTCATATCAGTGCTGCTCATATTAATACTGCTCATATTCATATCAGTGCTGCTCATATTCATATCTTGGCCAGGTCGCCATTGCAAATGATAATTAATTAATTGGCTTGAAAAATCTTAATTGGCCAACCTGGTTAAATAAAAGTTACATTTAAAAACAATCTTTCTCCAAGCTTTTGTCAAAGAATCCTCCAATTAATTCCTTGCCGACATTTGGCATACTACTTGTCAATTTGTTTAAGTAATCTGAACATTTCCTGTTTCACCCAAAACCCATATTTTTCTAGCCAACTCATCCAGTCTTTGCGAGTGTTTCTCTCATGAACTAATGGTTAGCAAAATGTAGGTATATGGTAGTCGTAAAGTCTACGCTGTGTGTTCACCGTAAGATATTTCTCTGATTCTGTTTCCAACTCGTAGTTGTTGATAAGTATGTGATACATATAACTGTGTAAACAGGGTGCCTCCAGCCAATGGCGCAAAAAGATTCTCTGTGTTTAGCAGTAACTATCTTCCCTTGTTCCTTTTAGTTGATCATATCTTTGTAGTCTACACTGATAAGTATTGACTTGACTTGAAACCAACAAGGTTGGTGCTGCCCATTCACTTCTGTCTTTTTTTAAATTATGCCAGTGGCTTCCAGTCTGTCTTAATCTTTTTTCCATCTTTTAATTTAGTGCGCAAGGCCCTGGTCTAGCTCTCTGAAAAATGGGCTTAGTGTCAGCCTTGAGTTTGATGTGAGATTTAAACTCACAGATGGTGCAATGGTCTTTATTAAATATTGCTTTCTGTCACTTTAACTGCAAAACTGTTTCACCAGTTTAATTGTTTTTAATTAGTTTCGCCCTAACAGTGCCAAACCATTTCTATTTAATCTCCCCTCAGATTTCGCCAAGAAAAGTAGAGCATTGAATGTGACTTATTTAAGGGGTAAATGAGAAAGTGCTTTGGTGTACCGGTACACTACCCCAGATACTAGTGTCACAGAAGCTCCTGCATCCAGTTGCATATTCACTCATTTTCTTTCAAACTCTAGATTAACAGAAATGCATTTTTTTCCATTAGTAGCTGTGTAGACCGCAAAACGATCTTTTTCACACCCATTTCTCTCAGTTTTTTAAGGTAGCCTTTTATAATGCTAATGTGCAGTGTTTAATAAATCACTGTTATGTGGCTAAATGCGAGTAGCTATTGTCTATGTGTGAGAACCGTGTCTTACAGTAACCCCATTATCATCGCCGCTTTAAATTCTTTATATTGATAATATATAGAAAATTCTGGAGACATGTTGCTTTATCAAGCTCAAGTGCCTTTTTACATGGGATATCCGGTCTGCGATCTACAGTACTCTGATTTAATACAATATCAAACTATTACAGAGTGTGATAGGGACGTGTTTGTCTGTGGTACCTGGGAGCACTGTGTGTAAAAACTATTCAATTTTGAATCCTTATGTATGACTTATTTTATCACTCTGTATATCCAAACATTACGGTACATAAAGAGACTAGTCCTTAGTCAACATCTTCTGATTTCTGTATTTGTGTTCAAGGACAATATTGACTGGAATGCTGGTTGTGTAGTGCTTCGGCTCTGTCTATTTACGGAAGGCCTCGTGCGTCCAAAACCACCATAAGAACCATCCTTTCCTGTGGAATTCCTGCAACAGGAGGTTCCTGTTACTTCCGTTGTACAGGAGAACAGTACTCAATTCCTTACTGGGACAGCTGAGTTAACAAAACCTCCTATAATAATATGCACCAGCTGTTGTGCATAAGTTTTCATCAAGTTGTCTGGGCAACCGACATTCCATGATTACCTATGTCTCCTGACTCTGTCTGTGTGCAACCTTGCATTTCTTAGGCATTTCTTAGGCTTCTTATGGAGGCAACTAATGCTTGTATGTATTTTTAGCACGACTGATGCCGTCATCTGCACAGTGTGGAAGGAATATATGCTCAGACCATGTCAATGTAAAATCAGAACAAATGTCATTACTGTTTTTATTTCAAAGCCCAGTCAGCCCACATCTTAAAGTCATTACAAATGTGTTCTATGAAAAAAACATAAATGCATTTAGTAAAATATTTTTTATGCTCAACCCTTTACCCTGTAGTGGCAAACTCAGGACTTTGTAAATAAAATAGAAAAACATTTAGTTTTTCAGATCTCACTTGCCCTTAAAATCCTGTTCTGAAATAATAGTGTATGCTAGTGTAATAGTGTATGCTAGTGAAATAGTTTATGCTAGTGTAATAGTGTATGCTAGTTTAAAAGTGTATGCTAGTGTAAAAGTGTATGCTAGTGAAATAGTGTATGCTAGTGTAATAGTGTATGCTAGTGAAATAGTGTATGCTAGTGTAATAGTGTATGCTAGTTTAAAAGTGTATGCTAGTGTAAAAGTGTATGCTAGTGAAATAGTGTATGCTAGTGTAAAAGTGTATGCTAGGATATTTGCTACAGCTCCGAGGAGATTTTTTCCCACCGTTGACCCACAGAGCAGTGAGATTGGCTTAAGGCGGAGGCGCCTGCAGAGGAGTACAGACGCCTCCGTGCTTACTTGGGATACGAACCACCAATGCGGCTATCAGGGCCAATTACACCGGGTCCACGGTCCTTACATAGAAAAGGCAAGAGGGCACCCCGGAAGCTTCACAAAAAAAGTTTTTTGGGGGGAGCTAACGGGGTGTTCTGGTGCTGCAACAACCGCCACTCACTGCTCTTGGGCTGCAGCCAGGGGGAGACAAAACCCTGGAGCTACAGCCACAACCACAGGTCCAGCTGTGCCACAACCCCTTCCCGCCACCAACCTCAAGGACAGAGAGGTCCCCATAGGGGTTTATCTACCAGCCCCCGGAGGTGGTGAAGAGCATGGCTGGAACTGGTCTGGGTGCCCGACTTTTGCGTGGCAGTACTGTCAAAAATGGTTGAGCTGTGTTGTCACAAGGTTGTTTGGGGGAGAGCACTTCTGTGTATCATGTTGATTATGGACTATTTAAGGTCCCTGGGTTGGCTCAAGGGTGCTTGTGATTAATATACGTTTATGTGTCGTGGTAGGTGAGTGTTAAGTTATGTGTAGTCGTGCACTGTATGTTATAATTTATCGACAAAGTCGCTTTGTGTAAGCGCATTTGCTTTTTACGTTCAGTATAAGTTCTCCGTTTGTGTTCGCTGTTTGTTTTATTTTGATTAAAACCACCACAGACGTGATTTCTCTGGCTCTGCATCTCACTCCATCTGCACTTCCCGTAAGGATCCATGACATAATCCACTGGCATGAGTTTCTGTGATGGATTCGACCACATTAACATAAGCAAATGCAACAGTCGTGGGAACTTATTTCGTTGCATTTAAAAAACAATAGAAGACAGTCGCATACAAGATTTAAATTGCGGTCTATTTGAATTGTGAGAACATCATGCTTATCATGTAGCTTTGTCAAAATAATGTGACAGGCAGAACACATATTTATAAAATCAAGTTACCGGTAACCAAAATGTTTTCTCATTAAATTAAAAAAACAAAGAGTAAATGAGTAAACTACATTATAATGCAGCCTTTACGGGCTTACTAACCGTCTTGCTAGCTAACTCCAAATAAAGCACGGAGAGTGAATCAAATTTACTGCTGTTGGCATTTTAATAGAACCAATCACTTGCGGGTATTAGGGGGCTGCACAAAACAAGAAACCTAGCCATGAACTTAGTTGGAAACAACTATAGAAAACCCGAGCATCAAGACTCGCAGCAGGTCTTTGGCCGAATCACACTTAAAAGAGAGAGAACCGTTTCACCTGCTAGCTGCATATTACCATAAGAAGCCAAAAACTTAGAACTCAATACGGCACTATTTGCCCTTCGCATCCAATACGGTTCGCTATATAATTTAGCCAATTTGTAGCATTGGCTAGTAAATCAGCCAAGATAGTTGCAAAAATTTGCTTTACAACATACCCATTTAAGTGGTTTGTTCAATGTTGTCGAATGATATGCAAATTCTTACGTGCAGAGTTTGATTTTACATATAGGTTTTGGTTGTCCTCTAAAAATCTGAAATACCACCATACTTGAGACTTCTTCGCCTTCATCGCCTTTACCAACAATTACACAACCTCAGGTTTTGTCACGATTGGTGTGGGGGCGTGGCTGCACAGTATGATTTCGGTGTTCACTTCCATGTTTACATTTTGTCATTCACAGCTGTGTCTAATTGTAATTACTGGGCTATAAAAGGCGAGCGAACAAGTCACTTAGAGGTGTTTAGAGGTGTGTGTTGGTTAGAATATATATGTTTTGCTGTGGTTAAACGTTATTGATGTAAGACGCGATATGCGCATTTCCTTTGATTTAGCCAGTTAGCTTTTCGCCATGATAGGTTTGTTTTGTGTTGTTCTTATCTACATTAAAACCATTGAAACAGACTATCTACGCTCTGCAAATGTCTTTTTCCACACTCCGCCGCTCAACTCATGACAGGTTTAGGCTTTTCTTGCCAGTAGATCTAACCACCTGTAGTCACGGATTGTCGCAGATTTATTTCGGTGCAAGTGTGCCATGCATCTACAATTATTGTTACTCCAATAACTTTTTATTTGACTGAAAAACGAAAAATAAAATGACTGCTCGACTTGAAGTATCTAAGTCTTGAGTGGTTTCCGACTGATGAATAGACTCTTTTTTAGCTAGAACAAGTCGGACATTTACATACACTTAAGTCTACATACACCTAGTTTTCATGTTAACAAACTATAGTTTTGGCAAGTCTGTTAGAACACTAGCAAACTGTAGTTTTGGCAAGTCTGTTAGAACATTTTTCAAAAAATAGATTACAGACAGATTATTTTACATATAATTCACTATATCACAATTCCAGTGAGTCAGAAGTTTACATACTCTAAGTTGACTGTGCTGTTAAATTGCAAGGAATATTCCCGAAAATAATGTAAATCATTAGAAGCAGCTAATCGACATCATTTGAGTCAATTGGTGTACCTGTTGATGTATTTGAAGGCTTGCCTTAAACTCACTGCCAATTTTGCTTGATGGGTTGCCAGTGTTTTTTGTTGCCAGCTGTTCACTCACAAGTTAACATTGTAGCAAAGTGTCATTTCTTCAGTGTTGTTAAATATATCATTTTGTGTGATACTGTATGTATATACCACATTAAACCAAGATCTATTTCGACATAACCTGTGAGTCCGCTCAGCAAGACAGAAGCCACTGCTCTAAAACTGTCATAAAAATTGTTACGATTTGCAACTGCACATAAGAAAAAACATACTTTATGGAGAAATGTCTTCTGGTCAGATGAAACCAAAACAGAACTGTTTGGCCATAATGACCATTGTTATGAGGAATAGGAGGAGGCTTGCATGATGAAAAACACCATCTCTGTGATGGGGTGGCATCATCATGTTGTGGAGGTGCTTTGCGGCAGTTAGGACTGGTGCACTTAACAAAATCGATGGCATAATGAGGAAAGAAAATGTCAAGAAATCAGTAAGAAGGGTAGAGCTTGGGCGCAAATGGACAATGGCACCAAGTACATATCCAAAGATGTGGCAAAATGGCTTAAGGACAGCAAATTAAAAGTGTTGGAGTGGCCAGAAATGGAAAAGTGTGTACGAGCAAGACCTGAAAACCTGACTAAGTCACATCGGTTCTGACAGCAGGAATGGGTCTGTTGGGATACCCTGAGACCGGGAATTTCAGTTGACGTGAATCGGTCATGTGCCTTTACCTAAAAATCATTGTAGACCAGGTATACCCCTTCATGGCAAGGGTATTCCCTGATGGCAGCAGCCTTTTTTCAGCAGAATAATGTGCTCTGCCACACTGCACTGTTTGATGATTAATGTTCCAAAGAACATGATGGAGAGTTCAAGGTTTTACCCTTGTGTCCAAATTATCCAGATCTCAGTCCAGTTGAGCACCTGTGTGATGTGCTGGACAAACAAGCCTGATCCAGGACTGCTCCACCTATCATATTCCAGAATACAGATCTGAGACCACTGTGACATCAATAGATATGCACTGCTACTGTTGAGGAATAGCCACATTGTTTATCTGTCTTATCTGTGGTTACATTTGTAGAAAGCAAAGTATAACATTGCCATTCAAAGAACATTTACTCGCACACAACTTGCAAGACTTAACACGAACGAATACACACACTTGCAAATACATGCCTTATTGGTTGTTACAGTCTTCGTAAGGCCTGAAAAAGAGTGTGTGTGTGTGTGTGTGTGTGTGTGTGTGTGCATACACCCTCACCTCCACATATCTCCCCGTTGATGTCTTCACACTGACGGTCATCACACTCACAGTTCTTCCCATGCACACGTGTGTCCCCTGGCGGGTGGCAGGAACACTGGCCACAAAGACACAAACCTGCAACACAATTAACAAAAACTAACAATGATATTTGGTACTGATAATCATGTGTACGATCATCTTAAATACCAGTTATTATAAATGATGAGACACTTGTTTAATTGTCCATTACTGTTGTATCGTGCGCAAAGCCTTATCAATGTGATAAGTCGTTATACAGTTAATTCAAGCTTATAGAAGTCAACCGAAATTACTATCTGTGTTACGTTTTGGAGGCAAATGCAGAGTCGAAAGATATCGACTAATCAACTAACAAGGACAGGAACTCCAAATAAGGACATGACACAAACAGCATCAAGGAACCCTAACGAAAACAATAACTTGAACAATCCTGTTCAGTTGGAATTGTTACGATTGGCTGTTGAGATATGGCCAAATTTAGCAGTATAGGTAAGCAAATTCTTTGCATTTTTGTTCTTAAATCAATGTTCCTCAAGAGTACTGAGCACAGGAGAAATAACCAGTTTTCCAGTTTCCATCACACGTCTATCACAGATAACATCACCTGCAATGTTATCTCTATTAAATAAAAAAAATCATTGTTCAAATATAGCAACTTAAATTGAAGACGTATGTGGCATTCATATGAGACAAACACATGAGATACATATGGGCGGGAGTTCGTAAACAGAAAAATGGTGGTCAGTCTTGTCAAAAAACTAGATTTATTTTGCAATGTCTTGCAATGTCTTTTAAGTGCTGCACACTTTTGATATTTGAGTCTTTCGTGAGAAAAATGTTAATACTCCAATCAACCTGTATTTGTATTTGCCGATCCAATGGATGAGCAATCAGGCTCTTCTGTTTTTATAAATGATGTCTACACTTCAGTATTTAATGTCTTGTGTTTACATGTTTCTTGTTTACTTTCTAATAAATGAAGCCCCAATTCTGTTTACATCTGAATATCTTTGTTGTTTATATGTAGGTTCTAGTGACATAAATCTAAGGGAATGGTTGTCTAAGCTCAACAATTCAAGTTGTCTGTTATAATTTATCCATGTGCTCTGTGATTAACAATTCATTATTTTGTTGTTAAAATCAACCCACCACAATAGTCTGATTACAGAATGTGGTCTGTCTCTACTGAATGTTTTATACATCAGCAAGATTTAACATAGAATCTCCGAAGAGAATTTAGTTTAGTTGTTGTTCTGAAAATGAGGAAATAACAAAACACAGCAAATAACTTAAACAAGACACACCAGAGGCAGTTACTTCTAGAACGCCATTTGCGTCAATATTAAATAGATAAATTCAGCTATGAAATAATAAATGGAAAACATCATATTGAAATAAAACCTATTTCTTTACATATTAAGTGATTTATACATTTATATTTACACGTATTTATGTAATTATTGCCTAATTTCATGGCTATATTTATTATTTCATATCTGTATTTATCTATTTAATATTGACGCAAAAGGCGTTCCATAGTTACTAGACGAAATAAACAATGGCTAATTTAAATTTTTCAGGAAATCAAAAGATCAGGGCCCGTATTCATAAAGAATCGAAGAATCCTCTCAGAAAACTCTTATCTTAGCTTAAAAACTTTTACGTAGGAGTCTTAGCTTAAGAGCGATTCGGGACCGATCTGAGAGCAACTCTAAGTAGGAAAAGACAAAAACTTTTATCTTAGTATGGAGGCGGGGCTGACCCCGTTGCTATGTATGACACAATCTTTTGAAGACTGTGATTGGTTGGTTGTCCAAGAAGATAACAAAAAGAGTGATTTTAAGTATAGGTACTATTCTACGGCTTCACTTTGAAATTACATCCGTAATTTTTCCTATTTGACCGTTCTCATACACACACATTATATATGTGTATATACATCCTTTTTATTTACAATGCTGTTAATTTCCAATAAGGTATTTGATTGGCATAGAATGATAAAAATTGTTCTACTCTTTCCAACTTGAACGTTTATGCTGTGGTACCTATTTCTATTAACATAAACGTCCTCATCTTCCGACGGTGCAATAATTCGGATGTGGGTTCCATCAATTACTCCGACAACACCAGGGAAGCCTGCTATATTCATAAATGCAGTTTTATTGATTAATCCAAATATATATATTCATATATTTATATTTGGCTGAATGCCACGTAATAATTGTGATGAGGTGGATATTAGTGTTGTTTTCTAATAACTGTGCGCACCTTTAAATGGTTTTTGGGGTTTGATATTTGCAGGAATAATTAGAAGGTTCTTTTTGGTGTTAGTTAGGCATGGAAAAGAATAGAGCCGTACAGTTTCTTAACATCTATCTCTCTTTTTTTTACTATTAAGTCGTATTTTCACTTCAATGTTGTTCAGTATTTTTTATAAGTTAATACTTTGTGCCAATTATTATTTGTTACAAAGTAAAATTAAAAACAACTTGATCGAAGTGTCCTGTGGATTCATGCAAAAAGAATAGTTGAGCGTCAAACTAAGACTACAACGATGGAAACTCTACATAGTGATTACTTTCATTTCTTGCGCTATGGCATTTCTGCGCTGTGTCTGAGATGTTAGCGCGTCTCTAAGATCAGTCACAAACATGATCCATGCACGATCTAATCTATAGTGTTTTATTAACTCACTGTCATCCATTGACTGCAACACATTTCTTCTCCCTCTTCTTTTTTCTGCCATTTTCTCCTCTGCTAAAGAAACTCTTAAGCCTCTTAAAAGTCCTCGCCCATGCTCCTAACAATTTCGACCTTAAGACCTCTTTTAAGGGTTAAGATGCTTTATGAATTATCTTTACTAGGAATTTTCTTCAATTTTATGAATAAACACCCACAATTCTAAGAATGTTTTTTGAATTTGGCCACTAGGAGCTACTCTTACCATTAAGATTCTTTAAGAATACGGGCCCAGATTGTTACATCACAACACCTCATGGTGTTAACTGGCCAAAGCATTGTCTAGACCTTTCTAACATAGGGGCTACTTCAAGATACATAACCTTTATTTGGAAAGGTACTTGCTTTCAGTTTTGGCATAATCAATTTACAAACATTGCCAAGGCTCCTAGCATTTGTTGTGGCTAAAAACAAAGCGTAAAAAGTGCATTCAGCCAAGGTTTTATAATAAACTCCAACACCAATTTTGCCTCATAATTTTATCACTTTTGAATTAAAATTGTAGAATAACTATGTGGTGAAATACAGTGTTTCAGCTATAATTAAAGGTGATTTATCATATTAGATTAATAATCTATGATGTTTGTACATAGGTCCCAAAACAAAACATGTTATTATTCAAACACTTTGAGTTTACAGCATATGTTGATATGTTGATTTAGGTTATAATACATCTTTGATATTATGTCATTAAAATACTTCTATACAGTGTATTCAGTATATACAAATATGTATTTTAAAGTCATTTCAATGCCTTGTGTAGTACATGAACCCACGTGGGCAGACGCGCTTGCAGATCAGACAGCATTACCGCAAGCAGTAGCCAGTCTGGAAACCTCTCAAGCTCGTCACACTGATAAAACACTTTTGTCGGCTCAGGTCCAGTTACCGCAGCAACCACTGATGTCACAACCCCCCGTCTTATCGAATATTTCGGTCGCTGCCTTGGCTGCCATGCGCCTGAGAGCAGTGTGTGTGTGTGTGTGTATATTGTTTACTGTACATTAGCTTTACAAGGATAGATTCTGTAACTGAGTGTGTGCATGTGCGCACACATGCGTGTGTGTAGATAACACCATTAATGAATCGGGGCATGACTCATCTAGCTTCTGTTTGTAGATGCAGTGAATACAACTGAAACAAGTCAGGTGCGAGTCACCTGTTTTATTCTCTTGACTCTGTTCGCACGTCACACATATTGATTCTAACACTAAGTGGCCAGAGTGGATCTGAGTGCAAAATTTTCCAAGGTTTGTCGGTGGATTGAAAAAAACAGAAAGTTTTCCCAAAAGCCACAAATAACTATCTGAAAAGAGACATGCTCTCAGCAGGCAAAAAACATTGAAATAACGTCATATCACCAATTTCTGGTTCCAATGATGTTCTAATGGATTTTTGATGCCTACTGCCCATTTCACTTACTGCGAGGCTCATTATCTTGTCATAGCGTCAACTGTCAAATGACCTCAGGGCAAAAACCTAAATGGTTTAGCTGTCTGTGGATCTCGAATATCATGTTAAAAAAGTCCTTCCTTCCCTCTAGTATTGTGACAGCAGAAAAGCCGCTTCATGCAATAACATGACGAAGTTAATGAAAACGTTTCCTTGCCACATTACAGTGGTCATGTGGCGAGAATGATAAAACAGTCTGGCTAAAGCATCCTCATAAAAGCCTCACACCACACAAAATCTCCAGACAGCCTGACAACTTGTTGTTGTCACTGTCCTGTCTTACAAAGTCTTCATTGCTGGAGAAATATGTCTCTCTTACTATCTCTGACTCATTATTCTTCCATTTGACAGAAGACACTCTTGTTTGCAAATTCACAGCTTGATATAAATAATAAAAGTGACTCAGGATGTTTTATCGGGCAAGTAAACATGTAATATGCATCTACCAAGGGGACGAGAGAGACATTCCTTGTCTTATCATGCTTTAATCACTCCTTGTGGATGATCAAGTGCCTGCAAGTTGACTGGAAAAAGCGGTTAAACAAACAGTGTCTGAAGAAGAAGCCAAAGCTTGTCTCAGAGGACATTGGGAGAAAAGGCATGTAGAATTGCATTTTATGTACACTGTTATGAATGTATAAGAAATTAAAAGTGTACAGTAATATATTAATGAACTTCCCTTAAACCTGTATCTGCTGACTGCTTCACATAATCTTCTAACTGTGGGAGGTGTGTTTCAGCACAAGTTTTGAGGACATTAGCGCTTTAAAGGTTCCCCCATTAATGGTACAAGGAGGAAGTAATGCTGTCAACCTTGCACTGCTAATCTGTATTCTTAAAAGAAATAAATTATACCTTACTGAAGAGTGCCCTTTTCCTGATTGACATCCCCTGCCTGGCTATTCCCGGAAGTTACATTACATACAAACTCAAGAATGGAAAATCGACTGCATTAGACTGTATTTCTCTTGGTCTTTTTTGCAATGATGACATATATAAATATACCAGTGGCAACTCCACTACTTTAATACTGAATAAAAGCTATAGTGCCTTGGTTAGCTAGCTGTCAGTATGTGAGCTTACTCATTATCAACTCTGCTTTAATGTTTGAGATGAACTTTAATTAATATAATTTTTGTGTCAGCAATCATTTAAATTCGCACCAATCTCACACTCTGGCAGGTCGATATATTGTATATGGTCCCCAGCTGCGAAATGGCAGTTGGTTGTGACGAAGAAATCCAGCGGCAGCACAGCTTTTTACCATTTGTCTTCTTCTCCTCAGTACAACGTTCATATGTGCTATATATATGATACCTCATCATTTTAAAGTTGATTAAATCTCTGAACCTGGAAAACATCATTATGTGACCACCTCCAACAATGTCTTTGAGATCTTCCACAGAACCTTTCCATTGATGATCTTCCTAACTGAAGTTTTCCACACTTACAGAGAAGCAGTGGAAGCAGGGGTGTGTGAGGAAAAAGGGGGAAATGTTTATGTAAGTGGATCTGGACAAGATCATCAGCTAAATGACTGGGTGGTTGACATGACATGGTCTTTTTGTGGTTCCAGGCGTCAAACACAAATAAGTACAAATTAAATTTGCATTAACAACTTTTCATATTGTTCAAAACATACTTCTTTAAGTAAAAATACCAAAAATTCATGCAATCCTTAGTGTTTTTTTTTATTCAACCAAACAGGAAAAAGCTAATATGGTGTGACTGTCCTAAGCACGTTTCACATAGTTTAAACTTAATTAAAACTAAGAAAAATAAATAGAACTCTCCTCAATGAAGTCCTGAATGATAACACAGATGTCTATTTGTGAGTCTGATCTTGTTAAAGTCCAGGCATAATATTTTGAGTCAAATCTGGTCAAAAATATATTATGTCCCAGAAATGGATATCATACGGTGTGACACTGTATTGTGATATTTAAACAGGCAGTTGTTTGTATACCCTTGGAGAAGAGGGGTCTTTCTTCAACTGGGAAGTAACAAAAACCCCTCAGAAGGTCATGGAAAGGATACAAGGTGAGTTGTCTCTTGTCATTTTCTCAATAAATCACATCTTTTTGGCACTGCCACTTTAGTACCCTTTTCGAGTGTCTTTTGGTGTGACGCTTTTTACTTTAAAAGAACAAAAATAAATTACATTTATGTCCTTATTACTTTTAAATCTATGTTACCAGGTTGCAGTGAGTATGTTGTTCAGATGCTAACACATATTGACAAGGGCCAATCTTGTGCTAAGTGCATGAAACCTCATATGGTGTGACACTACATTATATGGTGTGACAGGTTTTGCTTGTCACTCCATATGATCTATTTGTCACACCATATTATATGGACTGTAATTTCATTGTTTTAGCTGAGCAAATTAGACTATTTTAGTAAAGTAGACTAATGTTTTAGATTACTACCAATTGAAAAGGACGGTACCTACACCCTTTGTCATGCTTACTGACATATGTGCTTCCCTATTGTTTCTCAGCTTGAAGCAGATTAGAGTAGTACGATGACAAGTGCAGAAAGAACAAGGAGATACAGGGAATAAATGCAGATCCTGCAAGGAGCGAGGACGTCTTGAGAAAAAGACAAACGAAGTAAATAGAAACGTTACGGTAGAGTAGTGGGCAGACCTGAGTCAAATATTCAATTGATTCAACATGAGCAATTGCATCGGGGCCTTTGAAAGAGTTAAAAATGTATATGTGAGAATCTCGCAGCTCTGAAATACACACACACAATTATTGGATATGTATTTTAAATATTTGAAAACATTGTTTGGTTTCTCTTTTAACAGATACAAAGAAAAGAAACTCAAAGGGGAAATTCAAAGATTCAGAGTAAAGTTTCTTCCTCCATCACGAAGAGAAAGGCTTAGAGAGTTATGGAGAAATGCACAACTGAAATAAAGGACAAAGAAAAGAAATGTACAGATGATAATAAACTTAACCCCTTCATCCTCAGAAAACTAATTTAACCGTGAAGTGGAAATTCAGCCTGACCTATTGCCAGTGGAATGCAGTACACCAGTGCATCCTGCAAACCAGGAGGCTCCAAACATCCCCACCAACATCCCCACGACTAAGCTCTTGTAAAGCAGAAATAGAGAAGCTTAAGACTCAGTTAAAAAGGCAGAGAAACAAAAATAAGGTGCTAACGAGAAAAGTTCATGAAGAAAAACGGAATATAGAAAACAAAGTCAACGGCAAAAAATAAGAAAGCTTTCAGTCAGTGAGAAACACCACTTGCCACCATGCAAAAAGTCTGGAAATATGAAGAAATATCAAGTGGAGTCATTTTTGCTGTTGGATGAAAACAGCACTCTTCTACCAGGGAATAAGGACACAGTAGGCAGGAAAGAAAAAAAACAAAGAAGAATACTAACCAGCTCTTTAAAAGATATCCATCAGGCCTACATGAAGAAGTCCAAGAAGGAACACTGCATGTCCTACAGGCAGTTTACAAGGTACAGACCTTTTTATATAACAGAGGCAAAGCCAAGTGACCGCAACACATGTGCATGTTACCAACATCTCCTGATTGACAGTCTTGCAAAAAGAGCCTTGGTTCCAACAAAAAGCCTTTCTGCGCTCATTTCAAGTATAACATGCAATACAGAGGATGAAAGATGCATGCATCGCCAGTAGGGATGGGAATTGATAAGAATTTAACGGTTCCGATTCCATTATCGATATTGCTTATCGATCCAATTCCTTATCGATTCTCTTATCGATTCTCATTGGGTGAGGAAATAATTACAAATTTGTTTGTTTGTATTAACTTGCTTTAATATCTGATAAGAACACAGCACATACTCAGAGTATACACAAATTATGTGTAGCAACCTCAGAACAAACCTAAAAGTAGGTGAGCTACAAAGTAAAGTCCAGGGACCTATAGCTTTTTTCACATTCATTGGTCCAGCCAAAAAAATAAATAACTGCCATTTAAGTGCCATAAAAACAAAAAACACAGACGGTAAACAGTCAAGGAAGAGCTTGTTCCTTTGGGAATATTCAACCTGAAACTAAATTCAACTCAACTGACATACAAAATAGAAAGAAGTCTTCTTTAAAGACCACAACTATCAACTTGGGCAAATGATTGACAATAGAGATTATTATCCGTATAGTAAAAGTTTACACAATGAAATGGCGCTCACATTAACTAAATAGACAAGTTACCTTTGGCATTTATAGCAGATGCCGTCTCATTAGCTCCGCTGCTGCTTGACTCACTTGTTGTTGTAGTAGAGAATCAAACACGCGACAGTCCTGCAAACGGATTGCGTGCTGTGTGGCCAAATGCTTCTGCATATTGGAGGTAGTTCCCCCCATTGCCAAAATTAAACTTTTACAACTGTTGCAAATGACTGCATTGGCGTCTTTTCGAGTGAAATATAACCACACTTTAGATCGCTTCTGCGTAACCAAAATGCGCAGCGCGTGTGTGACGGTCATGATGACACATTTGCAACGAGCCGAACCGTTAAGCGGAATCGTTAAGCAGGTACACTAACGGTTCCAATGAATCGATTCACTGGGAACCGGTTCTAAAGAAGAACCGGTTCTCGATTCCCATCCCTAATCGCCAGTGCACAGTGCACTTTGATGAGGTGCAGCTCAGCACCTACAATCCAATGGACATTGCAACTTGGGAGCAGTGGCAAAAGGAGGATGTTCTGGTTGGAGAGAACTTGGGTTAAAAAAAGTAAAAGTGGGACACTAGGAGAACTGAATGAAGTGTTTCAGAAGGGACTGGAGGGAATTGCCAGTCACCAGTTTAACTGGCTTCACCAGGTGCAGCAATTCAGCCACGTCAAAGAGCACCTTAAAAACAAGGAGATGGTCTTGCACATTGACTTCTCCGAAAAATTATGCGTGTAAACTAAACACTGAGATTCAGGCCTTTCATTTCGGTGGAAATAGACAACAGGCAACAATACACACTGCAGTTGCCTACTTAGTCAATGGCTCCCAGTGCTATGCCACAATTTTAAAGTCCTTACGACATGATAAACGTGCAGTGTGGGCACACATAAAGCCAGTTATAGATGATTTCCAGAACAGAAATGACCATGCTATTGACACCCTGCATGTCCTGAGTGATGGGCCAGCAACTCAGTATCGCAATAGAACAAATTGCCTTCTCATTAGTAGTATTCCCTATACATGGGGTTTCAAGCAGATCACCTGGAACTTCTCGGAGCGTTCACATGGAAAAGGTGCACCTGATGGTGTTGGTGGAGTATTAAAGTGAAAGGCAGACATGCATGTCCTTGGAGGCGGTGACCTTCAAACTCCACAGGATCGGTATGATTATTTACAGAAGACGTCAGAAAACCTCACAATCAAGTGGATCCAAGAAGAGGACATCTCTACCATTGATGACATGCTCCCTCCTTCAGTGCGTCCAGTGACTGGAATTAGTCGTACACACCAAGTTCTGTTTTTTCCTTTCCGAAAAATATTTTACAGAGCTTTAAGTTGTTTTTGCAAGTACCCAGAGATCTGCACTTGCCACAAGTTGAACAAACTTGAGTTTGACCGTATCTCTTCTGCTGAGTTGCCAAGTGACCAACCGAACCACTGTCCAACTGGAGAGCCTCAAGCCCAGTCAGAAGAAACCCCACTTCTTGAACCCGACTTCGAGACAAGTTCAGATGAACAAGAAAAATACAAGAAGGGACAGTTTGTTATTGTAAAATATGATGACAAACCATATGTGGGACAGACAATGGGTATCTATAAGGAGGAGGCTGTGCAGGTGAACTGCATGCTGTAAGGGACAGAGCCCTGTCCCTCCATTCTATGGTGGTGCCGACACCTCCCCCGTTTCCTGAGAGGGAACAATCAGGGACATTGGAACCAACTGTGTTTCTCTCTCACCTGTTGTGTGTTGTCTTCGTTAGTGCGGGTATTTAAGTTAGTCCTTGTTTGTTAGTCTGTGCGGATCATTGTTTAAGGTATGTGGGTTTTTGGTTTTCTGGTTCTGTGTTTAATGCAGGTTTATGTTTGTTTATATTAATGTTGTGGGATCTGGGGGAAACTTTAGGGAAGGTGATTTTCATTAGTTGTTTCTGTTTGTTTAAGTTCTCGTTTCTAGTGCCTGTTCTGCCTGGATGCGAATTAAAACCCTTTTTTGGAAAGGTTTCTCTGCGATTGTGTCTACTCCTTGTGATCTGCATGGCAGATCCTGACAGAATGATCCGCCCCACTATGACACAGCGGAGAAAGAAGAGCTGTCCGTCCACTTACGGACAGTCTCCAGAGTTCCCTGAATGTTTTCGCCGGTGCGCGATACGGCGCGGACCGCCCCTTCCTCCTCGAACATCCACTCCGCCAGCTATCTGGTTACCGGCGGACTACGCAGCATTGCGTGAGTGGAGAGAGTCACTCCGCAGCGAGGATGAGGAGTATCTGGAGGGGAAGTACGGCTGGGAGCCCTATGGTGCTGAGGACTCCGAGCCTGAGGACGAGTCCGAGGATGAGGAGTACATGGAGGGGGAGTTTCGTTGGGATCCCTTCACCCTCCAGCTGATTCCTGTCTCACCCTCCTCGGTTCTGCCCTCCACCTCACCACCCCTGAGAGCTGCTCGGCAGCACAAGATGGCTGCCGCCCCGCAGCACAAGATGGCTGCCGCCCCGCAGCACAAGATGGCTGCCGCCCCGCAGCACAAGATGGCTGCCGCCCCTCAGCTCCAGATGGCTGTCGCCCCGCAGCACAAGATGGCTGCCGCCCCGCAGCACAAGATGGCTGCCGCCCCGCAGCACAAGATGGCTGCCGCCCCGCAGCACAGGATGGCTGCCGCCCCGCAGCACAAGATGGCTGACCAGGCTCAAGCAGCGGAAAAGACAGGGAAAGTCTCACTGCTGGACAGTGGTGAGGACTTTGAGGTTTCAGACGAGGAGGACATTGATGATGGCCCTCCTCCTTTGGAAGACACCGGAGGCGGAAGGAAGAAGCTACTGCCTGAGCCTGTCCCCGTTTCCGTGCCAGAGCCTGTCCCCGTTTCCGTGCCAGAGCCTGACCCCTTGCCTGAGCCATTCCCCGTGCCCTTGCCTGAGCCAGTCCCCGTGCCCTTGCCTGAGCCAGTCCCCGTGCCCTTGCCTGAGCCAGTCCCCGTGCCCTTGCCTGAGCCAGTCCCCGTGCCCTTGCCTGAGCCAGTCCCCGTGCCCTTGCCTGAGCCAGTCCCCGTGCCCTTGCCTGAGCCAGTCCCCGTGCCCTTGCCTGAGCCAGTCCCCGTGCCCTTGCCTGAGCCAGTCCCCGTGCCCTTGCCTGAGCCAGTCCCCGTGCCCTTGCCTGAGCCAGTCCCCGTGCCCTTGCCTGAGCCAGTCCCCGTGCCCTTGCCTGAGCCAGTCCCCGTGCCCTTGCCTGAGCCAGTCCCCGTGCCCTTGCCTGAGCCAGTCCCCGTGCCCTTGCCTGAGCCAGTCCCCGTGCCCTTGCCTGAGCCAGTCCCCGTGCCCTTGCCTGAGCCAGTCCCCGTGCCCTTGCCTGAGCCAGTCCCCGTGCCCTTGCCTGAGCCAGTCCCCGTGCCCTTGCCTGAGCCAGTCCCCGTGCCCTTGCCTGAGCCAGTCCCCGTGCCCTTGCCTGAGCCAGTCCCCGTGCCCTTGCCTGAGCCAGTCCCCGTGCCCTTGCCTGAGCCAGTCCCCGTGCCCTTGCCTGAGCCAGTCCCCGTGCCCTTGCCTGAGCCAGTCCCCGTGCCCTTGCCTGAGCCAGTCCCCGTGCCCTTGCCTGAGCCAGTCCCCGTGTCCTTGCCTGAGCCAGTCCCCGTGTCCTTGCCTGTCCCAGTTTCCCGGCCTGAGCCGGTCCCAGTTTCCCGGCCTGAGCCGGTCCCAGTTTCCCGGCCTGAGCCGGTCCCAGTTTCCCGGCCTGAGCCGGTCCCAGTTTCCCTGCCTGTCCCGGTCCCAGTTTCCCTGCCTGTCCCGGTCCCAGTTTCCCTGCCTGTCCCGGTCCCAGTTTCCCTGCCTGTCCCGGTCCCAGTTTCCCTGCCTGTCCCGGTCCAAGTTTCCCTGCCTGTCCCGGTCCCAGTTTCCCTGCCTGTCCCGGTCCCAGTTTCCCTGCCTGTCCCGGTCCCAGTTTCCCTGCCTGTCCCGGTCCCCGTTTCCCTGCCTGTCCCGGTCCCCGTTTCCCTGCCTGTCCCGGTCCCAGTTTCCCTGCCTGAGCCAGCCCCCGTGTCTGTCCCAGAGTCTGTCCCCGTGGCTGTCCCGGCCCCGGAGCTCACTCCAGCCCCGGAGCTCACTCCAGCCCCGGAGCTCAATCCAGACCCCGAGCTCAGTCCTGTCTCCCATCCTGACTCCTGTCCTGTCTCCCATCCTGACTCCTGTCCTGTCTCCCATCCTGACTCCAGTCCTGTCTCCCATCCTGACTCCAGTCCTGTCCCCCAGCCTGACTCCAGTCCGGTTCCCGAGCCCCGTCCTGATCTCGAGCCCCGTCCAGTTCTCGAGCCCCGTCCAATGCCCGAGGCCGTCATCCTGCCTGAGCCAGTTGCCGGGCCAAGGACTGTTGCTGGGCCAAAGCCAGTTCCCCGGCCGCCCGAACCGTGTCCTCTGGCACGGCCGCCCGAACCGTGTCCTCCGGCACGGCCGCCCGAACCGTGTCCTCCGGCACGGCCGCCCGAACCGTGTCCTCCGGCACGGCCGCCCGAACCGTGTCCGCCGGCACGCCCGCCCGAACCGTGTCCGCGGCACGCCCGCCCGAACCCTCCTGATCAGCGTCCGCGGTCACAGCCGCCTGACCCGCTCCCGCCGGGTGGACCTCCAGACACGCTCCGGCCGGGTGGACCTCCAGACACGCTCCCGCCGGGTGGACCTCCAGACACGCTCCCGCCGGGTGGACCTCCAGACACGCTCCCGCCGGGTGGACCTCCAGACACGCTCCCGCCGGGTGGACCTCCTGACACGCTCCCGCCGGGTGGACCTCCTGACCCGCTCCCGCCGGGTGGACCTCCTGACCCGCTCCCGCCGGGTGGACCTCCTGACCCGCTCCCGCCGGGTGGACCTCCTGACCCGCTCCCGCCGGGTGGACCTCCTGACCCGCTCCCGCCGGGTGGACCTCCTGACCCGCTCCCGCCGGGTGGACCCCATGACCCGCTCCCGCCGGGTAGAACCCATGACCCGTCTCTGCCTGTCCGGCCTCCAGACCTGCTCCCGCCGGGTAGAACCCATGACCCGTCTCTGCCTGTCCGGCCTCCAGACCTGCTCCCACCGAGTCGACCACCTGATCCGTCGTCGCCTGTCCGGTCTCCTGACCCGTCTCTCCGTCCTGCCCATGTCCAGCTCATGGATTATATCTGCTCTTGTGTTTTGGGGCGCTTCAGGAGCCGCGCCCCTTGGTGGGGGATTCTGTAAGGGACAGAGCCCTGTCCCTCCATTCTATGGTGGTGCTGACACCTCCCCCGTTTCCTGAGAGGGAACAATCAGGGACATTGGAACCACCTGTGTTTCTCTCTCACCTGTTGTGTGTTGTCTTCGTTAGTGCGGGTATTTAAGTTAGTCCTTGTTTGTTAGTCTGTGCGGATCATTGTTTAAGGTATGTGGGTTTTTGGTTTTCTGGTTCTGTGTTTAATGCAGGTTTATGTTTGTTTATATTAATGTTGTGGGATCTGGGGGAAACTTTAGGGAAGGTGATTTTCATTAGTTGTTTCTGTTTGTTTAAGTTCTCGTTTCTAGTGCCTGTTCTGCCTGGATGCGAATTAAAACCCTTTTTTGGAAAGGTTTCTTTGCGATTGTGTCTACTCCTTGTGATCTGCATGGCAGATCCTGACACATGCATCAACTTGGAAAGAAAAATGCTTTTGTCTGGCCAAAGAAATCAGACTGCATTTTTTATCATCACAATCAAATTGTCGGTAAAATATCCGAACCCAAGCCATGCAGTCGGTTTTCCACTCTCCTGAAATACGACTGGCTTATGTATAACAACATATGATCATTAACTCGTGTTTTAACTAATTTACTCAAATTAACTTGTACTTACCTGCAATGCAACAGACTTATTTGTGAAATTATTCATTTATAGAATGTTCCTTAATAGGAATTAGGTTATTCACGAGTGCTGTTTTACAATGTTTAGTGGCACAATGTTTCACACCTTTGTGTGATTGTTCGTTAACTGTTTTGGAGATGTTAAATGCATATAATAAACATTTGTTATTTCATTGACAAAATGTAGTGTGGCGTGGTTCATCCTATGGTGTGACACTATGTCATTTGGTGTGACAATTAAAATTATGACCAAAATGAGACATTGTGACCAAAACATTAGTGATAAATCATCGAAATCTCAATAAAACACTATCAGCAAAAGACATATGCATTTTGTCAGATTTATAACGGGGTTTGTCCGAATTATTCTAAAATATATTGAAATATTGAGAGCAGATGACTGACTTTGCAAGATGATCAAGCAAAATATTACAGAATAGAAGGTATTTTTACAAGGAAATGCTGGATCTCAAGATAGTAGATAAATAACTATGATAAAGTAAAACAAAAAAAGAATACTCCAATTTCATTTTATATACAATAACTCTCACATCACACCATATGATCATTTTAGGCACTCATACAATTGAGTTGTAAAATAATCAGAATCCAATAAGTGTTTCTGAAAAACAACATATATTTTGGAAATCAAGGAGTCAGTATAACATCTTTAAATCATTTTCTTTCCAAATTTTGTAAGTTTAAAACGTTTTTTTCAGGCTTGTACGTCAACCACCCGACTACAATTGATGTCCGGTATCAGACCCACATGTATCCTAAAAACACAGAATTCCTGACCATTTTTTCCAACTAAAGCTTGAGTTTTAAAGTATTAATACGCATTTAATAGTTGTACTATAGTCTAATACATAGTAAATGCTCTACAGCTTAGGAAAGGTGAGTGTCTTTGTGGTAATAAAGATCAATTTGTCTTCCGCAGATGTCCGCAATTTCATGTATATGCTACTGTAAAAAGGCTATTGCAACTCTTGACCTGTGCACAGCCATTGAAGAGGAGTGGGAGAGCAGTCCACACATCAATAGTCTGTTCAACTCTATGCAAAGAAAATGTGTCATTGACATTCTAAAAGTATTGTCTCTTTATAATTTCACCACTATCATTACAACAAAAAGTGTAAATCTCCAAATTATTTTGTAGATAACTTTTTTCCGTGGACCTTTTCAATATTTTGCTTCTTTGACGCATTTCATTTTCTTGACTTAATTCAAAAACCTGTATTCACAATATTTTTTAATTAGTCCTTATTTTGCATGTTGACCCTTTTGCATGTATTATCAAACCCGTGTGATCTGGCTTGAGTGGTCCCTGATGCGTACAATCACACCCGTGTGATTGGAACGTTTCGTTAGAACGTCGAAGAAAAAGTGAAGCAACAATGAGTGGCCAGACCATACTTATTTAGCTGCCATTAGCTCAAACAGTGTTTATATATTTAAATCGGAAGGTGAATGATTACTGGCATACCAACACCAACGGTCGTATTTTGCTAAAATTAAAATAGGCTGCTAAACATACTATTAGTTGATATTTTATCAAGGATAAAAATACACTGACACAAAAACGAATGATATTAGCAACAACTTACCAATTCGTGAATCGTCTGTATATTATTGTCTGACGTTGGATAGACCTTGCGTCTCCCAGCCTGAATTTCAATGTAAACAAACATGGCCGCACACACACAACGTATTTGTCTAAAATTTCTCAATTTCATCACTACAACCGTAAAAAAAAATATTTACACTGATGACATGTGTCTTATTACCAAAGTATGCAAAAATCGGAATGTATTATTTATTATAAACATTTTAAAATATGTGAATAAGAAAATCAATTATTACCACACCGGGCATGATGGTGTGATAATAATGATTGCCAGGCAGTTAGCTTGTTTATTGATACAAGTGCACCTTTCACGCCGGTACTCTTTCAGTACATTCACATCATCTTTGACAGTCCCTCATTAGTCGGAAAATTATCTGTAGTCAGGAGTAAGCACTCAGTCCCGATGGCGTTCAGCTAATTCTCCAGTCTCAAATAATCTTCACAATTACGTAAAAGTTGACAGACTATACGGGTAACCTTAGATATTACCAAACTAGCTAATGTCAATGCATTGACTACAGTTTGTCTAAACAACCAACTATCACAAAGTTTTTTTAGAAAAAATATGTTCACATCACATTATGGTGTTGGGTAAATAATAACTGTTACTGCGTGAAATGGGGTAAACACTGCAAAAGAGCATGTTACAACATACACACGAGCAATGCAAATAACATGCTAAAAGTCTTAGCCATGACATGAGTTGATGCATTGAATGCTACACGCTGACTAGTAGTGTCTAGCCAAAGTAGATGCTAAGACATAAACCCCTACAAGTTTCCAGATTTTATTTAGGTCGTCTTTAAATACTGCTTTACCTACATTATTCTTGGTAGTCATAAAGAAATATAATTTTAAGTTATTTGGTCTAAATAAAAAATAAATAGCAAACAGTGTGGCTCTGGTAAACTGCAGCTAATGGAGCAGCCGGCCCCTCTTGTTGCGTCATAGTGACATTATGGAACTCCGTGCGAATTCAGAAATCATGCGCAAAATAACTGGAAGATGTATTTGGAACATACCCGTTAAAAGGTTAAGGGTGGTTTGCCAATATGTCAAACATGTTGAATCTTCTAGAACTTAGTGAAGTGGGGCGGCAAGGTGGTCTACTGGTTAGGGACTAGCACTTGGGTCTGGAACGTCCCTGGTTCTAATCCTATGGTGTAAGATCACTTACAAAAAGACGTATGCACAACTTTAAGCATTTGTATTTTTAAAAATTGGTGTGTAAATTTACTTAGGCATGCAAAATTACATGAGTCAATAAAATTACATTTATGTTTTTATGTGACTGTAAACATTCATGAGTACAACATGAATTCAAGTCTATGGGTACAAGTAAAGAACAGTTGGAAATGACTTCACTTCAGTCACAGGGCAGGTAACGAACCTCGATTACACATAACGCACATGTGTCAAAGGCGAAAGATGGCTAACAACGGACCTGAGGCTGCTAGCCTAGGCTCAGCATCACAGGTAAAGTAAACAACGTGTTTATTCAACAATTATTTTACTATTTTGATAGCACTTTATAATGATATACATTTCTGCAACTCAAAGACGTTATTTCTTTAGCTTGCAACCTAACGATATTTACTCGCTGTTAACTAGTGCTAGACGACGTTAGCGTTGATGAAGTGCTCTGTGTGAAAGTAACGTTATAGTTAGGGATGTTAGAACTAAACTGCACCTGTTAGCATATGTTTCGCAATGTCGACCAGAGCAGTAATGACAACTGAACCAGACAAAGTAATTGCTTTAGCTTACAAAATAATTCATACTTCAATTTGGACTACTTCCTTGCAGCTTTCCTGGGGCTTAAACACAAATAACAACACAGCGCAGTACACAATAAAAACATGTAATGTTTCAATCCAATAAATCCAGAAATAATGCCTAAAAGACCAAGCATACTTCTTCAGCAGAATCACACAAATCTACAAGTTCTTTCTTGCATTCCGTTATGTGTCCTGGAAGAATCTGAAGCGGAACCATTTTCTTGCAGGTTGTACACTGGGCTTTGGGCCTCTTCTCAAATTCCTTTGCTTCTGGTGGTAAAGAAATTGTATCTAGTTCTTCTTGTAAAGGAGAAATGTACATTGTGTATTTTCCATTCCCGCTCACTGCTTTTAGCTGCTGGCCAGTGTATCCATTTAGATCTGGAGGGATAACAGCCAATCTCCGCTGCCCACCCCCACCTAAAATTAAACAGTTGTAGATACTAAATATAGCCGATCTGAATATACAGCAATTACTCATTAATACAGTTTATATGCCTACATACCTGTGGACTTGTGCAGCAACCAGCCACCACAGATATTTGCCAATCATGGATATGTGCTAAAAAGCAAATCTGAAAACTAAAATGACAGAAAAAATGACAGAAAATTAAAACTGTATTAAAAGGATTTTTTTGTGATTTTTGTCATACTAATATTTATTAGATCAAGAATGAATATGAATTGTATGATGGGTGTTTTTAATCTTTAGATATTACTTTAGGCAAGGCAGTTAATTAATGATTACATACCTCTGAATGTGTGATGTTTTCATTAAAGCGATAGTTCTCTTTGAAAAAAAGTTTTGATATGTTTTAGCTTACCTCAAGGGCATCCAAGATGTAGGTGTCTTTGTTTCCGCAGTAGTTTCAATTTTGATATTATTAGGTAAAACCGTTCTTGTCTGCCAGTCATATAATGCAGGTCTATGGTCACGAATGTCCCACCTCAAAGACTATGCACAGAGAAGTCAAAATTAAACATGATTTAATTACTCATGAATGTAAGTACACATTGATGGCCTAAGACACTAAACGAGCGGTTTGAGTGAGAAAACAAACAGCATTTATATCGTTTTTACCTCATGTAACCACATCCGTGTCCAAGTGATTTGAGGGCGCAATGCTTCGGTAGCGCCGGAAGTGATCTCTCGCGTGTGTACGTCACTCATTGTTTACAAAGAGATTTCGGAAGTGTTACCTTTCACTGTGAAGATCTTTTAGACGGCTTAAACATCCCGGATAAGTGCAAATTAGTACCATTTTAATTAGCCGTATTACCTACAATCTCTTACTTACGCGCGAGAGATCACTTCCGGAGCATTCCGGCGCTTGCGCAGACCGAAGCGATGCGCCCTCAAATCACTTGGACACGGATGTGGTTACAAGAGGTAAAAACGATATAAATACTGTTCGTTTTCTCACTCCAACCGCTCGTTTAGTGTCTTAGGCCATCAATGTGTACTTACATTTATGAGTAATTAAATCATGTCTAATTTTGACTTCTCTGTGCATGGTCTTTGAGGTGGGAAATTCATGACCATAGACCTGCATTATATGACTGGCAGACAAGAACGGTTTTACCTAAAAATATCAAAATTGAAACTACTGCGGAAACAAAGACACCTACATCTTGGATGCCCTTGAGGTAAGCTAAAACATATAACTTTTTTTCAAAGAGAACTATTCCTTTAAGGGTTAATGAACGTTTTCCAAGGCCAGCCAGTATAAGCTGCAGTTCCTCTTCTCCATTTGGTGTTTTTTCACGTTGTTTTTCAAGAAGAAAAAAGTTCACCAAAAAGCTCTTCCCAATTTGTGTTGATGTATGCAGTGCAAAACGCTTTTTATCTCTTGCCTCCTTTAAAAAAAAAATCCGGGAAAAGACCTAAACATAGAAAATGGCAAACTAATATTCTCATATGTTATCATCCATCAACACAGAACAACCTAACTTAAAATATATCTACATTCTCAATGGCTGATTATGCTAGGGTAAATGCAGTATACTTTATGTTTTCATCTAAGAGTGGTAATGACAGCTTCATAAAATATTCAAAGCGAAATAATCTAATGTTGAAAATCTGTACCCTTTTGCTTACATTGGAATCGGGGGCCTAGTTTGTCTAAAAGTACCTACACTGGGCGTGCAATTACAAAATGAATGCAGACAAACAACCCATGTTTCCTACCGAGCCATTTCTTGTTTTACTGACTGTCTATAGAGTCATTGCGCTGAGGCCTCACTGTCGGCACTGACTGCGCTCCCTGTCCAACAGCAGCTTCTCCTGTACTGCCCTGACTGACTGGCCTGACATTTGCCGGTACACTGTTTCTCAGCAGCAACACCAGGTTTTGGGCTGTGCTTAAGATGTCTTGTTAATTGGACCTGAGTAATAAAACAAACAATAACTAAATGCCAAATGTTCTAGCCATAGGTATTTTTTAATATTGTACAGAATACCTGCAAAACACATTAATCAAAGCAGGGCTTGTCAACGCCCGGGTCTTGGTCCACATTCAGACCAAAAAGCAAGCTCGTCCAAAACCATACAGTCCATACCTTCTGCGGCTGGTCTCAAGCAACTGACGGCTGTCTAATAATGCCATATATCCAACTACAGTGGAATGCATGTATGTACTGATGACCTTGAATGACTGGTTTTGAATAAATGTTGCATTGCTTATCAATAAGTTAATTAAACGTTATTGTATTACCCTCAATCGTTCAGGTCCTCTGGTCGTGAATAAAAAGCAGATACTTAAAACCACTGAGTTTGTATTAGCACATTATGCTCATTAACATTACACTGACTTGCTGGTTGACGTTAACTCATATATCTGGCTCTGTTGTTAACACTACTGCTCTGGTCGACATTACTAAACATATGCTAACAGGTGCAGTTTAGTTCTAACATCCCTAACTATAACGTTACTTTCACACAGAGCACTTCATCAACGCCAACGTCGTCTAGCACTCGTTAACAGCGAGTAAATATCGTTAGGTTGCTAGCTAAAGCAATAACGTCTTTGAGTTGCAGAAATGTTTATCTTTATAAAGTGCTATCACAATAGTAAAATGGTATACATTTTTTTTGAATAAACACATCATTTACTTTACCTGTGATGCTGAGCCTAGGCTAGCAGCCTCAGGTCTGTTGTTAGCCATCTTTCGCCTTTGACGAATGCGCGTTAGATGGAATCGAGATTCGATTACCTGCCCTGTGACTGAAGTGACGTCATTTCAAACTGTTCTTTACTCGTACCCGTAAACTTGAATTCGTGTTCATAGTGAAGAATTCTTAGTTTTAGAAATCAGAGTTGTACTCATGAATGTTTACAGTCACATAACATTACAAATGTAATTTTATTGACTCACGTGTATGAAAACGTAATTTTGCATGCCTAAGTTAATTTACACACAAATGTTTAAAAATACGAATACTTAAAGTTGTGCATACGTCTTTTTGAAAGTGATCTTACACCATATAATCCCATCATCAAGATGAAAAAACCTTGTAGTTCTATCTGAGCAAGACAGTCAACCCTACAATGCTCCCCGGGCGCCATTGACATAGAAGTCGAATCAGGTAACAGATTAGGGCTGCCCCCTGCACCACAGGGTTGGGTAAAATGCAGAGGCATTTAGTTGTACAACTGACAAGATTGGTATATTCCCATTCCTAAGTGACATTCTAAACCAGAAATTATTTAGCATTTAAATAATGTGTTTGTTCTTGCGCTGGGTTCTGGAATACTGCACAAATGAGAACTAATGTGCTACTATCATGTATGCAATGTGTTCTGGGTGGTATTTTCCAAAATATTGTGGACAATCTGGCTGAATGCTTTTTCTGCCTGGGTGGGTGGATCTGTTCCTCTCTGCTATTACTACAGCATATAATAAATCAGGACACATTCATCACACAGAGTTTAGCAGTACATATAGAATAGGAAACCGTTAGTGGACTAATAATGCACAACAGACACAGTATAGATGCTTCTCTTGAATTCTTTGTATAGTCTATTCATTCTTTCCCCACATCCGGCATTGCAATTTGACATTAGGCTTTCATTAACACAACATTGTGCTCATACACAATTTTGGAATGCAATGCCAGAAGTATCTTTGTGACCAGTGCCGTAACTACCATTGAGGACACCGAGGTCATGTCCTCTGTATTTTTTTCTGTGATATTTATTATTTGAGTAATTTCATTGTGAATGGAAAATAGCCGACGAGTCGAGAAGTCTACGGATCGTCGTCACGGACACGTAGCCTACTTGTCTTGTCAGTCAAAACAGAAATAGTTGGCTGTAGTCGTTTTCTTCAGGACTTAACTCGTCTAATATATATGTTTACACATAGGCGTAATCCTATGGGGGGGCAGGGGGACACGTCCCCCCAATATTCAAAGAAGGACAATTGGTCCACCCCATATTGATCATAGGCTACTGTATGATTATGCGGGCAATATCGATGTGACTGCTAAAACATAACGTCTTTCTTTTCAGCACCGAAAATATAAAATCCCAGTCGGTCCATTTCACAAATCCATTTGACTTGCCTTACACATTAACAAAAGTTATTTCTCCTGAAATCCATGTGCTCTTGTGAGCGCGGAATGAGACAGACATGGCCCATGGATGATATTCAGTATTTGGTGAACATAATCCCTTAGATAACGACTAGGTGCATTTCACTAGAATTTCGAATTGTAGAATTAGTGCGAACTTCGATTGCAATACTATACAGCTTTAATGAATGGGACTTTAAAAAAGCCAGCTGATACTACCCAGGGACGGGCTGGGACTAAAAAAGTAAAAGCACAACATATTTCTTAATATTAGCTACTGCATGTGGAATTTTAGAGTTAAAATATTGAAGTTTAGCTGTTTTAAATACATCATACACTTGGGCAAAATAAGAATTCAGAAAATAAAATCTAAAGACATAACATGGCATTTAACTGTGTGATGGAGTACCAGATCACACAGATGGCCAGTCCGCCCCTGCTACTACCTATATTACAGGTAGGTTAGCAGCATTTCGCAAACATTCAAACTCAGACTTTTATTTTCTTTTGATTAAAAGGGGGGGGGGTATTTTTGACCTCGGTATTTGAAAAATCCTGGTTACGGCACTGTTTGTGACGCATTAAAACAGCTCGTCATCTCATAGATTATGCAAACATTACAAATAACTGCAATTTTATAAGCAATGTTATTTTGTGTTTTTTTTTAATATGGAATATGAACATAGTGTGAAATGATTGCGTTTCATTATTTGACAGCAGCCATCCTTGAAAGCAGAAATTAGTCATTAGGATGCCTACTGAACATCATGAGCTTGCGTCATGGAATTCCTTTCCCCCTGATTAAAGGCAAACCAGGATTTTGCTGTAAATAGAAAGAAGCAGGTGTTTCCTTCAGGAAATACCACAGGAAAAGAATAATGTGCATTTTAAAGTTAAAGCTACCAAAGTTGAACCTATGCTACACCTTATTTTGTCAATGTTTCTCTCTTCCAACCTTTTTCCTTGTTCCTCTCCACAGACTTTCATCTTTTGGTACCTTCCCTTTAATTGTATTTTTTTGTCAGAATTTCGTGGTGAGTGGAGATTTATTGCTGTCTTCAAGTCCATCCACAGAATTTCAATTGGATTCAGGTCAGGTCTCTTAACTTGGCCACTCAATGACCTGTGCTGGAAGGTGAACCAGCTGCCTGTCTTCAGGGCCACAGGTTTTCCTCAAGAATTTGGTTATACTTGGCAGCATTAATTTTTCCTTCAAACCTGACCCATTGCCCCTGCTGAAGGGAAACACCCCCACAACATAATGTTGCCACCACCATGCTTCACAGTAGGTATGGTGTGTTTTGGGTGGGGTGCTGTATTTGATTTTTAACAAACATAACGCTTGCAGATCAGCCGAAAGATCTTTGTCTCATCTGACAATAAAAGTTGTTGCCACTTGGCATTAGAATCTTCAAAGTGTTTTCTCACAAAACAAAAACAGCCTAGTGCCAGAGGGATATTCCTTAGACTCACCGCCGTGGGGAAGAAGCTGTTCTTTTGGCGAGATGTTTTAGTCTTGATAGACCGTAGCCGTCTGCTAGAGGGGAGAGTTCTGAATAGTCCGTTACCAGGATGGGAGGGGTCTGCCTCAATCTTTGCTGCCCGCCTCAGTGACCTGGCTTTGAACAGATCGTTAAGGGGACGGCACTTTATAACCAATGGCGGATGATGCGGATGTTGCGTTGCTATCTGCCCTTATCCTTAACAGTGGCTGCAGCGTACCAGACGGTGATGGAGGAGGTCAGGAGGGACTCAATGATGGCTGTGTCGGCATTAATCATGAAGGATGTTGACAGTTTGTACTTTTTGAGCTGCCGCATACAGTAAAGTCTTTATTGTGCTTTCCTAGTGAGAGAGGTGATGTTTAGCTTCCAGTTGAGGTCCCGGGCGATGGTGTTGCTCAGGACGCACGGAAGTTGAAGGAGGAGCCCTCCAGGACAATGGGGCGACGGTCAGCTGGGACAAAAGTCTGCATGTGCATTTCCACACATTTGTCCCAGAGTCATTTTGAAAGCACCTTTTCAATCATAGTGTGTTCTTTACATTGAAATACCGGAGAGAAAGTTTACGTGTGGAAAATCTTCTACTACTCTACAATTTTGTGGAAAAGAATATTTGAAACAAGAATAAAAAATCCCTTGCAAATGTCTGCTGGTCATTCATGCTAGTTGTACAGTGAAAATCTTACAACTGGCCCTTTAAGCACATAAAAAGTAGACTGAGTGAAGCAAGTAAGTAGTCTAATGGATCTGGAGACTAAGGGGATGTAATCTCGACCACCAGCAGGCTCTATGCTGAGTCTTCGCTCCAGAAATGTGGGCCTGGAGGCAAAGGTTGGAGTTTCGAGATGAGGCCGGCTGATCAAAGCTGTCACGCGTGATTCACTGCAGGCTACGTGGACTAAACGCTCACTGTGCAGCGAATCTGATAAAATGGTCTGACGTCTTCGCTTGAGGTTGTATCTGTTTGTTTTGAACAGTGATGTGTGGTTGTGTTCGAGACATTTTCTTGTTCTGTTGTTACAATCACTTTCACCAGTTGTTTCTTGCAACCCAGTATGCCCCATTAAACATATTATTTAGTCGTAGAACTATGAAACAGAGCACGAAAAGAAAATAATAATATATACATTAATACAATTTCAATGAAAAACGTGGACAGCAAAAAAAAATGCTAATTACATTGTGTCTAAGCTGAGGGAATCTATGGCATATTGACACTGTGGCAAACATATAATGAGCACAGATTGGATCATGGACATGTGTACAGGGAGATCACACATTAAAGGAATACTTCACTTTGAAAAATATGAAAGATATGTTTTAGCTTACCTCAAGGGCATCCAAGATGTAGATGTCTTTGTTTCCGCAGTAGTTTCAATTTTGATATGTTTAGGTAAAACTGTTCTTGTCTGTCAGTCATATAATGCAGGTCTACGGTCACTGAGTCCCCACCTCAAAGAGCTTGCACAGAGAAGTCAAAATTAAACATGATTTGAGGGCGCAAGTGATTTGAGGGCGCAATGCTTCGGTAGCGCCGGAAGTGATCTCTTGGTAGCGCCCGAAGTGATCTCTCGCGCGTGTACGTCACTCATTGTTTACACAGAGATTTCGGAAGTGTTACCTTTCACTGTGAAGATCTTTTGGACAGTTTAAACATCCCGGATAAGCGCAAATTAGTACCATTTTAATTAGCCATTTTAATTAGCCGTCTTACCTACAATCTCTGTTCTGTGTAAACAATGAGTGACGTACACGCGCGAGAGATCACTTCCGGCGCTTGCGCTGACCGAAGCGCTGCACCCTTGGACAGGGCCGTGGGAAGTATTGGCGAGAGGGAGATATTTTTTTTATGTATTAAAAATATTTAGCACAATTTTTTAATTCCTTATGAATATTTTAGGAAATTACACACGTAGGCTATTATTACGTGTATTTTGGATTTTAATTTAATTATTTTGAGGCCTAATCAACACAGGTTCGGAAGTTACGTTGTCAACGTCAGGCAGGCAGTGATCGCCAAGTAAAGAGCTTTCCCGAATCCCGCTCATTCCATACAGCAACAGACAGACTCGTACATTTAAATAATCGAATAACAGAAACGAGGAGTGAAATGTCACAGAAACAGAATGGATGGAATGGATTTCGGATTTCTTTGAAGCCCAATGCCGGCTTTTCAAATTGGCGTGAAGCCACTGAAACTCCCTGGACATTCGTCCCCTAATGAGATACTTTATCTCCACGACTCCAGAGCGCACCTCGACATTTGGACACCTGTAACCAGGGCACCCTGCCTGTAGCTCAAAATAAGAGAATGGTGCCGTCTATTTTTTAGACAACATGTGGGATCAGCTTTGACTAGCCAAGCAAATGTTCAGACCCTGGCTGTGTGCACTGAAGTCAGTGTATATGGCAATAAAGAAGTGAATTTCAATGTATTAATTTTTAAGACGTATTTTAAATAGGCCTATAGGCTCATAGTTTTTTTGTAAAAAAAAAAATTTACAGCACCCCCTGTTCAAAATTACATTCAGCGGCCCTGCCCTTGGATCACTCCGGAAGTGATCTCTTGCGCGTAAATGTAAGAGATTGTAGGTAATACGGCTAATTAAAATGGTACTAATTTGCACTTATCCGGGATGTTTAAGCCGTCTAAAAGATCTTCACAGTGAAAGGTAACACTTCCGAAATCTCTTTGTAAACAATGAGTGACGTACACACGCGAGAGATCACTTCCGGCGCTACCGAAGCATTGCGCCCTCAAATCACTTGGACACGGATGTGGTTACATGAGGTAAAAACGATATAAATGCTGTTTGTTTTCTCACTCAAACCGCTCGTTTAGTGTCTTAGGCCATCAATGTGTACTTACATTTATGAGTAATTTAATCATGTTTAATTTTGACTTCTCTGTGCATGCTCTTTGAGGTGGGAACTCACGTGACCGTAGACCTGCATTATATGACTGGCAGACAAGAACGGTTTTACCTAGAAATATCAAAATTGAAACTACTGCGGAAACAAAGACACCTACATCTTGGATGCCCTTGAGGTAAGCTAAAAAATATCATAACTTTTTTTCAAAGTGAACTATCCCTTTAATTCTGACTTCCAATAACTTTACCACCATTTTTGTGACAAACACCAGATTAGATTTAGTAACTTTGTAGATGTGTGAGAGATTCTGTGTTTTATTTATTTTATGTAAGTAATAGCTTTTCTCTTGAGGCAATGTGTCAATAGTTCATATTCCATCGTGCAATATCCAAATAGGCCATAGATGAGGAATAGTGATTGGAAGAGGCAATGATCTCATCGTTTTAGACAAACATTTAGGATACAATTAATTAAAAACATTGAAAATGCATTTTGTAAAATCAATTGGATGGAGAAGCTAATTAATTAACTATCGCAACATAAGTTTCTCTCTTCAGTTTCATTATTGAAACTGGCTGACTTCTTAAAATACATATTTTTTTGACATTTTTATGCTTTTCTATGAGAAAGTGGGGAAGATAGATGAGAACGTGCTTCTTTGTTCATTATATCACTTTTACAGCCCAATATCTCAAGAATAACGTTCCTTGGGAACTATTATAGGAACACGCGATTACGTTATTAGTGAACGTATCTAACATGCATTTATATTAAAAAAAAGTGTGGGGAATTGAACCACTACCCACTGCTCCACCAGTGTCGCTGTATTACCTCTAAGTTGTTATGCAATGTAATCGCAGTTCTTACAATTGTTCACAGGATATTAGCCCAAACCCTAACATTATGAAGCTAACCCTAACTTTAACCCTAACATTACAAAACTAGCCCTAACCCTAACATTACGATACTAACTCTAACCTTAACCCTAACATTACCAAACTAACCCTAACCTTAACCCTAGCATTCTTTGTTATAGTGGAGGGACAGAAAGTTAGTTAGTTAGATATCAACACACATGAACTGGTGATTTGAAATTCATAAAGTGTGACAATGCAAAAACAATTTAAAGATTTTAAAACATATACACCATTAAATGGTAAAGTTGGTTATCAATAGTTGTCAGATAATTAGTTATTGAAAGAGTGTGTCACGATTGGTGAGGTGTCGTTTCTACACAGTACTATTTTGGTGGTGCACAGCCCTTGTTTACGTTCGGTCAAAGCTTCTCTGTGTTAATTCATTAGTGTGGCTATAAAGGTTTGTTTGGTAGTTTTCCACTTCGCTTAGCATTGTCCCATGTCACAGGGTATTATAGGGGTGAGTGATTTACTTGGACATTTTGTGAGAACTGTGACAGAAACTGTGTTGGCTGAGACAGATGCTTTATTCAGAACAACATACAATCTTGTGAAGATGAATCAATCTTTCACTGACCATGACAATCACAATGTACTTCAGGAGAAATCAGTGTCAACATGGGCACAAGTTTGCACTAAAGGTACTGTTCCACAGTTTTTGCAATAAAGCAATAAATAGATGCAGATAAAATGATTAAATAGAAAATCAGTCCAGGCTGTTGACTGTAAATATTGGGCCATATTCTTCAATGTCTTCCTAAGTTATTTCTTAAATTCGTTCCTAAGAAAGGTCCTAAGAAAAGTCTTACTCAAATTCACGAACGTGTTCTTAAATGGCGTAATTGTTCGTACCAACGTTCCAATAATGATGAATACCACGTCTCCGTTGTTCCTAATTAGCATAGGTAAACGCCCCGGTATTTCCCATAAAAGGGCATTCAACTGTAGGGCGGAGTGGAAACTCATCGTAAAAATGTGGAGAATGCAAAAATGCTGAAACGAAAATGTAGAGGATCAGACGCCAAAAGAAAAAAAAACCTTGAGTAGTGAACAGGCAAAAAGATGTAATATTTAGCAGCGTCAGTAGTGGTTGGAAAATCAAATACAATCAAATAAAATTAAATGCATGGGATTTAATCACTCGTTCTGTGAACGCTGTGTCAGGGGAAGGGCGCACTAGACCCGACTCGTTTAGGGTTCGGTCTTAATGTATATCATTAGACTCGGGCTCGGTTCGGGCTTGTTCTCTTGTGCTCCGTGTTGCCCGGTGAATGAGTGGTCAGGTGATGCGTTTCATTTAGCGTAATAATGGATGCTGAGGAGGTGAAACGCGCAGGCAGGACTGTGGCAAATACATTTGGTTGCACCGCCAAAAAGATTACAATCTCACTTTTAATGAAAAAAATTAACCGGTGGGTTATGCAAAATGCAAAAAAATTGACAGTCTCTTAAAATATGACAGCAAAATGACAGGGAATTCGTGGCTGTAAAGGCATGAAGCTGTTCAACACCTGCCAGTGGCCAATCAGCGCTGATGGACGCACCATTAGAGCGCAGGACTGGCTGAACCCATATACTGGGGATTACATGCTTATCCTACACTAAAACATGTAGCCTAATCATGGTGAGTAAAGGTTTTCAAATAAATATTATTTGAATCTTAAATGCAAATTGGAGACAGAGTACATAGGCTAATGTTGCCATTATTCTTTTAATTTCAGCTGCTGTTCACCGTATTGGCAAACCAAGTGGAGACTTTCTCTTATCCAATATTAATTTAGAATTTATACTTAGCCAGGGATATTATGTTGTAACAGAGTATTACATTTTTTTGTTATTATAAATGTCTTAAAACATATGTAGACTAAATGACTCATTCTTGACAAAAGGCAATAGAACAATTGAATAATGTCGGGCTGGACATAATCGGAATAACCGCAATCTCGGGTGTGCCATCCACAGAAAAGTTAAATACATGCAAATATTTGAAATAATTGAATATTATTCATAATGTTATTCTTCATAATATATAAATCACTGTACAATTGATGAAAACGCAGAGACTAATGATTTGTCACGAAAAAGTCAGCGTGCAAATCTGCGTAAGAGTGCTTTTCACTGTGCGTAGATTCTGTTCTTTCCTAAGAACAAATTCCTAACTAAATTAGTTAGTTAGATATAGAAACGTCTTAAAATTACAAAGCCTATTTTTATTTTGAACTTTGCTTTTTGGAAATAACCGTTTTCGGTTTGAGACCACACACATCACGCACCATTAATCCGTGACAAAAGGAACCCCCAGAAGTCAAGACACAATACAACAAACGTAAGTAGGTTTTAATTAGATCACGTTTTATAGACAGGGCCGACGCACGCGTTGACATCTTTATGCCGCTCAAGAGTTGGCCTATTGAAAGAATAGGAAAAGGCCAGTACAGTATGTATTAGTGCGTGTGGTGGTGCTTATGAGGTGTATATATAAATGGTAAATGCTGCGCTTTTATATAGCGCTTTTATATAGCGCTTTAATCCAAAGCGCTTTACAGATCCTGCCTCACATTCACCCATTCATTCACTCATACACTGACGACGCGTCTACCATGCAAGGTGACTGCAGGCTCGCCAGGAGCAGCTGGGATTAGGTGTATTGCTCATGGACACCTCGACATATTCCCAGCAGGAACCGGGGATCGAACCACATTCCGTTTGATAGACAACCGACTCAACCCACTGAGCCACTGCCGCCCCATACATATATATACACACACAAGTGCTGGTCATATAATTAGAATATCATCAAAAAGTTGATTTATTTCAGTTTCCATTCAAAAAGTGAAACTTGGAAATTATATTCATTCATTACACACAGACTGATATATTTCAAATGTTTATTTCATTTAATTGAAACTGACAACTAATGAAAATCCCAAATTCAGTATATCCGAAATTTAAAGTGACTAATACAAAAAATTTAGTTTTAGAAATGTTGGCCAACTGAAAAGTATGAACATGAAAAGTATGAGCATGTACAGCACTCAATACTTAGTTGGGGCTCCTTTTGCCTGAATTACTGCAACAATGCGGCATGGCATGGAGTCGATCAGTCTGTGGCACTGCTCAGGTGTTATGAGAGCCCAGGTTGCTCTGAGAGTGGCCTTCAGCTCTTCTGCATTGTTGGGTCTGGCATATCGCATCTTCCTCTTCACAATACCCGATTGATTTTCTATAGGGTTAAGGTCAGGCAAGTTTGCTGGCCAATTAAGAACAGGGATACCATGGTCCTTAAACCAGGTACTGGTAGCTTTGGCACTGTGTGCAGGTGCGAAGTCCTATTTGAAAATGAAATCTGCATCTGCAAACTTCCTGGTAGACAGCTGCATTGACCTTGGACCTCAGAAAACACAGTGGACCAACACCAGCAGATGACATGGCACCCCAAACCATCACTGGACTTCAAGCAACGTGGATTATGTGCCTCTCCTCTTTTCCTCCAGACACTGGGACTTTGATTTCCAAAGGAAATGCAAAATTTACTTTCATCAGAGAACATAACTTTGGACCACTCAGCAGCAGTCCAGTCATTTTTCTCTTTAGCCCAGGTGAGAGGCTTCTGACGCTGTGTCTTGTTCAAGAGTGGCTTGACACAAGGAATGCGACAGCTGAAACCCATGTCTTGCATACGTCTGTGCGTGGTAGTTCTTGAAGCACTGACCTCAGCTGCAGTCCAGTCTTTGTGAATCTCCCCCACATTTTTGAATGGGTTTTGTTTCACAATCTTCTCCAGGGTGCAGTTATCCTTATTGCTTGTACACTTTTTTCGACCCCATGTTTTCCTTCCCTTCTCCTCACTATTAATGTGCTTGGACACAGAGCTCTGTGAACAGCCAGCTTCTTTAGCAATAACCTTTTGTGTCTTGCCCTCCTTGTGCAATGTGTCAATGATTGTCTTTTGGACAGCTGTCAAGTCAGCAGTCTTCCCCATGATTGTGTAGCTTACAGAACTGGACTGAGAGACCATTTAAAGGCCTTTGCAGGTGTTTTGAGTTAATTAGCTGAATAGTGTGTGTCACCAGGTGTCTTCAATACTGAACTTTTTCACAATATTAACATTTTCTGAGATACTGATTTTGGGGTTTTCATTAGTTGTCAGTTATAATCATCAAAATTAAAAGGAATGAAAAGTTGAAATATATCAGTCTGTTTGAATGGAATTACTGAAATAAAACTTTTTGATGATATTGTAATTATATGACCAGCACCTGTATATATATTGTTCTGTATGCATTTGTGAGAGTGTGGTGGTGCTTATTTGTTGTCACTGAGTAGCTGAAACATGCTTGTTATCTATCAGCTAAACATGCTTGCTTATCTATGTGCTGTTTACTGCTATTTTTCCAGTGCAACTTATCTTGTCTTCTGTTGTTTTGCTTACATTTACCGCCCTTCTTCCCTGTAGATTTCTTAACCCCCTCCGCTATAACTCTTGACATCTATAACGCCAAGCCTGACATTCTAGCCGTGTCTGAATCCTGGCTAAGGAAGTCTATAAAAACTCTGGAATAACAATCCCCAACTATAATATATTTCGCGAAGATAGAGCTACTTAGGGTGGTGGATTAGAAATCTACTGCCGAAACAAGCTAAAGAGCTCAGTCATCCTGTCCAGGTTTGTACCAAACAGTTTGTGCTTCTACATATAAAAATCCATCTCTCTAAAAATAAGGCTATAACCGTTGCTGCCTGCTACAGATTCCCTTCAGCCTCCTGCTGTGACCTGGACAGATTTCAACCAGGTTCAACCTTAAATCAGCAACCAACGGAACCCTCATAGACGTTGCCCTGACTAACTTGCCCTTTAAATATACCTCGGCTGTTTTCTCAGCGATCACCGTCTTATTGCCTTATCTCCATCAGACACTTCTGTGAACTCTATATCTTGGTTGAACTTTCATCTCATGTCGTCGGTAGAGGACGCTTGGTTATTCCTCAAACATGAGTGTCTCTTTGTCCTAAGTAAACATGTCCCAAATAAAAAGTTCAGAACAAAGGACAGATACAGTCCTTGGTTCACCACAGAACTGACCTCCCTTAACCAACACAAAAACACACTGTGGCATACCGCACTAGCCTCAACAAGCCAACCCAAGCAAACTGCTCTACAACTCCAATAGCCACGTGCCCACGCCCCTCCCACACGCTTCTCCTTTACCCCTATCCAGACAGCCGATGTACTGAAAGAGTTGCAAAAGCTGGACCCATATAAATCAGCTGGCAAGGGTAATCTGGACAACCCTTTTTTAAAACTATCTACTAATGATTTGCTGCCCTCATGTCCAGTCTTTTTAACCTATCTCTCTCATCTTCCGAAATCCCGACTGCTTGGAAATCTGCCTCGGTCATTTCCCAGTTCAATGCAAGAGACACCCTCGAACCCCAACTTCTACTGACCTATATCGATGCTAGAAAGGGCTGAACTAGAATATGTTGATACATACGAATACCTAGGTGTCCTGTTAGACAGCTCTCTCTCCTTCCAGCCGCACATAAAAAAGCTCCAAAAAGTCCAGAATCGGCTTCCTTTTCCGCAACAGGGCCTACTTCACTCATGCTGCCAAACCGGCCTTGGTGAAGATGACTATTGTACCAATGTTCGACTTGAACTGCCTCAAACTCTCCTGAAAAGATTGGATGTGGTTTACCATAATGTACGTTTTGTTACCAATGTGTGACTTGAGCTACTAAATATGTAAACTCAACCTAATAAAACCTAAATGCTGTATTGTCATTTTCCTGGCAGTTTGACTGAGACACGCAGTTCTGACACAGTTGACCAGTCTGGGGGATTTGGTCACAATCCATTAACTCCATGTTTGCAAGAAAATCACAGACCACAGTTTCCTAGAAAGTCCTACTGGGAATCCTAGTGGTAGCGAGAACTAAGGCTGATACACCTCGAAATTAATTCAACCCCTGTGTGGCACAATACAAACGATTACACTCAACAAAACACATGTGCTGCCCACAAACCTCTATAATGCGAAAACAACACCTAGACATTTAGATCTCATTAAATCTGTTTAGTTTCAAGGCTCAATATCATTTGTCCCATTTAGAACACGCTGCTATAAGCAGGATTAGACATTGGCTTTAATACATGACTCTCACTGAGGTGATAATGAGAATCAGACCCGGAACAAGGAAGTCCTGTGAAAACGGGCTTCCTCAGTCCAGAGGGACAGTTAATGAGGCATAGAGTGCAGTGTAATAAATCTATATGCATCGACCCGGGGACGGTACTATTGAGAGTAGCTCCAACCCTGAGTCACACAATAGCTGGCTAGCTATGCTCATTACTCACAGACCCACATGTACACAGATGCATATTCACACACAAACACAGACATTCCCTCGAGTCTGTTGTGATCCCAATCCTGGAGGGATTCAAAATGGATAATTAAACTGGTTAGCCTAGTTGCTGTAGCTCCAACGTGGTGCAGCAGCAAGTATGCTTATAGAATCCCTTCACCACAAACACCAAAAAGTTAAAACTCCATGCAAATAAATATAGATGGCCTATGTGTACACAATCATATAATACGTGCAAATAGATATAGGCCTTTATGGTACAATATCACCATACTAATTAATTTAATTTAAACAACATTTTTCTCAAAATATTTTCGAAAATTTTGACAGGAAAGACAATTTACCTTTAAAAAACACTGAGGTAATGGATTTTACCATTACCACAAACAGAACAGAATTTCAATTTTCCATTTTTTTTTCATTTTTTTGTTGCCTCCTTTATATGCTGATTGTCAAAGAGACAATGTATAGACAAAAACTCTGAGATATCATGCATGATAACGAAAGCACACACGATTCTCAAATTCAGTCTGACAAGTCTGTCAAGATATCTGAGATCTTCAAAACATTTGTGAAAATCACTGTTGCTTTTTAAAACCCCATTGCGAACATAACTGTTGATGAACAGCTATTTCCTACCAAAGCCTGCTGTTTTATCACACAGTACATGGCTAATAAATTTGACATATTTTGGATACAAATCGGGATTTCCGCTGATGTTGAAACAAAATATATGTTGAATGAATCTTCAAAACTTCAAAACTAATTTGGTTTAACTTAAAATATTTTCTGTGGTAATATGTTACTATGAAGGCATATCTCTATGTCCACTATGTTACAGCCTGCTGTAGGGGATTGTAGTTGTTATGTGTAGCTGTTGTTTATAGTAAGTCACAAGTAGCACAATTTAATTTCTTACCGTTCGCTGCTTAAAGTTATTTATTAAGAAATCCACAATCGTGATCTATGCTCTGCGTTTGGTTCCTGTCACACTACACACCTCAAGTTGTTACACTTATCCTCTTCTTAAAGCTGTAATTTAAGTGTACTGTGACAACAAAAATATTTTAGATGCACTTAGGGACATATTTGTTATAAATAATAAAAGGATTTATCTGGACTGGATGTAAAATGTTTATATATGCATAATCTATAAGGAGAATCCCTATTATATATTACTTATCTATACAATGCTATACTGTTATGTGGCTACAGTATTTGTTTTAGTTTTTATTATTTCAGTACATTTTATTTTTAGATGTATTTGGATTTAAATTGATCTAATCAATGGTGTGTTGGAAGTATAGCTGCTACATGTTTAATGGCTAATATAGATCTCAATATACTACTTGTATACTATACGTTTGTCGTTTTTACCTCGGCCGAAGCACGGAATGCTGGATGTTCCCTTGCACTTCTTCAGGCTGCTCTCCAGAGAGAAGGAGCAGGACAGAGGATGCTCACACTTCTTTCCTGTCCAGCCCTCTTTGCACTCACACCTTCCACAGTTACACTGACCATGTCCTGTGACCGTTTGGAGAGAAGAGGGAGTATGGCCAAGATTAAGGGGTGAGAAAGATACAGGTTTACTGTGATTTAACACAGTACCTCCACACGCCTAAAAAGCTATCTGGATGCAAATGTACCAATCAATCAAATTAAACCTTTCATGGGAGTATACTGTCTGCTTTTGGTGAAGTATACTCCTGTGATAGGTTGAAGTTGACTGATCTGGTACATTTGCATCCAAATAGCTTTTTAGGCAAATGGATTTATTGTGGAAAAACACTCTTAATTTTTCCTCTAACTGTTTAGAACCAGATTGAAGTGTTTCTGACATTGGACTCGTGTGATCTCAGTTACCCTAAAGAAACTGAATGGGCGAAGTGTCTTTCTTTTTTAAACTGTATTATTCCACTCAACACTCTCTTGGATGCCGAATCTCCTAGACGTTGATCAAGAAGCATATCTTTTCTGTGTAGCTCAGTTGATCAAGCATGATCCTTGCAAACACATGGTTTTGGTTTTATTTTCATTAGGGAAATCCTCTACAAAAGAATCAAACAATTTAGGGTTTTGACCTGCAGGGTAAACTGGATAATCAGTCAATGAAGTACCAACATTCTGTATTTTAATGTTCTACTTTGCCTCCATGTTAGTGAAGTGGAATTTGGTTGATCATCACCTTCGTGACTAAAATCTTAAATCATATTAACACGCAGGTGACATACATGCAGTGTTATATTTAAGTATATCAGACGGAAATCAAACAAAGTCAGATGCCTTCCTGTCTCACCCGAACAGAAGTCGTCTGAGTATCTATCGTAGGTTGAGTGGCAACTCCTCTCGTCACACTCGCAGGTGTCTCCGTGTATGTCACCCCAGTCACCGGATGGATCCACGTCATGACATGTGCACTCCCCACAAACGCAGGTTCCTGAATATATGGGAACATGGATGGAAAACAATTCACAGACACACATACACATTTTTCATACAATTGATCCAAAAAGGTTTATGACAGGGGTATCAGACCTCCAAGGGAGACAGGGAACACCTGCTTATCCACACTGCTGATATGAAGTGGTAACTAGCTACAGTAGATGCTTCCCCTTCAGCTTGTGTATGCCTACAGGTTGAAAGCTGAACGCCCAGATTGCTAGCTTGTACCCATAACCAATGCTATTGAGACGTAACATTTTTTTTAAAGATATTTTTTGCATTTTGATTCTTTATTTTTTTCCTATAAATACACATTCCCAAACCACAATCGCAACATAGATACAAACACTCACCTCTACATAACTCGTGACTTCAAACAATGCTAAGCAAAGTGAATACTTGCTAGCAACCCTTTATAGCCCACTAATGATTAACCAAAAACAGCTGTGAACAGAAACGTAAACAATGAGAGACCCGTGCACCACCATAATAGTCCCGTGCTGAAACAAAACCTCACCACTCATGACACCTGCAAGCAGCGGAGTATATGTGCATTAAAAGCATAGACCACTGGCACACAACTGAGACGTAACATGATAGGTTGATACTCTACACTACAAAAGCCAATCCTTGCCTCCCTGCCAGTGTACAATTCCAACATCAACAGGTGTAATGAATATATTTGATATGCATATGATATTTGGCAAATAATAGTTTGGTTGTGTTTGTCAAGGAACTGGATATCATAATAATGCATCCTTTTTTAGACTAGTAACTGTTAACTCAAGGGTGTGTTTCACAACATTTTACCTGCTTACAAACGTGTTAACCACACCATCAAATGTAAAATTGCTTTTCGACAACCAGTTATCAATTATATCACTGATTCAAGAGATAACAGACAAAACATCCTACATCGAAAAGCCTTCTTTATGTTAAAAATCAAGAAATTAATAATAATAAAAATACTTTAAAAGTTAAATCTTAAGGACCTGTGTATACTTGTGAATTTATGTTACATACATTTTTTATGATTTCATTCGAATTTATTGCTACAAATGCACGAACATGTGTTGTGGCCATTGCCATGTGTTCCGGTGGGTCTCTTTGCACCCCCTGCTGGTCTTGAGGTGTTCCTGCCATGCCTGGATCCTGCACACCTGCCATCCATCAACTTATCAACCACCCTATATCTACCCCGGTTTTCCAGCCACTCCTCGTCAGATCGTTGCTTCCGTAACAGTGGTAGCTATTTCGCGACTCGACCAAGAACTCTATTGAATTATTCCCAGTGCAATACTTCCTTGTGTTATTTTTTGACTATTCTCTTTTTCTCCCCTGTTTCCAGAACCGAACCAAGTGTTTGTCCTCGACCACCAGCAAACCCAACTACCAACCTGTCTTGCTGTCCGGACACCCTCAACTTAGCCATCATCTCCAGACCACCCTCTCCAAAATAAACCACATTCATTTTTCACCACCTTTTGTGTCTCTGCGTTTGGGTCCGCTCTGTGATACACACCATAACAACATGAATATAAAATTAATTAAATGGTTAAATATGATATCACACAGTACATAAAGTGAACTTTCAAGTATATTTTCCATTAACAACTGCCTATCAAAGTTTACGTTAAGACATGTGGGATAAATGTTGGCTTTTTATTTTAGGTTATCCAGGCAACTTGCAAATGTGAGAAAATAAACTAACTCCAGTGTACAAGACACTGTTAAGTTGGAAAACATTAGATTTTCTCAACTCCGCCAGATGTCAACTCCATCAGTTTTTGATGGAGTGGACGTTTAACAATTTATATGTAAGGGAAAATGTGGTCTGAGCATGTCATTCAAAAATAACAACACAACAGGAAGTGGAAAGAGGAGGAATTCTGGAACTAAGATAATAATACAGTTACAATTATACACTTACAATTAAATATATTGAAAAGCATTGTTAGTTTTCTTAATTGTTGGTCATCCCAAAATAATTGTTAGTAAAATATTTGTAAATACTTCATCAGTTTTCATCTCCATTATTTTCTGTCAATACCGTCAGTAATTGTCAACTGTAACACATAGAGATTGTTGTCCTTTTACAATTGTTTTACTCCTTGTTCAATTTATAGTGTTTATATATTAAGAGGTTAAAACACCAGCTAAACTACATGCAACAATGTCGAGTTTGTCTAAGAACATTGATTTTATTTGCTTAATGTTAAAAAAGAATGTACTAAGGAATGTTGTAATTGGATTTTTCATAATAGTGTGAAATGAGAACAAAAATGTATATCATGTATTTCATTACTTAATTATTTTTCGGACAACCACTATTATATATTTGCGGACTATGCCCAGCATTCTCCCACAGGGGAGCATTAGGTTGCATATGCCGTCACTTCAGCATTACAGGTTGTCAATTTAAATTTCCTTTTCCTCATTGTATTTCCAATTTGATGTTTTTATTTGTCTTTATTCTGATGCATGGCATAAATGAAAACCTGTAATGTATACATAAAAGATCTGTAGTTCTAAAGACTTCTGGGCCAGGTAATAGAGACCTAATGTCACGATTGGTGTGGGGGTGTGGCTACACAGACCTTTTGGTGATTCACTTCCTTGTTTACATTTGTCACTCAGCTGTTTGTAATCTAGTGGGCTATAAAAGGGGAGCTAACAAGTCACTCCTTGTTCCGCATTGTTCCATGTCATGGTATAATAGAGGTGAGTGTTTGTGCTGTGGTTACTCTGTATTTAATGTAAGACGTGATATGCGCATTGTTCTTTTCTGTTAGCCAGTTAGCCTTTTTTCGCTGTTGTCGGTTTGTTTTACGTTTGTGTTTAAAATAAACCTGTCCTTAAACGGATTCACGACTCTGCACATGGCTTTCACCGCACTACGCCGCAGTATCTATGACACCTAAAACGGTTCTAAAGACCTTTCGCCAGTAAACAGGTTTTTTGTAGATGTCTCTGCCCAGCGTTCTCCCACAGGGGAGCCCTAGGTTGCATATGCCGTCACTTCAGCATTACAGGTTGTTATGAATATAAAATGCATGTATGTTATTATTTCATTAGTATTTTCCTCTGTAAAGCACAATGAATTGCTTCTATGTATGAATTGTGCTATATAAATAAACTTGCTTGCTATACTCCCTTGTTGAATTCATCAAACAAAAAAATGGGTGTGTTTGATGGAGTTGACACAAATTAAGTTATGAAGTTTAGAAATGTCAGTATTTGTAAAAAAAACTGGTCCCGTGCATAGCTTATTAGCTGAGACCTTAGTCTATGAATAAATCAATTTCAAATGAATGTAGTATTAAACTTAAAAAATAAGATGTAATACTTGTTTTGTCCCATATCTCAAGAATCAGTGATATATTTAAAGAATGAGTGACAACTGAGTAGGTATGGGGATCCGAGATACAGTTCTATTAAGGAACCAGTTCCATATTTCTCAAAACCGAAAATCAATCTTCGAGTGGAAACTCTGCCTACTTTAACTGCTCTCCTTTTTCCGAAATCCAAATTGACGAACGAGGAGCGAAGACGTCTGAGTTCTACAAATTTTGAATAACAGGAAACTGATAACGACCCGTTATGTGGCTATTCATTTTTATGGACAGGACAATCATCGCCTTCCACCCAAGGGATAAATGGTGAGCGCACCTTAACTTCGCAACAAGTCTCCATTTTTGCCAATTCAGGGTGTTACAGGACTAACCCTAACCCTTTACAGCCAATTCCTGGCGTTACAGGACTAACCCTAACCCTTTACAGCCAATTCAGGGTGTTAAAGGACTAACCCTAACCCTTTACAGCCAATTCAGGGTGTTACAGGACTAACCCTAACCCTTTACAGCCTATTCAGGGTGTTACAGGACTAACCCTAACCCTTTACAGCCAATTCCTGGCGTTACAGGACTAACCCTAACCCTTTACAGCCAATTCAGGGTGTTACAGGACTAACCCTAACCCTTTACAGCCAATTCAGGGTGTTACAGGACTAACCCTAACCCTTTACAGCCAATTCAGGGGGTTACAGGACTAACCCTAACCCTTTACAGCCAATTAAGGGTGTTACAGGACTAACCCTAGCCCTTTACAGCCAATTCAGGGTGTTACAGGACTAACCCTAACCCTTTTCAGCCAATTCAGGGGGTTACAGGACTAACCCTAACCCTTTACAGCCAATTCAGGGTGTTACAGGACTAAACCTAACCCTTTACAGCCAATTCAGGGTGTTACAGGACTAACCCTAACCCTTTACAGCCAATTCAGGGTGTTACGGGACTAACCCTAGCCCTTTACAGCCAATTCAGGGCTCTACAGACCAGCCTGATGTTACCACGGTTAACATAATATTTAATATTATTTATGGATATTAGTTTTTTCTTTAATTAGATTGTTAAGCAGTCTCAATACTGCTATCAATATCAAGAAAGAATTTGGATCCCCATTCCTACAATTGAGGCCAGTGACTTTCAAAATACAACACGAGACAAAAGATTGTTTAAATTCCAGGCCATCAGCTGCCCTCTAACAGCAGCAGCAAACCCACCCTCCCAGCCGCCCACACTGATTCTGCCCTCTGCCAGCACACTGAAGGACAATAATAGTAGTTTTGTCCAGCTGCCTGCCAATGCCCGAAAGAAAAGCAGCAATGGACCCTCCTTCCCTGCCGTTCACCCTTCCTGTATCCCGCCTTTCAACCTCGGACCCCCTGTTTTCCTTTCACTACCAATTCTTCCGCTCCTACTTACTAAGCTGGGACCCGATAGGTTCACACTACCTACTGCTTGTTTGGACTAAATGTATTAAAAAATATATATTTCCTATATGAATTTCCTATTTCTCAGGCTAATGAATGGTTTGCACCTTGTGATGAACCTTCTGCTCTTGGAGAGTGTTCTTAACTTGGCTGGATGTTGTGAAGGGGGTTTTCTTTACCATGAAAAGGATCCTAACATCAACCCTTGTTGTGGCTCATAAGTGCGTTCTTTATACTAAACTGATTTGGCCACTCCTAAGTTTCCTGCTTTCTTTCTGATGGATTTTTTGCAGCCTAAGAATGGCTTGACTCACTTTTACCAGCTTAATTGATGTTGAAATAATTTTGCAGAGGAGAGGCCGGCAGAGGAGAGGCCGGCAGAGGAGAGGCCGGCAGAGGAGAGGTCGGCAGAGGAGACACCGGCCACTTTTTCAGGCACGCATGGGGAGGAAGAGGCCACTCCTCCAGGAACGCAGGTGAGTACGGGTAAGGGGCCACGCCTCCAGGAACGCGAGAGGACAGGTAAGGGGCCACTCCTCAAGGCACGGAGGACAGGTAAGGGGCCACTCCTCAAGGCACGCTGGGGGAGGAAGGGGCCAGTTCTCCAGGACCACCAGGTTTTTTTTTTATAGGTGGGGACGGCTCTAGCCATGCTGTAAGCGGGTGCCAGCTCTGGAATGCTGTAAGCAGGGCCCGGTCCTGGCAGCTCAGCCAAATCCTCTACCACATCCGGCATTAAATCAATAACAAGCACCAGTGAACCTAACCTAACCAGCTAAACCCAAAACAGCTGTGCTCCTAATCAACATAATACTCAGAAGTGCTCTCACCTAACACCCTGTGAATACACAGCTCACATACGTGATACCACACTTGTCCATGAAACAGCTTTTGAGTCAATCCAATTACTTTTTGTCCCTTGAAAAAAGGGGGCTACAAAAGAAAGTTCTGTAATTCCCAAACCCTTCCCTCAATTTGGATGTGAATACCCTTAAATAAAAGCAGAGAGAATACTATTTAAGCCCATACTTTTAAACTTTAACTTATAACAATGTCAGTGTCAATTTTTATGGACCTAACTTTATAAAAAAAACACTTACTTTTATGTTTTAGTACATTGGCTGACCAACCCACCGGATTTAATATGTCCTGAACTCCTTTCTGTGAATAAATGCAATGACTTTGCATAATTTGTTATACCATTTAAGACATTAGACAAGCCATTAAATTGTTCAATCAATCTTACAGGACTACCTTCCAAATACAGAAAACATGACTCATTTTAAATGTTTTGATTGTACCACGCTTGAACTGTATTAAATCTTAAACCTTACACCAATTGCCTTGACATTGTTCCAACAACCCTTTTTAAGAATGTTTTCAAAATTTTTTTCTCTGGCAACTGAACTAGTCAATACCTCCCTTTAATTGAGTATCTTCCCTGCGGCTTTGAAAACTGGGGTAATTAAGCCCCTTTTAAAAAAGAGCAACTAAGATATATCTGTTCTTAATAATTACAGACCAATATCTACACATCTGCAACTTTGTAACTTTATGATCTCAATTGGCTGCACTGACAAACTTCTGAAACTGCCCTTCATTGCAAGTTAAGTTTACAGCAAACAAGGAATTTGTTCTAGCCTGTTGCAACAATTTGACGCATGCATGAACAAATAAAGTTTCCTTGTCCTTTGGGATGCAAGACAAAACACAATCTACTACAGGTTTCAATGTAACATTTCCATACAACAATTCTGGAATGGGGTGATAGGCACTATTGTGTAGAGACAAGTTGATGGCTTCGTTGAGTTTACCTGTCAACACAGGTATGTGAATTTGTTCATGCCTACATTTCTCTGTTGCACCACTACCACAGAGTGAGGGCCAAATGGGATCCTAAATGTAGCGGAGCAGTGACTCGAGCCGGAGAGGTCGCGTCTATGAACACAGTGAATTTGTCACATTCTTTTTGAGGATCTATGTACCAGATTTCAAAAGACTAGTTTCGAAGTATCACCCATCTCCGCGGTTTGCAGGAAATGTGTTGTGTGTCTGGAATTGTTATCTTTTCATGTCGTGATGGCTGACGCCCATGCTCTAAAGAATCTGGCCAAGCGTCTCCACCCGCTAAGTGAACTGGGACTGCCTTACGAATACTCCATTGTTATTCAACTCAGCCGCTGCATGGAGCTTGTTTTAAAGCAGACAAGGCTGTTTTGAACCCATTCCCAGAAAATACCCTGTCTAATCTATATCTCACCAAATACATGGTTATACACCATCGAGATTAAGCATTAGAGAACAACAGAAACTCCAAGGGAGACTAGTTTGAGAGACTACACAAACATCATTTGATTGCGGACCATTGTAGGCAGGGAGACATTTTTCTTGTGGTTTGCCCAGTTAGCTTGACACTCAACAAAATCAAAGTCATTCTGAGAGGCAAGGCAGACTAAGTCTTAAATTATTGGCAGAGACTCATGAGTAAAGACTGTTGATTAAAACATGTGCCACTGCAAGAAGTGTGCCACTGCAAGAAGTGTGCCATTGCAAGAAGTGTGCCATTGCAAGAAGTGTGCCATTGCAAGAAGTGTGCCATTGCTGGACCTGCATTAAGAACCTAGACAGATTTGGCAGTGCCAAGGGAATGACAGTATTTTAGGCAATGCGAGTTGAAATAGCAATTGTGGAAGCTTCGCTAGGGACAGAGCTGTGACACAGTAGGTTGAGTCAAAGTAGTAGCCAATGTCGATCGGCGGACTAGGCTGGTCCAGTGTTCTAAGCCTCGTACCACGGCATCGGTTTGGATCCAGCTCGCTGCTTTTTTTACAAAAAAAAAAGGGATAAATGGTGAGCGCACCTTAACTTCGCAACAAGTCTCCATTGTTGCCAATTCAGGGTGTTACAAGACTAACCCTAACCCTTTACAGCCAATTCCTGGCGTTACAGGACTAACCCTAACCCTTTTCAGCCAATTCAGGGTGTTACAGGACTAACCCTAACCCTTTACAGCCAATTAAGGGTGTTACAGGACTAACCCTAGCCCTTTACAGCCAATTCAGGGTGTTACAGGACTAACCCTAACCCTTTTCAGCCAATTCAGGGGGTTACAGGACTAACCCTAACCCTTTACAGCCAATTCAGGGTGTTACAGGACTAAACCTAACCCTTTACAGCCAATTCAGGGTGTTACAGGACTAACCCTAACCCTTTACAGCCAATTCAGGGTGTTACGGGACTAACCCTAACCCTTTACAGCCAATTCAGGGTGTTACGGGACTAACCCTAACCCTTTACAGCCAATTCAGGGTGTTACGGGACTAACCCTAACCCTTTACAGCCAATTCAGGGCTCTACAGACCAGCCTGATGTTACCACGGTTAACATAATATTTAATATTATTTATGGATATTAGTTTTTTCTTTAATTAGATTGTTAAGCAGTCTCAATACTGCTATCAATATCAAGAAAAAATTAGGATCCCCATTCCTACAATTGAGGCCAGTGACTTTCAAAATACAACACGAGACAAAAGATTGTTTAAATTCCAGGCCATCAGCTGCCCTCTAACAGCAGCAGCAAACCCACCCTCCCAGCCGCCCACACTGATTCTGCCCTCTGCCAGCACACTGAAGGACAATAATAGTAGTTTTGTCCAGCTGCCTGCCAATGCCCGAAAGAAAAGCAGCAATGGACCCTCCTTCCCTGCCGTTCACCCTTCCTGTATCCCGCCTTTCAACCTCGGACCCCCTGTTTTCCTTTCACTACCAATTCTTCCGCTCCTACTTACTAAGCTGGGACCCGATAGGTTCACACTACCTACTGCTTGTTTGGACTAAATGTATTAAAAAATATATATTTCCTATATGAATTTCCTATTTCTCAGGCTAATGAATGGTTTGCACCTTGTGATGAACCTTCTGCTCTTGGAGAGTGTTCTTAACTTGGCTGGATGTTGTGAAGGGGGTTTTCTTTACCATGAAAAGGATCCTAACATCATCCACCCTTGTTGTGGCTCATAAGTGCGTTCTTTATACTAAACTGATTTGGCCACTCCTAAGTTTCCTGCTTTCTTTCTGATGGATTTTTTGCAGCCTAAGAATGGCTTGACTCACTTTTACCAGCTTAATTGATGTTGAAATAATTTTGCAGAGGAGAGGCCGGCAGAGGAGAGGCCGGCAGAGGAGAGGCCGGCAGAGGAGAGGTCGGCAGAGGAGACACCGGCCACTTTTTCAGGCACGCATGGGGAGGAAGAGGCCACTCCTCCAGGAACGCAGGTGAGTACGGGTAAGGGGCCACGCCTCCAGGAACGCGAGAGGACAGGTAAGGGGCCACTCCTCAAGGCACGAAGGACAGGTAAGGGGCCACTCCTCAAGGCACGCTGGGGGAGGAAGGGGCCAGTTCTCCAGGACCACCAGGTTTTTTTTTTATAGGTGGGGACGGCTCTAGCCATGCTGTAAGCGGGTGCCAGCTCTGGAATGCTGTAAGCAGGGCCCGGTCCTGGCAGCTCAGCCAAATCCTCTACCACATCCGGCATTAAATCAATAACAAGCACCAGTGAACCTAACCTAACCAGCTAAACCCAAAACAGCTGTGCTCCTAATCAACATAATACTCAGAAGTGCTCTCACCTAACACCCTGTGAATACACAGCTCACATACGTGATACCACACTTGTCCATGAAACAGCTTTTGAGTCAATCCAATTACTTTTTGTCCCTTGAAAAAAGGGGGCTACAAAAGAAAGTTCTGTAATTCCCAAACCCTTCCCTCAATTTGGATGTGAATACCCTTAAATAAAAGCAGAGAGAATACTATTTAAGCCCATACTTTTAAACTTTAACTTATAACAATGTCAGTGTCAATTTTTATGGACCTAACTTTATAAAAAAAACACTTACTTTTATGTTTTAGTACATTGGCTGACAAACCCACCGGATTTAATATGTCCTGAACTCCTTTCTGTGAATAAATGCAATGACTTTGCATAATTTGTTATACCATTTAAGACATTAGACAAGCCATTAAATTGTTCAATCAATCTGACAGGACTACCTTCCAAATACAGAAAACATGACTCATTTTAAATGTTTTGATTGTACCACGCTTGAACTGTATTAAATCTTAAACCTTACACCTATTGCCTTGACATTGTTCCAACAACCCTTTTTAAGAATGTTTTCAAAAAAAATTTCTCTGGCAACTGAACTAGTCAATACCTCCCTTTAATTGAGTATCTTCCCTGCGGCTTTGAAAACTGGGGTAATTAAGCCCCTTTTAAAAAAGAGCAACTAAGATATATCTGTTCTTAATAATTACAGACCAATATCTACACATCTGCAACTTTGTAACTTTATGATCTCAATTGGCTGCACTGACAAACTTCTGAAACTGCCCTTCATTGCAAGTTAAGTTTACAGCAAACAAGGAATTTGTTCTAGCCTGTTGCAACAATTTGACGCATGCATGAACAAATAAAGTTTCCTTGTCCTTTGGGATGCAAGACAAAACACAATCTACTACAGGTTTCAATGTAACATTTCCATACAACAATTCTGGAATGGGGTGATAGGCACTATTGTGTAGAGACAAGTTGATGGCTTCGTTGAGTTTACCTGTCAACACAGGTATGTGAATTTGTTCATGCCTACATTTCTCTGTTGCACCACTACCACAGAGTGAGGGCCAAATGGGATCCTAAATGTAGCGGAGCAGTGACTCGAGCCGGAGAGGTCGCGTCTATGAACACAGTGAATTTGTCACATTCTTTTTGAGGATCTATGTACCAGATTTCAAAAGACTAGTTTCGAAGTATCACCCATCTCCGCGGTTTGCAGGAAATGTGTTGTGTGTCTGGAATTGTTATCTTTTCATGTCGTGATGGCTGACGCCCATGCTCTAAAGAATCTGGCCAAGCGTCTCCACCCGCTAAGTGAACTGGGACTGCCTTACGAATACTCCATTGTTATTCAACTCAGCCGCTGCATGGAGCTTGTTTTAAAGCAGACAAGGCTGTTTTGAACCCATTCCCAGAAAATACCCTGTCTAATCTATATCTCACCAAATACATGGTTATACACCATCGAGATTAAGCATTAGAGAACAACAGAAACTCCAAGGGAGACTAGTTTGAGAGACTACACAAACATCATTTGATTGCGGACCATTGTAGGCAGGGAGACATTTTTCTTGTGGTTTGCCCAGTTAGCTTGACACTCAACAAAATCAAAGTCATTCTGAGAGGCAAGGCAGACTAAGTCTTAAATTATTGGCAGAGACTCATGAGTAAAGACTGTTGATTAAAACGTGTGCCACTGCAAGAAGTGTGCCACTGCAAGAAGTGTGCCACTGCAAGAAGTGTGCCACTGCAAGAAGTGTGCCATTGCAAGAAGTGTGCCATTGCAAGAAGTGTGCCATTGCTGGACCTGCATTAAGAACCTAGACAGATTTGGCAGTGCCAAGGGAATGACAGTATTTTAGGCAATGCGAGTTGAAATAGCAATTGTGGAAGCTTCGCTAGGGACAGAGCTGTGACACAGTAGGTTGAGTCAAAGTAGTAGCCAATGTCGATCGGCGGACTAGGCTGGTCCAGTGTTCTAAGCCTCGTACCACGGCATCGGTTTGGATCCAGCTCGCTGCTTTTTTTACAAAAAAAAAAGGGATAAATGGTGAGCGCACCTTAACTTCGCAACAAGTCTCCATTGTTGCCAATTCAGGGTGTTACAAGACTAACCCTAACCCTTTACAGCCAATTCCTGGCGTTACAGGACTAACCCTAACCCTTTACAGCCAATTCAGGGTGTTACAGGACTAACCCTAACCCTTTACAGCCAATTCCTGGCGTTACAGGACTAACCCTAACCCTTTACAGCCAATTCAGGGTGTTACAGGACTAACCCTAACCCTTTACAGCCAATTAAGGGTGTTACAGGACTAACCCTAGCCCTTTACAGCCAATTCAGGGTGTTACAGGACTAACCCTAACCCTTTTCAGCCAATTCAGGGGTTACAGGACTAACCCTAACCCTTTACAGCCAATTCAGGGTGTTACAGGACTAAACCTAACCCTTTACAGCCAATTCAGGGTGTTACAGGACTAACCCTAACCCTTTACAGCCAATTCAGGGTGTTACGGGACTAACCCTAACCCTTTACAGCCAATTCAGGGTGTTACGGGACTAACCCTAACCCTTTACAGCCAATTCAGGGCTCTACAGACCAGCCTGATGTTACCACGGTTAACATAATAATTACAGACCAATATCTACACATCTGCAACTTTGTAACTTTATGATCTCAATTGGCTGCACTGACAAACTTCTGAAACTGCCCTTCATTGCAAGTTAAGTTTACAGCAAACAAGGAATTTGTTCTAGCCTGTTGCAACAATTTGACGCATGCATGAACAAATAAAGTTTCCTTGTCCTTTGGGATGCAAGACAAAACACAATCTACTACAGGTTTCAATGTAACATTTCCATACAACAATTCTGGAATGGGGTGATAGGCACTATTGTGTAGAGACAAGTTGATGGCTTCGTTGAGTTTACCTGTCAACACAGGTATGTGAATTTGTTCATGCCTACATTTCTCTGTTGCACCACTACCACAGAGTGAGGGCCAAATGGGATCCTAAATGTAGTGGAGCAGTGACTCGAGCCGGAGAGGTCGCGTCTATGAACACAGTGAATTTGTCACATTCTTTTTGAGGATCTATGTACCAGATTTCAAAAGACTAGTTTCGAAGTATCACCCATCTCCGCGGTTTGCAGGAAATGTGTTGTGTGTCTGGAATTGTTATCTTTTCATGTCGTGATGGCTGACGCCCATGCTCTAAAGAATCTGGCCAAGCGTCTCCACCCGCTAAGTGAACTGGGACTGCCTTACGAATACTCCATTGTTATTCAACTCAGCCGCTGCATGGAGCTTGTTTTAAAGCAGACAAGGCTGTTTTGAACCCATTCCCAGAAAATACCCTGTCTAATCTATATCTCACCAAATACATGGTTATACACCATCGAGATTAAGCATTAGAGAACAACAGAAACTCCAAGGGAGACTAGTTTGAGAGACTACACAAACATCATTTGATTGCGGACCATTGTAGGCAGGGAGACATTTTTCTTGTGGTTTGCCCAGTTAGCTTGACACTCAACAAAATCAAAGTCATTCTGAGAGGCAAGGCAGACTAAGTCTTAAATTATTGGCAGAGACTCATGAGTAAAGACTGTTGATTAAAACGTGTGCCACTGCAAGAAGTGTGCCACTGCAAGAAGTGTGCCATTGCAAGAGCAGCTCGCTGCTTTTTTTACAACAAAAAAAATCATCTTAACTTTATCCTGTCGACCATTCAAATGGCTGAAAATATATCAACAAGTAAAAACAACCAGCAGGATCATAGGCGGAGAGAGAATAAAATCAAGTACAAGTTAACCACGGTCAGACGAATGAGCGCAATATGTGTTCGTAGAAGGACCAGGATGTGTTTAGGGAGATGGGTCAATGTGTGGCAAATGCACCTACCTATATATTGCTATGTCTCTTCTTGTTTCCAATAATGTCTTTTAATAATCTCTTCTAATCCCCTTCCCCCTGGCCCTTTCTGTAACACATCCCATTTTCTCTTATCGGGCGCGACAGGAAAGAACAGGGCGGGACAGACAGAACAGGATCCTGGTTGGGGGCAGACACAGGGCAGACCTGGATCTCCTGCCCTCAACTGAGAACCCCCGGAGCTCAAGTGTACCAGGTTGTTTCATATCTGCCACTTACACCACAACTGCACTTGGACATTAATGAGGGACTGTAAGCGAAGTTCTACATAAGGAGGTTAAATTTTGTAAGTCAAAGCACATTTTTCCACACTGGCTGCAACAATTAAGCGATTGCCATCTTTGAGCACCGATGATGACTGTGTCATCTTAACATCTTAACTATGTCATCAATATGATGGAATGGGTAAATTTTACTGGAAATTCTAAGCCGATTTTTCTTTTCAGAGAACACACAAACTGGTTATTTTTACTTATAAAGTACATCTTCACCTTGAGATGAACACAGTCACGCAGAATAGCTAGGCACTACAGATACCATGTAACTGAAAAAGCTAACACGCTGACAGACTCTTTTTTTCATCCACCTTCATCTGCAACTTTTTATTTGCCTCTGCACTTTTTCACTTTTCCTATTTGTCTGTCTGTCTGCCTGCCATAATCCTCGGGACAAACCTCTGTTGCTGCAGATCTTGCCATCCGGGGACGTGCATCTCCGCCTGCTCTCCCACGGGCTGATGTCACACTGGAATTCACATTTGTCTCCATGCCAACCAGCACCACAGTAACAGTTGCCACAGTAACACTGGCCATGGCCTGGAAGACAAACAGGATGTAATAGTCACAGAGAGACCAAAAAAAACGGATTCCCCTTTACTCAACTCATGTCTGCATTTGGAAATCCCTTAAACAATATAATGACTCTTACATAAGACTAATGAGAGAGGCTATTGTAATTTTTTATTCTATATTAAATGAGTGAATATTTACTTAAAGTTGGAGACCAGAGAATTGCAAAACTTGGATTGGTTGATTTACAAAACCAACATGGCAAGGTGAATCAGAAAACAATAGGTCTAAATGAAATTAACTTTTAACCCTCAATTAACAAATTATACTGTGCAACTTTTTTTTCACAAGAATTTACAAACGCAATCTCATAATCACAAAAAAGTTCTCAACTTTCTAATAAAAGCACGATTGAAAGCCAATTAAAACATGGCTGGAGTAACACCTTTAGAGGTGTAGTAAGGCAAAGTACATATAGAATGCCATGGCCTCCGCAACGCCGGGGATACATTTTCAAGGTCATCCATTAGTAAGATGTACTGTATACATGCGTAAGACTTAAGTTGCTTTGAGCGAAAGCCTTTACTAAAAGACTTTATGTTTTACACAACAATTGTTTCACCACCAGAGACAATCCCTAAACCCTGCATTACGGGATAGCAGCCAAGCTATTTCGGTTTCAATGATATTCAAAACCAGGTCAACAAAGAGAATATTATTTTGTAAACCATGTCATGTTTGAATGTTAAGGGATGCATTTTAGGGCTTAGAGGTACACGAGAAAAAGCACCTAGCCTCGGGGACGTACCTCCACACATCTCTCCGGTGTCCTCGTCCAGACATTCTGTGTCGTCACACTCACAGAACCGTCCCGTTATCAGATCTCTGCCATCAGGGTTGTGACAAATGCAGCTGCCGCACTGACAGGAGCCTGTCAGATACAAAAAACAACAATGTGTATGTGTGTCTCATCTCACTCACTCTCTTTTTTTGTTTTGCCCGTCACCACCCCCCCTCGTTGGAGGTCAACTGTGTTTTTAATTAAAATCATGCAAGATGTACCAACAGTAATAATCATCTGTCTCTCTCTCTGTGTCTCTCTGTCTTGTCTCTGACTCACATTAGGGTTTTAGGACACATCTGGTGTGCATATGTGGTTTTGGAGAGGTTTAGTGTCTCCACATGTTATTGGGACAGAGACTTCGGCTGTGCTTTGTGTATGTGTGCATGTGTGTGCATCTGCTTTTTGGGCAGGGTGACGGCATGCTGTATGCTGATTTACATTCACACGTGGTGATTAAGTCTCACACGAACCAGACACAACCACATACAGGGCCACCGATAAGGCCTTTGCAACTGTGCTATCCGTTATCACGTTCTATATGCTATCATGTATATTTGAAAATGTTTTTGCAGCAAACGCCACAATTTAGTTCAACGTTTTGAAGACACAAGAGCCAATAAAATACCCTATATTGTCTCTAAAGTTTCAGTATTTTAGGGAATTGAATGCGAACTGGGGTAAATGTTTTGTTTTCCCGATACATTTCTGCTTTGTAGATCATAAGAAAATAACATTATCATTATGTTATAGTACACACTTGAAACAGTACCATGCATCACCAAAATCTAGAACTATAAATAAATATATCTTGCACAACTATATTTCTATGCTGAGATGACTGACTTTTATGGTTTTAATAAAAAAAACGATGAGTTGTGGTGAGGTTTGTTCCACATGGGGAGTTTAGTGGAGTGCACTTGCTGTTTTCCCGGTGTATTTACTTTAAGTGAGCACAGCTGGGCATAGTCATTAGCAAGATAATCAGCTAGGTATTTAAGTCACTGGGAAATGTCTGAGTGTTTGGTTTTGCATCGCTGTTTTACATTTTTGTAGTTTAAGTCACTTGAGTAGCACGATTTAATTCAGAGATTTTTTTTGTTAGATGTCTTGTTTGCGTGTTTATATTTTGTAAAATAAACACGACTAACGTGATTAAGCTCTGCATCTGGCTTCCTCTGCACTACGCCCCTTCAGATTTCATGACAGTATTCTTTATCATCTCTGCAAAGTGTGCTTTTACTTCAGCATATTGTACTGTATACTCACACAACAAAATGGCAAACTACTTCAATTATACCGGACAGGCCTCTGCTAAATAAGGAGTGCAATGTACAGTGAACTGCTGTCTATGAAGGAATAATCAATCACTTAATTATTTATTTCATTCATGTATTTTCAAATAAGCAGCTGTCACAAAGTGCATGACGGGATGCCCACCCATTAACCCACAGAGCTAGCATATCAGCTGTTTTTGATAAGTCTGGGTCATTCTGGTTTGCACATAAGGACAACCTAGTTATTAAAGTATTGGGCGAGCACAAAAATGTTGCTGGTTTGAACCCTGCAGCTGACAAGGTAAAAAAATATATCAGCGTGCCCATGAGCAAAGTCCTTTACCATAATTACTCCTTGGTATTTGTATCTGACATTTCAATTTAGATTTTATATATGACAAATTTAACACAGCTAAGGGTTTATCATATGCATGACGCTAAGCAGAGTGCCTGGATAAAACACTTTGTCATAGTAGACAGGGAAAACACCACAATCCCTAGAGGAGCCTTATTGCTAGACTGAGGTAATTACCATAAACGTATGTATGACACACTGCAGCTTTAGGCAAATCAAAACTGAGGGCAGGAACCAGCCACTTTATTATCCAGCAAACCTGCATTGGAGCACACCACTCCCTGTGGGTTTCTGCACAGCCCCTTGCTCTTCTTGCTTGTCAGGTTGCAGTCCTCCTGGTACTGGCAGGCCTCTCCGTTTTGGCCTTCGTCACACTCACACTTTCCGCAGTAGCACACTCCATGGCCTAAGGAAAAAGGGAGATGAGTGATTAGGTTTTGTGAGAGGTTTTTAGTTGAAACACAGAGCAGTATGTAGGTTGTAGCAGGTTTGGAACATAGAGCGTGTTGTTCTGTTCAAATGTCAAGGTATCTCGGGCGTTTGATGGCCCCTTAGTTGGAGAGGATGGGCTGAACTAAAATAAACGGGGTAATGGAAGACATATCATGCGTTTGGGCTTGCAATCCTTTCATACACTCCAGTCAGCCGTATTAGCCTCATTTGATGCACTGACTCACTCAGACATTTACATATTCCCCATGCACAAGCATGCGCTGAGACACACCCACAAAGCATTGCAGCAGCTAGCAATTTCAATTGGAAGACACTTGGCATTCCTTTAGTTCCGCTAAGATGCCGATGCTTGACAAATGAGGTTTCTCAGTATACATATTTCACTAACAAGACATGACTATAAGGATTACTTATAAGGATTTACACTGCAGAATCTTCCCTTCAAATCGAATATTATTCAAATGTCACATCTTAAAATAAAGTGTGGAGAGAGGGTTTTACAAGAGTGACACACTTTTAAGAGGCTCCCAGGTCTAAGCCAAGTAGAGCCAAGTATAGAGCTACATTAGATTGTGAAACATCTGTAATAAGGCCAGCCGGGTAATAGGCTTTTTCAGCCTGACACCATTCTAGACAAAAAAGGTTTTTAATCCTAAATAATCAAAAAGTATTTATATCAAAGACAATTCTTTCTCCCTTGCACAGCAGATAAAAACATATATTAAATGAACACAGAAACCATAAATGTGCCATTGTTTCTACAGCCGTTTGTGGCATAATGGCCAAGGATCTGAACAATAACAAAGAGCCTGTAAAATTGATTAGCGGAGCCACAAAATGTAAATTAATCTGATTGTTAACAATATTCGACAGGCAACCAAGTGGAAGGCACCACTTCAAGGCACCAAATGTTAAACAAGCAACTAAATTAATGTAATCCTGTCACACAAAGAGACAGGAGAGGTCCAGGCACCTCAATGAGGAACTTTTTGGGATATAAATGTCACGACTCAAAAGCAGACCAGAACACAGATGACAGTGAATAACAGTGGGTATTGTCGACATAATGTGTCCTGTGTGAAGCTACAGAGCAGCTGTATTCTCAGCCAGGCTAGCATCTGGGTGTTGAAGCTGTCATCACAGCTGTCAGCATATCCGCAGACCGAATCTAGCCCCAAGTCCATTGATGTCAATGAAAGCAAAAAATATGAATTATTTTGACTTTGGGGATCATATGATGGTGATGGACATAACATGACGCGTGTCAAAGTGTATAAATTGAACTTTGATGGATGGATGAACTTAAATGGCCCCGAGGAGGAATTCTCTTGGACACACAGTACTGATGTATCCAACAATGGAAACAATAGGCAGTAAACACACGCGTACATATTATACACTGCTTGTTATCCATATTGCACACATTGTAAACTGCTCATGAAGCCAAATATGTATTTCATGTTTCAGGACCCTTATTCTGTAATTGGTTCTTTATGCATATTGGGTCCTTTCTGCGTTCATCCGTATCTGAGTGGCCAGTACTTAAATGTTACGAGGCAGAGTTTGCTGTTTCTCTGCAGTGAATCAAGATTGCTGTCTTGGGTAGTAAAATCCCTTGGCATAAAGAGGCCTGGACCTTTTTTCATTGATTGACAGATGGATTCAACCAATAAGGCTGTGGAAAAATGTTCCGCCTAGCAGCTCTGGGGTAATGATGGGACATGAACCAACCCAAGATGGAGAAACTGTTGTTGGAAAGTAAAATGCTGAGTCATTCAGGCATCTAATTTTAAAATTATTATTTCATTTCCTGTCTGCAGATATATGGCCGATAAATAATTTTAATAGCAGAGGTGAAAACAAATTGGGATTGTTTGAGAGAGTTGACATAATAATGAATCAATGTTGAGATGTTATTAGTGACTGTCGTAGTGGTACCAGGACCTAGCATATCTACAGGGGGTACTTGAAAAGACACATGAGCAGGGTTAGTGTCAATTACATTACACCTACAGTCATGTGCAATAAAATATGTGTTTACATTCAAAGCTTGTACTCATCATAGTCCTGTTTTAATTATTTATTTATTTTTAAATCACAGTGACACTGCTCATGAGACTAGGCTAACTGACGACTGACTATTTTTTACTGGTGTTTCTCCAGTTATGTGCACGTCATGGTAAGACTGTGCATGATACATAAAGTGGAAAAATGGTAAGTATTTTCACATAATGCAAACGTCTAGCAAGTCTGTTAATCTTTGAACTAACATCTGTCTATAAACAAAAATGGTTCAACAAGGAGCAAATAAGCTAAAAAACACTTGGGATTGACCTCTGTGGTCGTTTATTACCTCCCAGGTTTAGTCGTAGGATGGTATTTTTTCGTTTTTTATTAAACACAAAACAATTTCATTGCAAGTAATTGTTCCAACCTTGCTCCCTCCTCTAATGTGATTTAGAGCGTAAAACAACTCAGCATCAAGTTGTTTTTTTGCAAAAGAGGAAGGAAACAACTGTCGCAAGTAATAACTCAACTCAATGAAGCATACTCACTGAGTCAAGCAGTAGATAGACAACTAAATGGAATGGCAAAAGCAGTAGTCACGGAATGCATGTTACCCAAAACTGTACAGTCCAAAAGAGCTTTGATTTTGAATTACAGATGAAACCAAGGCCAGCGTGCAGCCTATGATGGTGGGGGGCAAACACATTTAGAGAAAAAAAGAGGGGAAAATACACATGTAAACACATGTAAAACGGGAAAGACAGAACACATATCAATCAGCCCAAACTGGATTCTCTTGTGCCCTTTTTTGTCTTTCAACATGCTACTGCTCATATGTAAGAGGAGAATGCAGTTAATCGCAACAGTGTTGGTTTTCATTACTAGTGTCACTGTCTACATCTGATTCCGGATCTCTGTTTGTGCCTTTGTACTTGGTTACTGGTGTCTGACAACAAGAGGACTAAACAAGTGTCAATACAAGTCCAGCATGCCAGAATCAATCAGCCACATATACAAAGACTAGTCATTGGGCTTGCCAAAATCCAAAAGAAAATAGAAACCACAGGTTATCTCAGCAATGGCAAAATATATTGCAATGTACAACCAACTAAAGCTAAACATTATGAAGAAACAAATCTACAACAGGCATCCTATTAACACTTCAAAATATAGGCACAGATGTCTTAACAATCACTCAAATGTATTTCATAAAGCCCTTATTACATTACAACTTTACAGATCATTGTAAAAAATGCCCTGAATCCAAATGAATTTGAAGCTGCAGGCATGGCAGAGTATGACAAAGGAAGTTAATCAGCATCTGGTGTTCGTCTGTAGATTGCAGACTTCTATGTACCTAGTTTGACAACTTATTATCAAGTTATATTACTTTTATTTGCCATAAATGTGAGTGACTATGTAAAACATTTATTGGATTTCCTCGGCAGTTCCTAGTTTATCAATGAAATACCCTCAAATTAAAGCTGACAGTATAATGTTAACCTCGTAGATATTATTTCCCATTAAATCCAATGTGCAGTAATATGTTTCTGTCACTGTCTATATACCTATTGACTGCACTGTATATTGTCAATAAAGCACTACTGGCAATACTGTAATAGCAATAACAAGTATTAACTGTCTATCGGGATAGTGGGAATAACCTGGATAATCTGGAGTTGACGAACAGCATCATTTCATGCCGCTTAGGAATACTCCTTAATCTTAACGGGAAGATCGACTTTACAACACTGAAGTTGCAATTGTATATTGCAAGAATAGGACATATATTTAATTGAACATCTAAATAAAATCACACAGGGAGTGTGTTTGGTTAAAACAGCCTGTAGCATCTGAATAATGAGTCAGGTTGTCAGAGTGAGACAGAGAGGAGGAGAGCCAGCAATTGCATGTGGCTCTTTTAAAAACAGAACCATCCCGCGAGGGAAAGAAAGAAAAGCACACTGTAAAAGGGTGGAAACATTGCCACGTCGATTCTCCAGAAGACGGCGAGGATGAAGTTTAGGCGTTTCAAACACATTTTATACCAAAGCATTAAAAAATGTAATTTAATGCCAATTAAAAGTACTTACAAACACAACAACAGGGAAAGTTGAATGAAGTTGTGTCTGTCTGTTTACATACAAGATATGGCTAAATATTGCGTTTGACTGTCTCCAGTAACAGGTAAATCCTGCATAGCTGTTGAACAGCTGTTGCAGCCATTACTAAATGTAATTGCCACCTCCATAAAACTGTCTGGGGGGTTCCGGGCTTTAAAATTAAAACATACAAAAGGTGTGCCCTATGAGGGCGGGTGTTTGCTCAGTTCATACTGCGCCAATCCATTTCAGATTAAAAAAGACTCAAATCATCTGTGCTAGGCCTCTACATTGCCTTCAGTAACTATTGGATGAATTAAAAAAAAATTATTCTTCTTGGCCTTATACTTCAAATGTTTTGATTTAAAAACTCAAAATTGTCATTAGATTAAAGTATCGATTTTCAGGTTTTATTTGATTTTATGTGTGTATATATTATACTAGTTATTTTTTTTATATATAGAAAAACACATTTTACATTCAAGGACACCACAAGATTTGTAACTTACTCTAAATCCTAATCTTTATAATTATTACGTTTTTTGTATTTATTTGCTTTTTCTTTATATGGAATAACTGACTGATGTCTACAAGTCAATGAACTGACCAAACGCTTGATATTTTCTCTGCCAGGTGAGATGTGTATCCGGAAGGACAAAGTCAGGCACAGGATTAGCTAGCAGTTGGTCTTTGTTAATAAGTGTATTTCCACTGCAACACTCCATAGAAATGTATTCATTTGTACATAAGAAAATCATAAAACATGCGACTTAGCGCATATAAACAACTCATATTGTTCAATGTTTTTTTTCATAATATCACATCATTGCCAATTTCATAGTTTCATGCCCAATTTCATTGTTGTATGCTAAATTTCATAATATCATAGTTTTATAGTTTTTTTTACAATTTAATGTTATTTTCATGACCAATCAATGCAAGTGCTGTGTCACGATGTAGGTGGAACGGAAGGATGGACCCAGTCTGATTCAAGGATGACGTTTGTATGACTGGTATTTAATAGAACACGGCACAACCCGTAGTGAAAAGAAACAGATCCACTGGATCAAAAGGATGCGACGCAAACTCCTCACACGGATTAGTAAATAGCTCGGACTCTCAATGAGACACGAGCAGTAGATGATCATGTGCAACACTATGAAGGTAAAACAGCGACATAAGTTTTTTTCTTGTAATTGTTTTTTTTCTTTTGAAACTCGTTTTGTACAAAAGTTTTTCTTTCTTGTAATTAGTTTTTTTCTTTTGAAACTCGTTTTGTACAAACGTTTTTCTTTCTTGTAATACGTTTTGTACAAAAAACCAACGCGCAGAGTTTTGTCACTAAAATTCCACCAGCACTGTGACAAATGTTTTTCTTTCTTGTAAATCAGTCTGTGCCCAAACGTTTCACTGCGTTTCCAAACAGAAACCCCAAACGTATTCTGACCAATGAACGGATAGCTATCTTAGCCCCTTCCAGAATGTTCCTACTATTTAGCCAATCAACAACCAGAAAATGCAGCTTCTCTGTCTATCATTTCAAAAGATTCAGACATGGTCGTATACTTTTAGCTCTACTAACCAGAGTTGTACTCACACAGTTTAAACAATTACATCATGAGAATCCTAAGAACCAGGCCTACATTTTGATATGTTTATGTAACCCCAGAAATGTAGGCGCTATCACAATTTACAAACTAACAAAAAAACACCAAAAATCGCTTTCAGGTTAGAGTGGAGAAAATCACCGTTTTAATGGCTTTCTATGGGGAGGCGCAAGTTGGAAACAAAAGGACATAACGTAATAACTATTTATGCTACAGCTTATATTTGGACATTTTTAGTAACAGCACAAATAACTGAACGTTTTGATATGTCATTTGTGTGTAAAGACGTGAAACTCTAGCCGCAGCAGCAGTTTACAAATGTTCTCTACATTTTCTGCTGAACGGGCTTTCTCACTAGTTTTGAAGATTCCGTCAATGTATTTCAATGAGGATTAATTAGCGACAATATCGTTAATATTTCGTAAACTACATAACGAAACTTTCTACAAAACAATAGCAACAAAATAGGTTTCGGGACGCACATTTTGACACCTTTTTTGTCCACCTAGTGCAAAAACTGTGGGAGGAGTAGGGGTGGTCAAAATTTGATATAATAATAATAATATATATGTGAGATTACAATATTTGTCCTTGACCATAGTCAAGCACACATAATAATATATATGTGAGATTACAATATGTGTCCTTGACCATAGTCAAGCACACATAACTAGTGTGGATACAACCATCCGGGAATGACTTACAGCTCCCCTTAATTTAATACAATATGTAGCTTAATGAGACGTTTAGCAGTACGAATTACAAACAGCCAAGTCAATATACAAATGTACAGTATAGTTTATCTCACTAATGGATACCTTTTGCAGATTTAATCCAATTAATTCTCGGCTAAGTGGCTTCGACAGTAAGTTGCAAAAGGGTGCCGTTATTTTCACTGGCTTACATCTAGGCCATGTGCCAAAGAGGCATTTAAAGGAAAATGTCAAGCTCAGTTTCAGCCAAGCTAATGTGTTTAAAGAAGAAAACCTTATATAATAAGAAGGAAAATCCATAGGGTCATATATCTGGGGGCAGCTGTGAGAGACAGAGATAACCAGGCAATGGAGCATAGATGCTTCGCACAGAACAGAAGCAAGAGAATGTGGCAAATGCTCAGTTATTTTGGAAAAACACGTAATGCAACTGTAGTACACAGCATTGTACGAGAACCTCAATTTCTTGGCACTTTCTCGCATGGAATAACATTAATTTCCCTGAACACAAATAGACTGATAAGTTTCAGAAAAAAAGTTTTTTGGGTTGACAAATTTGATTTGAAAAGCTTGTGGATATGTAACAAAATTGTTTAGTGACAGAGCTTTCACACCTTTATTCATGAATTCACCCCGTCTGTGGTGAAGCAAGTTTGAAATGATCTGATGTGAATAACTAAAGGAGATATGAAATGAAAACAAACTCAAAAGACACTCTTTCAGTGTGACACTGCAGCAGATGACACGAGCGTTAACGTTACAGAAATGACTTGTGTGTGTGTGTGTGTGTGTGTACATTAGTAAACAGAATACAATGTTTACACAATTAAAGTATTTTATGGTAATGTTTGTTAGCAATAGTTGACAGACTATTAGGTATTGAAAGAATAGAACCTGTTTCACTTGATTGAAATAGTGGAACTGCTTTCACCTGCCCACATGGAAAAAACCTATATGAGGATATATGTGCATATATGTAACCTATATGTTACCTATATGCACATATATGCTGCATATATGCACATATATGATAATATATATGCTGCATATATGCACATATATGATAATATATATGCTGCATATATGCGCATATATGCCACATATATGCACATATATGATAATATAGGCTGCATATATGCGCATATATGCCACATATCGTCAAAATTGAGGTGCATATATGTGCATATATCCCTTACGAAAAAAAAGTATATTAAAGTATACTATGTATACTACAAAATGGATAGTACACTTTTAGTTCACTTTTGATATACTTTTAAGACGTATGCTTAGAAAAAAGTATATTCAAGTATACTATAAGTATACTACAAAATGGGTAGTACACTTTTAGTTTACTTATGATATACTTTCAAAAAGTACATTTAGAAAATAGTTAACTTACTTGAACTTTTAAGTTCACTACCAAATCGAAAAACGTTTTTACACATTTCTTCTGGAGATGTACGTTTTCTTTTATTATACAGTAAAAACAGTCTAAATATTTTTTAAGTAATTTTTTTAGATCCATCTTGTATATTCTAATACTCATGTCTATGAAATGCATTGCACATTAAATATTTTTTTGTTATTGAAGCTGAAATCATAATTACTGCCAAACATTTTGAAGCCCTATATTCATATACTATACTAATAATAATCAATTGGAGTATTAATAAAAATGTCTATGAACTAATTCTGCCTTTGCTGTATGTATTTTGAGGAACATTTATAAGTCTGATATGAATGAAAGCCCCGGACAGACAGGACATTAACATATATTTGAACATATTTTACATGCATTAACTGAGAAAAATGTCCAATGAAGCATCAGAAGAAGGCGGATGTAGGCGGAGCTGATTAGCGACGTCACTTCCTGTTCCTTGCGCGCGAGCAAAATATCATATGTTGAACCGGAGATATTTCAGCATGTTTCAGTCGCCATAAACTACGCTTTAAACTCGAGAATCAGGTGTAAGGATTCCAAAAAGTACAGATGGAATGAACAGGTGAGTTTGAGCTAAATTCTAACTTTATCTAGGCCTATATGAGATAACAGCTAACTAGCTACTTGGCTATGGTTAATGCTAACATCAACATTAGCTAGATCGCTATTTACGTCTGAGCCATGTAAGAAGACAACACGTAACTAGCCCTTGTTAACAATTACTTATCTTTTATCTGCATCTTTTGTTCAGGTAACTGGTAGCTACAGTTACTAATTAGGCAAGGTTGCTAGGTAGCTTGTTTGTAAAAGGCAGGGAACAAAAATCACCCTGTACTTTATCCTAATAAGCCATGTAGCCACTAGTTTGCTGATAATTTTTTTTTTCTTGATGCTGTGTGTTATAAATTGTAACACGCTGGGTGTTTATAAGATGTTGCATTTAACGGCTATAGTATAAATTAAACGATGTACCTTACCCTTTCTCATTTCTTTAGGCTTCAGAGGAAGTTAATGCCAATGCAGAATACTCTGTATCTGATCCCAACAGCAAAGAGGAGACATACCCAATCTCAGTAATGAAGAGGATGATGACATACACAATCCCAACAGCATGGAGGACAATGTACCCGATCCCAGCAGTGAAGAGGAAGACGTAACTGATCCCAGCAGTGAAGAGGAAGACGTACACAATACGAACAGTGAATGGGGCGACAATTCATCTGCCTTGGTATGTTTCACGCAAGTGTGTATTTGGAATCCTAATTTAATATTGCGCAATTTCACAAATTCCGATAAAAGGTTAAATATATTAATCATGTTTGCTTGTTGTCTTGTGTTTTTTTTACAGGGCATGCTAGGGAGAAATTTGAAGAAATAACAGTGCAAGATGTCCAGAAGATCTTGCACAAGAAGTGCAACAATGAATGCTTCAGACAAGTAAAGGCAGAAAAGATGTGAGCATGCATTTCATGTACAAAAATGAAGCATATTGTTAAATAAAATAACCATGTTTATTTTAACATTTAGAGTTTAAAATAGTTCTACAATGTATATATCAACATTTTAAGTGTTCATAGCTGGTTTATCCCCCTTTAATGTAGCTTTGACAATATTATCTCATGAAAATATTTATGAAAACACACACATTGTGTGTCTTGCCTCAAGATTTATTTAGGTATTTTGAATATGTACTGTATTTCCTTTATTTTAAAGATGTTAATTACACTTGAAGACAAAAGTATATTCTAAAGTTTCAAGTGGAACTCCTACCAGACACATGGCACTGATTGTTAGAGTATTGTTTAAGGTTCACTTGACAAACATGGCTTGTACAGTTATACTATGTGTTTAAATCTATTAGTAAATCATAGTAAATTAACATTTATTAGGTTTACTTCTTGAAGTACTTACATGAGTTGAAATACTTTTAAGTACTTTAAGAAGTCTACATCATAAACTAAAAGTACACTACACGGGTTACTTTAAAGTATACTTTTAAGTACTTTAAGAAGTCTACTTCATAAACTAAAAGTACACTACACGGGTTACTTTAAAGTATTTAAAAGTATACTTAAAATAAACTAAGTGTACTCTAAAGTGTACTAAATAAACAATAAAGTGGGCCAATTTAGTCTACTTAGTATAAAAATAGTATATAAATAAGTACTTTAGTACCTTAATAATAGTATACTTTTTAAACTTAAGTATACTCTCAAAAATGAACTTAAAGTATACTTTTGTTTCGTAAGGATACAGGCCATATAGGTCTCCTGTATTGCTTCTTTATATCCACAAATAAGACCTATATGTACATACAAGATGTCTCCAATCGCAGCTGTACTGTAAGTACTTTGAGTTCCTGATGAAGTCTGTTGAAGTATTGCGCTCTTACTCGTTGTATTACGGTAACAGATTTGTTTTGGTGTTTGTGTATTAAGTGTTTTAATCGTTTTTTTAATGTTCAGTTTTTTGTCTTGTTTTTGTTCTATTTGATTGTTCTTAAGTAAATAAATAATGTACATTTCTACATTTTGGGCTTTTATTTATGTTGCATAGTAGCTATGGATTTCAATAATTTAACATATATGTGCATATATGTTAGGTGCATATAGGTGCATATATGTTAGGTGCATATAGGTGCATATATGTTAGGTGCATATATGTTAGGTGCATATAGGTGCATATATGCACCTAACATATAGGTGCATATATGCACATATAGGTGCATATATGCACATATATGTACATATAATATAGGAAAACGGCCAATTTTATATATGTCACATATATTAAAAACATATATCAAAACCTATATTAAAACATATATGTTTATATAGGTTCTTTCCATGTGGGTGATATCTATGCATTTGTTAGCCATGGTGTGAAGATGTTTGTGATTATTTTGTTATATATTTTAGAGTACAATTTGGCCTTGTTCAGCAGATGTTTTTGGTAATATTGACTTATTGACTTGTAAAAAAACTTGTATGATAATGCAATCTAATTATGGTTTTCTTGATTTCCTGGTTGTTCTGTTTGCAGCACAAAAAAATCAAGTTTCCATATCTGAGGAGTCCTCAAACAGACACATTTCTCCAACATCTTTGAGGAACAAGATACGACAACATGCGACATCAAGGCCACACAAAATAGCCCAGGGGCTCATTGGATTGGGTGACCAGGATCTACTTGGTAATTTGGTGAGAACTGTGTCAGAGACTGTGTTGGGTGAGATAGATGCTGTATTCAGAACAACATACTATCTTGTGAAGATGAACCAGCCTTTTACTGACCATGACTATCACAATATACTTCAGGAGAAAACAGTGTCTACTTGGGCACTAGTCTGCACACATTGCACAAAGTACATAGAAAATCAGTCTCCCCAGCTGTAATTGTAAATGCCATTGGCTGTTGAGTGTACAATTTGTCGTTGCTTAAAATACATTAACATGATGATCACACATAAGCAGTCTTTCAGAATGCTCTCAATTACAAGTCGATGCCTGTTATTGAGAGCATTCTGGGCCAGTTCTGGGACAGGTGAGTATGAAACTAGTAGGGAAAAATCACAGTATACTACAGTACAGTCTACTACAAAAGAGTTGACTACACCACTGATGAATCCCAATTTGGATATGAATGTCAGCTGCCAACACATATTTCCTTGCAAGGACAGGGTCTTCTTTGGCTTTTGCCTCAACATGTGTTTTTTTTCTCCAAATATGACTAGAGCCATGATTCATGTAATCTGTGATCTGGATGCCTGCACTGTCACGGGATGATGAAGGTGTGTAGTAGAGGAAGGACGGAGCCAGGCGCAGGAACAGATAGCTTAGCTGTGTATTTTAATAGTTCAGTTCTCACACTTGCCTAAGCGCTCATTGACTATAAACTTAGTCAAATTCATAAATGGAATAATATGCGACGCAGCGCATAAATGTCCAACAGGACGTAAACTTGATTCTGACTAGGAGAGTACCTCCAGTACACTAACAACGAACACATAACAATACCACACAAAGACAGACCAAACATAGGGGACCTAAATACTCCCCTAATGAGGGAATGAACACCAGGTGTCTGTGAAGTCGAGACCGGACAATCAGTAAGGGGGGAGAGAAACGATGGCAGCTTAGAAGACCAGGGAGGCCGAACGCAGAAGCCTGCCTGCAAGTGGCGGTACACTGGCTTCGGAGGGAGCACCTGAAGATGGGAAGGACATTATGGGCATATTTGAATCATGTGCTCACAAACCACCACATCCAGTAGTGTGGAGACTGCATTCAGCAAACAAAATACAGAAAAATCTGGTTGCCTAACTGATGCTAATGTAATTGTGACACAACTAGACGGGTAGCTGTCTTTTAAAGAATGTTTGTTTTCTTAAGTTGACCATATGGCATTGGTACGTCGAAGTCGAGACACGATCTGTCATCATTTGTGTTGTTCTAGGAAGACAAGAACACATCCGCCTGTATTCTATAGAGTTTGTTGCCGTTCATTTTGTCAACAAAGGAGTCACTGGGACTAAAGGCTTCTGTTTCCTTCAATTCCTAAATAAACTTTGTCAGACTACTCACTCGCTTCAACACGGGTTCTGCTTTATTTGATCACTATACGAAAGGGTTGATTTCCAAAATCTTGAATTTCTAATAGTTTGGTCTCTATTGAAATGAGCTCCCCGTTTCCGACTAAGTCGTAAAAGGGTGTGGGGAATAACAAAGGCATTTATTAAAGCTAAAATATATAGTTTGTGTGTTCCTTCAGGTGGCTGCCATTGGCTGCTAACGCATGTCAAATCCCAAACACATTATTAATAATGTCTGCTAACTGAGAGAGAGAATGCCTGCTATATGACTTACCACAATCTACAGAAATTACGTTGATTGGGCACACCAGAAATGAGCTAACTATTTTGTTCTCTGGGTGTGGTTGTACTTGGCTTTGCATTGTTTGAAGTTACGTCCGTTGTGGTTAGTGCTTGTTTCCCATGTCGCTGTTTTTTGTAGTTTAAAGTCGCTTGTTATGCCCTCTTTCATTTAAAGTACAGTGTACATGTTTTTTCATTTGTTGTGTCTGTTTGTTTTATTATTGAATAAAACTCCACAAACGAGTTACGCTCTCGGCCTGGCTCATTCATACACTACACCTGTGG